>JAPFBL010000065.1:0-600000 GCA_026182355.1 Hermatobates lingyangjiaoensis | reverse complement strand
TTTACAGATTTTGTTGTCAACATTATCTAAAATGACATTAGAACTCTTAGAACACTTCAAGATATACTTAATGGTGCCACTTTGTTTATAATAATATTCAAACAGAGAACAATGATTTAAAAAAAAAGCCAAAACAATGACTCCTTATAATAAATGAATATAAACAAATCCAAAATAATCTATATCAACTTTCCTATAAGTAAGTATAATTTCAAACTCACTAGCAATCGATTTAGTTTTGGTTTTATTTCAGTGTGGATACAGTGGAGATGTAATATCAAATTCTTTTTAAAGGATTAACAAACTGATAGATAATAATTTTAATAAGTTCATTTATTTTAATGTGTCTATTTTAATAGTTACAACAAACTTGAAATTATTGGTCTAGAACAATCTAATATTACTTATTATTATTATTATTGCTAAACTTTGCGCCTGTATCACATAGGATTCGTGCGCACAGCAGCCTTATCTGTATTACTAAAAGGTGACGATGAAGTTATTAAATGCTTTTAAGGGTACTTTTCTCTTGATTGAATTAAAGGTTGCACAAATTTGACTTGTATAACTTAGTTTTGTAAATTGACTATATGAAGCTTTTTAAAGCAATTAAAAGCACAGGATGCAGCGATAGTATTAGAAAAGGTAATGAATACTAAAGCTAAGATGGATAAAAAAAAAATTGAAAAGATTAAAATAGAATGATTTATGCTAAAGCTTTAACTAGTTCCCCTTCAACATTAGGTGACATTCAGCGACTTATGCAGGTATTGAGGATTATTACAGTCTTTCAGGGTTAACACTACCTAACAAACGGCCAACATTATCTGAAAGATTAATGTACTTGAAATAAATTTTAGATATATAAATTTAATCTAATGAACTCAATAAAACCTTAAATCATTAAAAGATTCAACATCTTACGTCATGAATTCTAAGAATTACAATACAATATGTAAGCATAGTAAAAACCTTACTGAGTTGGTAAAATATGCTGTATATATATTTTATTGATCTTAAAAAATTGGACGATTGGAGTTTGGACTTGTTATCAGCTGCCCATTTAAAGTAAAGGATACAGTTTTATACTTTTATTATAAATGTATTTGTTCATAATAACATGAAGATAATAACACAGATAGTAGACATGTTATTGTATTTGTAGTCCAATCTGGCCATATTATTTTGATCTTATTTTCATAGTAATATAAGTGACTAAAACCACTAAGGTGTCTATAAACAGTACGACTGTATAACTATAACTGTCACAACTTCCGACTATTGTACTGTACAACTGATATTCCTGCAGATGTTAAAGAGTAAGTTTTAATTTTTTTTTTATGTGTAGCCCTAATACGTTCTCCAATATGAGTAAATCTACACCATAACAGTTTGCACAGTTAATGAATTAATATTAAACTTTGGCGTCAGTAAAAACATGACAAGGATATCTATTCAACTTCAGATCAGCATGTGTGTCAATACTGTATAGACAATTTGATTGCCTACACAAACATATATAATATATTTGTATTCGTTTATATACTATAAAGACTTTCAATCCGTCTTCTCTTATCATTTCTGGATGGTATGGGAACTCAGTTTGGTATCAGGATACATAATGTTATTACATTCATGAACATATTAAGTCCTTGGTTTTTGCAGATAGCATTTTGCGAGGGTGTGTATGCCGACATTTACCGATTGCTGCTGGAGGCATCTTCCGGGTTCTAATACATTTAAAAGTGAACTTGACCATAAACTAAACCCTGGTTGAGGTCACGCAACTGAAATTGAGTTCATCATAATTCAATGTTAGTTTTTAATTTCATTCTGTAATGATAACACTGGTACAGTTTACCTTGGCATGGTTTAAACCAAATCATCATGATGTGTGTAGTAATACAGAGAACTTTTGAAGGAGATAAATCACAAAAACAAATTATTGAACCTCCCTGCTTTCAGATAATAAGGCGTCCATTGACTATATTCAATATAGCATGTCAATATGACATTCTAACGTTTGCACTCTGTAATATATATTTCAGAGGTTACGTAATAAAATGAACATTTCCAAACTCTATTAAAACGTTAACGCAAAGATATTTCGCAGAAATCCTGCATTTATTATACTTCAGTATTTTAATATAAGTTTATATTTGTTTTACGACAAATATACAAATTACATATTACATTTTTCAAGGATATCCCTTGAAAATATCCTTAAAATGGGAAAGGAGAGTAGGGCGTATTGGATTAAGTAAAACAGATTCATAATGCAAGGTTAAATTGTCACTACAACTACCTTAAAAATATAATATATGACTATTTATTCAAGAACATCTGAATATCCATGGACAGAAATATTCAATTTCAAAACGTTTAGAGATTAATAAGCTAATTATCAATTTTCTTATTACCAATAATTAAGCTAATTGTATTGAAATTAAGTATATCAAGGTAGAAATGACTAATGACTGGAATGTTCCAAGAATTATTCAAAGATTAAATTAATTTTCAATGGTTTTTTTTTTTAAATCAGTACTTAGGTTTTCAAATATAAATGTGATCAAGTTAAAAATATACGCTTGATAAAAAAGCAGGAATGAATTAAGAACGTATAATTATGAGTTCTTAGAATTAATAATTAGCGTCAGTGTATATCAATTGCAAACCATGAGTATAAATCAAAAACTATTAGCATATTCATCTGGGTTATAATTCTGATTTAATCTAACCACAAACAAGTAACCATCAAGTACTATTCACGATCATTACCATGTTCTTATAGTTTAAATTTACAACTTCAAATACTTGCCAGGAGCATACAATACCAGTGCCTGTACAAAAAGTTTTTCATTTATTAACTATTGTTAGAATGATAGTATTCTGATAGTATTTCATATGTAATTTTACATTTTTGTTGCTTTTTTTATATGTGTACATCACAACTATCTGTAAATGTGGTTTTAACAAAAATAAAATACAAAAAATAGTCCTGCAAACGATTATTTCAAAATAATCAAAGAATAGTGAGTTCAATGCACTTTCCTTATTATCTATATACGATTTAAATTTCAATCTCAAAAGACTTGATGGAATCAATTATTGACTAGTACCAACAATTTTGCAACCATGCTGCCCATAAAAGAGTGGCAACAAGTAAATAGTAAACAAAATTGGAAGTAGAAAACAGCTGTTGGACAATTACATGTGACAGTTGTTTGTCACATTTGTGAAATCTTTCTCCATGCACGATATCACAAAGCCTTATATGTGTGGGCATTGAAAAACAAATAAAACAATTATTTATTATCTGTCAAGCCAAGAGATCTGCAAAAGCTCCAATGTATGTCGCAAGTCACATAGACCAGGGCTTCTTAAACTTTTTTATATAGCAACCCCCTTCAAGCTTAGGAAATTTTAAACGACCCCCTCCTCCATATAATGAAATATATATTAACCGTAGATGTAGATGTAATATCGCACTATTTTACAATGTAAATAAAATAAGGATTAAAGAATACGTACCCATTCATTTCACATATATATAATTGCAAACTACAATAGTATTTTGTATGATTTTTATTTGTATTTATATTTGTACGTAGTGTGTATACTAATTTTAAAATTTTATTTATAATGATTGAAAAGTATCAGATCTTTGCGACCCCCTTTCAGTAGTCTCGCGACCCCCCTGGGGTTTTGCGACCCACAGTTTAAGAAGCCCTGACATAGACAATTCAATTCCATAATTGAGTTATTAAATATCATAATAGTCATATTTTACATGTAGAGTACTTACTTAACCTTTTATTTTTATTGTTGTTAAGATATAATCACGTTTTACCTATTTCACAGTTCATTGCAATCTCGTCTATTTTACTTAATTTTACTAAGTATTTATAATTAAAAAAAAATATTAATTTTTCTTGCCTTTAAATATATATATGAAATTTAAATCATTAGTTCATCAAACATTGATGGTCTGAGGAGGACACGTGTCTTATCTCAAGGCAGTTGTGGCCTTCCTGTAACTTTAGAAGAACTAAAAATCTTCTCTCTAGGAATAGAAGAGTTGAAGCCAATGTGATCGCTGTTTCCACAGGGCACTGGCTTGTAGGTAAACACGCCACCAGATTAGGATTGGAGGCGAGGGGTTTTTGCAGGATATGCCAGAACGAGGAAGAGGAAGAGACAATTCCTCACTTTCTCTCTCAATGCCCTGGTTTGGCTCAAAGAAGGAAAGAAGCATTAGGAGAATATTTCTTTGACAACCTTGAGAACTTAGCATCCACTGGTATCAGGGATCTGTCTAGATTTATTCTTCTCTCGAGGTGGTTCGAGTGGACCAGGGACGGGGGAGAATAGCCCCAATTTTCTTTGTGCTATCACAAGGGGCCGGCTTGCGGCCTATGTGCGGTCTCTCTTGGGACGGCCACTGTAACCTAACCTAACCTAAATCATTAGTTGTGCAATACGTAATTGTGTGGTATTTACTCATTCTAAGGTAAAATGGAAAAACAAACAAAAGTCTCTATACAAATGAAGTTTTATTCAACAACAACAATGAACTTTGTGTTCATCATCAGGAAGACACTATAATACAAATTATATCTAATCAGTTACAAAATTAGAGTGAAATAATAATCACTAGACCAACCCTTCAGCACCACATCCTTGAGTATTTCTTTAATTCTCTTAATTGGATTTTATTATTTCACTCTAATTTTGTAACTGATTAGATATAATTTGTATTATAGTGTCTTCCTGATGATAAACACAAAGTGTTCGAAACGCGAAGTTGTTGTTGAATAAAACTTCATTTGTGTGGATACTTTTATCTGTTTATCTATTTTACCTCAAAATATGAAATTTAACAGGTAAACTTGGATGAAAGAACTTAGGTGTATTATAATGAATGATAAAGTAGGAAGTAATGTTTCACTAATTGTGCTTTGTCAATAGGTTTACTTTCCTTGTGATATAATAGCTGTATCATTATATTATAATTGTTATAAAGTCGTGCTTTTTACGTAAGTGTAAGTGTGCACAATAGTCTTTTACTCAATTTTAGTTCCTTATTAATTTTAAATTCTTTTTAATTAATTTCATTTTTAAGAATCTGATTTATATATATATATATATATATAAACAATATATCGCAGTAAACAAGTGAAATAAAAATCAATGCCTAAACCAGTAAGAAAATCAGAAATGTGACTAAGATTGTTCAAACAAAACAAGTCGTCTTCGTTAGGGTTTCACTCATACCGTTTGAATGAAAATACATTTGACGAAGTCCAATTGTTATTGGTAGAGTGTTAGTCACATTTCTGATATTCTTGCTGTGATTTAAACGTTATATACATATTAATATATAAATAAATTCACAGAAAGAACACATATAAAAGATATCACAGAAACTCACTAAAGATATTTCGACCGCGTCATCATCAAGTAGATAGGTAAAGAAGTGAGTCACTCCGAAGACGCCAACACCTGTCTTCTTTATCTATCTACCTCATGATGACATGGTCAAATAGAGTACTGCGTTTCTGTAATCTCATTTATGTCTGTTTCTCCTGTTGATCTAGTTTACTTGGTCCGTGGAATCGTTTCATTTAGTTGGCTATATATATATATAACAAGCTTTCACATAAACACGTGAAATAACAATCAATGATGAAACCACAATATGAAAAGGAAAAAAACCAAGACCTTTCAACCGTAACAAGCGGTCTTCGTCAGAGTCAAAAATCCCAACTGTTGATCTAGTTTATTTGGTCCATAGAATCGTTTCTGAGCCTATGAAAAAGGTTTCAAATAAGAACCTAAACGTTTGGAATGAGAGTTTAATTTGAACCTGAAAAACTGACCGAGTCCTGATAAACATTAATTTTGTTTCTATTTCACGGTCGATATTTTATTAATATATATATGAATTAGATAACACAATAAACAAATATATATTAATTAATTAAATTAATTAATTTAGATGTCTAAAAATCAAGACTTCTTCAATTTTAGGAACATTAAATTCAGACAGGGATGCCAGCAATCCTGAAGACTTCAATCAACCGGACTAACTTGTTATTATATTTTTTGTTTGAGCATTTTAATTAATATATATTTGTTTATTTTGCTATTTAATTCATATATTATATCAAGAGTTATTGTTAATTATTAATTTATATATATATATATATATATATATATATAAATATATTTAAATCAACGTCTAAACTTTAGTAGGAAATTCTGAAATTGAACTATCATACTTGACCATAGTAACTTGTTATCGTAATTGTATGACTCAGGCCAAAACCAGTTATCTTGTAACCGCAAATGATACATACTTTGGTATAAGAAAAGTATAGTATTTTGGATAAACTGTAGTAAAATAAGTCTATAAAAATATAATGGATAAAAAGTAAGTTAAAAAAAATGACAGAAGTATGATTTTCTGAAAATTCGTTATAGACTTTGTAAAGCAGTACCTTACGAAAGATAGGATAAATTTTACGTTACTTGGACTAACAACTTGAAAATTTCAGGCAATACCTTCAAAAACTATTGTTACACGCTTGAAAAAACAGAGGCCTTGAAAAAATAGAATGAACTTAAGAAATTGAGACACGTATTGAATGAAAATAAATATCTGAAAGGTTTAGTTGAGTATTATTGATGAAGTCGTTAAAAAAAAATATGATCAATCAGAATTAAAGAAGGGTGTATTTAAACTATGAGGAAATACAAGGGCGTTATTTTAAAAGGCTGAGGGCATAATAAAAAGCGTTGTATATTAGAGGTAGACATAAGTCACATGACTTATCAGGGCTAAATAGGACGGGGAGTTGTAAGGTCTTTACTTAAACGATAAATCGTCATACGCTTGGTTTTAATGTCAAGGACAAGAGGAGGTCGGAAGGAAGAAAGGAATGGACAGGACTTCCTGCAGGACAGGAGGAGCTCCTCGAGGAGTTCAGCGACCTTGAAGTCACCTATGTACAGACCCACCCCAGTCAAGGACATGTGTCCGCTTTCGTTTCCTTATGCTTCATCATTCATGCATTTCTCCAAACTTCAAACTATTGCACAGCATTTTGCTTTTTGCCCACCAAGGATAAATCCAAGGATCACAACCCCTTTATCGTTTTTTTTTTCTTACAATAATTGATAAATTACTTCTTCCTATAAATAAAAAAAAAAATAAAACAAGAAAACACTCTTCTCGACGGAAGTATGTCGACGTAATAATTTATCTCTTCTCTAATAAGGTATTTTTTTTTACACAGAGATTAGAAAGCTAAAATTTTATTAACGTAGAAATAAATTGTCAAATAAAAGTTAATTTCCTATATATAGAGATTATCCATGATCAAACCACATTATGAAATAGGAAAAAAGACTAAGATCTTTCAAACGAAACAAGCGGACTTCGTCAGAATCAAAAACCCAACTGAAACTTTTTTCCCATTTCATATTGTGGTTTGATCATTGATTGTTATTTCACGTGTTTATGTGAAATCTTGTTATAGAAATTATATGGAACTAAATCTGAATGAAATTGTGTATATCTTGATAATGTATATCTTGATAATCTTGATATATGATAATATTGTGTATATCTTTCTATCACAAAGAAAATCTAAATAATCGCTCAGTAAGAGCATCGCATCACTGTGAATCATCAATATCAAAATATAAACAAATGATAAACAGTAATTTTATCATTTTTACTGTACTTTTACAGTTTTTTGAAATGTTGATGCATTTGTTGGCATAAGAAAGAAAAATATAACCATAAAAGTTATATATAATAAAATTGTTTAATACATTGTAGTTTTCAAATTTTCTCTGTATTCAATTGTTTTTAAATTTGTCACTAATAATATCTACAGATTTAAACGAAGACACAATCTAAAAAAATCATTCAACAAGATAAGAATTATCAAGATCTAAATGATGATACCTCGTTAGTTTATTAATAGCGTACACACAGCGAGTACTTCCATTAATTGGTCAAAAGCTGCAAACTTTGTAGAGGCGGTTCTCCGTCATAAGAAGAACGAAAGTGGTGTGAGGCAAGGGCAATGATTATTCATAGGTGAACGAATGGGGACAAGAAGGTGAATCCTACTCAGGAGGACTGAGGCACCGGCACGAAGTAATGTGCAAACGGTTTCCGTGTCGGGTATTGCCAGGAAATAGGATGTGGTTTTTTAGTGGGTCGGGACCCCCAACCCCACATACCCTAAGGAAGACGTCTTGCTAAGGGATCTGATGAACAGATTTTTCCACATCGTACGACGGAAAAAAAAACTTCCATTGACGGTAGCCAAAAGAATGTTTCAATGTGACCTTTACATTATAACGCTTTTTACTTTACTATAAGTAAAGTATACTAATTAAGAAAATACAATATCGAAAATTTTTTATATTAATTAAATTTAATCTCATAAGTTCATTATTATAAAATCATGTTAATTAAACTATGTGAATAACTAATCAACCTTAGAAGGCATTCGATATATGAACATACACGTTTAGGAATTTATCATACGATAAAATTGATGCTACTCTTTTAGAGGTCAATATTATTTTTACCTACTATTAAACCTTTGAAAATTATATATTTATTGATAGGTATTCATTATTTAAGGTTTGTCGATAAGGTATTTGTTAATATTGAAGGGTACAATGAAATAATACTGAGAATTAAGAATTGGAAAGAAAGGAGTACTACTGCATTCCTCGATGTTCATAACTTAGTTTCTTAGTAATAAACTAACTCATAAACTGCCAAATGAAAACGTTCCTTCAACTATGAAGAAATAAACTGCCAAATTAGATGGCATTTTATACAATTTAGGAATACTGGTGGATAATTTAGGAACTGTACAGAAAAAAAGAAATAATAAGATAGACATCCTTCAAGAATATATCTATCTTGTGAATTTCTGATAGGATTTTTCTTTTGTTTAATCTATACCTTATTGTTACAAATTTCTAACAATTGAAAACTCATCTTGAACTCCAAATTCCATTGAATTCTACTTCTTTACATATTATAGATCCACAAACAAATCTCTGAATTAACAGGTTTGATTATACAATTGCCCTTTCAATCTCTCTTCTTCTTGTTCAGATGTCATACATCATATATATGATACATATTTCATAGTTGAATCAATAAGGTTTATAAAAACGTTATAAATCCTATGATTTTTATTTTGTAACCACGTTTTGACCAAATTTAGTATAATAATATTTATAATTTTTACTCTAATTTTTTACGCAGTCAATACGTAATATTGGTTACAAAACCAATATGCTTATGCTAAGTTCAGTTTACCATTTCTTTTTTTTTTTGATGGTGGAATTAAGAGTGTACTAGAAAGCTACTGCTGTGATCTCAAAGTAATATTGCATCTCTCTAATGATTCTCCATTAAAATCCTATATTTTGGCTAACTGAAGTCGATTTAGATTTGGGATATTTAACCGAGTACCTCATCGTATAGGCTCAGAACGATGGCATAACGTCTTCTCCGAGGGAGGACGTGCTCAGATTTTTTCACTTTCCGCATGAATCAAAATCGAGGGCCAGAATGAGAAACCGGGTCTACCAGTCTAGTGGTAAGCGCGCAAGCCTGGGCCTGCTACAGTGGGCCACACAACACTGACCCCCAGTTTATTCTGAATTAGAATTAGTACCCAAAAGGGATAACGAATAATATAGGAAATTGTTGTTTGTTTGTTTGTTGTTTTCCAATGCCCACACTTATAAGGTTTTACCTTTTAGTGTTGTTCTAGGGGCGGAAATAATTATGGCTCATTTATTATTTGGAAATGTGTGTCTTTATGAAGGTAAACAGTTTGATATATAGGGATCACACGCATCATACAGTAGATTCATTGAATATCTTTCTAATGTTCATGACTATGGTGGATTTCAATATGTGTTTATTCTATAAAACAATGCAAATTACGACAAGAGATCACATAAGTGATCTTCTATAGTTTAGAACACATTGTAGAACAATCTAGTACAGGCAATCGAACATTTGCAACAACTTTTACAAATGGAGCAAAAGATATATAAAGGAGATAAATATACCAATTTTGGGATTAAGTATTCCAACTTAAAGTTAGCGTAATTGCAATTCAGAAAAGATGACAATGAAATAAAAGATGATATCATTTATGGATAAATCATAATAAAAACCAAACCATTTTAATCCCAGCACAATTGTTTTAAACAAAATTCTTATCTAGACCAGTCCAAAGTAGCTAGTATATTAAATGGAATACGTTTAATTCTATGCCATTAAAAAAGAATTATTGAATAAAATTCAACTAATCTAAAAATAATTACTGCTCCCAGTTCAGTGTCACGTGTTCGTTCAGGCTACAGTTGTTGTTAAAATCCACATACTATTTTTCTTTTTAAAATAATTTGTAATATAATACTTAGTTTTTCTGTTTCAAAATTTATACTTCTGCCTATGAAAAAGGTTTTAAATAAAGACCGAAAGGTTGGCAATGAGAGTTTAATTTGAACCTGCAGAACTGACCGAGTCCCGATAAACTTTAGTTTTGTATATATATATATATATATATAAAATACATTGACATAAAGAACACACAGAAATGAAACAGAAACTCACTACTATATTTCGATGGCCTCATCATCAGGAGGATAGAAACGAGTCGTTCCGCAGGCGGACCACGACTGGCCGGTGGTCTTGAAGAAACACTCGAACAGTGTAGCCAACTTTTGTAGGGATGGGAGGCAAGAATAGATAAAGAAATAAAAGCAAAATAAATTATAAATAAATGAAAACAAAGACTATTAGCACGAGTAAAAAAACCCAAACAAAAATAAAAAAAAGTAAGGAACAAAAAATAAATTAAAATAAGTAAAAGGAATAATCAACGATTGAGGTTCAGCACAGGAGCAGATCTACCCCACAAAAAACTAATAAGAGCTTCTTCTGAAGCCCTCAGAGTGACTTTTGAATTGCTATCAGTTATATGTCTCAGGATCTGTACACGGAAACAGTAATTAAAAATGAGTCCATGAGAACTGGCATGGGAAGCAACAGGAAGGTCACTGCGTTTACTAACGGATGACCTCTGATTATTATATTATTATATCATATTATACCTTTAATTACCTCTGATTATATACATATATATGAAATGGGGAAAAAAGACTAAGCTCTTTCAACCATAACAAGCGAAGATCTTAGTTTTTTTTCCTATTTCATATTGTGGTTTGATCATTGAGTGTTATTTCTCGTGTTTATGTGAAATCTTGTTTTATATATCTATATATATATAATCACTCGCGCTCCGTTCATCGACGTGGTGAGATCTCTCTCACTTCGTCCTCTCTTCTAGTCTACTCTCCTGATGACGAACAACAGTTCGAAATATTGAATTCTGTAAGTGTTCTTTTTATTCTCTTTTCTGTGTCGTGCTTTGTGTAATTTAAAGTTATATATATATATATATATATATATATATATTAAGAAAACATTATAAAAGGACTTACTATAAAATATCAACATCCAGGAGAAATTTTAATAAGTAGACAAATAAGACTGAACTCGCTATTGGTTGTGGCTGAACCTTTCGAATCTCAACCTCAATCGTTCAATAATTTTGTAATTTTTTTTGCTCTTTATTTATTTCAAGTTTTTATTTCTTATTACATTTTATTCCTTTAACTTCATTCCAGCTTCTTTTTGGTGAGATTGTAGGTATATTCTTACGAATGAAGCGGTAGTCTTGCTTCATTTATTTTAATGTGGCTACACCCATTTTGTAAGTAATAATAAAAATTGAAATTTTTTCTAGTACAATCTAAAATTGTCCTTCAGATAGAACTTAATAGCTGTTATTTTTAGTATAATATGTTCTCAATATTATTTGAAATCTTCTTCATGCGATTTTCATATTAAGGCAATTCATAATAAGAAATATAATATCTGTAAAATCACCAAACAAGCTGATTTCAGTTAGTCCCATTTTGAATAAAGAATATAGTAATGTATCTTTCCCATGCTTCAAATTACTCGAATACAATAAGATTCTTTCTCACTATAACTATGTGATTGTTAAATCGTCAAATAGTCCAATCTGTTGAGTGATTGAACAATATATGGAAAGACATCCACTCGGGCACACTCATGCAGGCATCATGGAAACTGTTACAAGGAGAGGTATAAAACATGTAAGCCCTCTCATGTTTGCCACGATGAATAGTACACAACAAAAGAAAAACACACAAAAAAAAGAGCACCTTTGTGTTTGTTAAGAAGCATAAAATCATCCTGTAATAACATTTATCCAAAAAATACGACATATATTCTGACTGTACATGATACCATACTTATATTACAAACATGTAACTATAGCTATTTGTTATTTATAATATTTATAATAGTTCACTATTATAATAGTGATTTCACTATTTATAATAGTTCTACAATTATTTAACCAAATTTGATGAATATTACAATAAAAGAAGTAATTTTTCTGCCCAAATGACTCATGCAATCAACATACGTATAAGTCATATTATTACAGAGTTTAATAGTTTTTAATAATTTTCACTCATTTCATATCAAATTATGTCTTAAAAAACTTCAAGATATTTTAAAAATATTTGAAGCCTAAAAATTTGTTTTGTACGTTTCTGCTATACATTTTGTAATTTATCAAAAGCAAATCCAACAAGTAGGGTTGATAAGGATCATTAGAAGTTGAGTTTCATGGTTTTTTTTTTCTATATTTACTTTTTTATTAATACTCTAAAATTATTATTATTTTTTAACTTACTAATTTTAAGATCAAGCTATATGAAATATTTTAATGTTCTGGTTTTAGCAGTTTAGAAGAAATAATATTTTCCGTTTTTATAAAATATTCTACATAACCTTTTTTCGTTAACGTAATTTCAGAAAAAAAAAAACGGTAGAGATATCCTCCTGTAAAGATATATTCTTGTGTTTAATTTCATTATGATCTATCAAACAGTATGATCAGTATTGTGTTCACAAGTTTATAGATTTACTTATATTCAAGTGATTAAATCTGTTAAAGTCAAAATTCTTATAATTTTTATTTAAACTGCTTTTCCTTTTCCAAAAAGTTTTGAAACTTTTCAGTGATCAATTAATGCTAATAGTAGATCGATAACAACTGTACTGTTCAATTACCTAAAATTAGTAGTAAAATAACGGCAATAAAAAAGATTTCCCTAGTTCAGACACTATCAGAATGATTTATAAACGGTGTTATCAGTAGCGTGTTCACGAACTTTGGAATTCGTACAAATTCACATACATACTCACTTAGTTACACACACACACACACACTCGCTCTCTCTCTCTCTCTCTCTCTCTCTCCCTCTCTCACACATACTTACAAACTGTTTGACTTTTTTTCTAAAAACGGGAAAATAAACTTTTTTTCAATCTTGTTTTTATCTCTTTACCTGTTTTTAATATCTACAACCTGGCTTATCAGTCAGGAATAATAATGACACTTCCAGCTGTTAGTCCCATTGACCTCACATAAAAGAGAAAGAAACAACTGAAGTTTTATCGGGATGCCAAAAGTTGGCTGAAAGCACGCTTTGAGCAATGACAATGCTTTATAGTGTGTTCTATTAGCAAAATATTAAAATTAATAATGTCTGTATTATCTTTTTTTTGTTTTTTTTTTTTTTTGGATACTTGTAAGCACTACGATCCATCGTAAAGAAATGTTTGCCTAATATCTCTCTTTTGGATCAAACCCATCAACAAATTGTAGATCCCACCTTTATCTACCGATATCATTTGAGAATCATTTTAGGAATCAATGAAAACATTGTTCTGGTCATCAATGAAATGTGGGGAAAGTTTGAATACCGTTAAGGTGAGCCGGTTTGCTAAACAAAACATAAAATTACTAAACACAGAAAATGTACAATTTATATCACTCTATAAACAAGTTTTCCTTAGAAAGAGTTAGTTTAAAAGAAAAAAGGAGTATTCATTTAACTTATTTATACATAGTTATTTGAATGCCGCAGAACTGGTCATGCCGGTATTTATGTAAGAAAAATAAAATCATACCCTTTTACTCTATGACTATTTAACATCACATTTATAGAACCAAACTATAAAATCAACTCACAGAAAAGGTTCTTGAGGATTTTGGTCATAAAAATTCAACTCCTGATTATATGCCGACGTTTCGCCAAAAGTTGTATGGCATTTTCAAGGTTTGTTTTAGACGAAACACTATTCAACCGTCCATGCTTTTATCTAGCAGCATCAAACAGATGTTTGATCAAACAACATCTGTTTGATGCTGCTAGATGAAAGTATGGACGGTTAAATAGTGCTAAAAACGGTTAAAAAAAAGACGGTTAAAAGTGCTAAAAAGTCAAAAGTACTAAAAAGTGCTAAAAAAAAGACGGTTAAATAGCCCTCCAAAACAAGCCTTGAAAATGCTAAACAACTTTTGGCGAAACGTTGGCATATAATCAGAAGTTGGATTTTTGTGACCAAAATCCTCAAGAACCCCTTCTGTGAACTTGAAAAATTAGTGGTCGAGAAGCTATATCACTATAAAATCAACCTCTTTTAGTCTTTACAAAGTTTTTAAAAACCAAACAATAAGTTTTTCTAAGGGTTAAAAGGATTAATTTTTTTATTAGTTTGAACGTTTAAATATTTTGTCAAGTTGAATCCATTATTTTGTTTAAAATTTCATGTTGACACAATATAAAGAAAATCTTTAATGCCACCAAAAGAAAAAAATATAAAAATGTTGATATGCAGATAAAAAAATTAGTTTTTTAAAAATTTAACTCTTCTTGTTTTCTGCAGATTTAATATCGAAAAACATGTTTATAATAATTGAAATATGCTATAAGGTTTATTTATTTATAAAAACATAACTTATCTAATTATGAAAAGAGAATTATTAAAAGATATTGCTTTATGAAGCACTGTAATAGAAGGTTGAATAAGCCCAGGGTGTTCAATACCGTGGGCAATAGAAGTTATACTCGAATATATGTGTTATTTTGTTGTACAAGGCGCAGTAATAATAAGTCCACTATATTTATTTTTAAGTTTTAACTTTAGTCCTGAATATGATTTAATTGATAGTACACTATGACTCGTATAAAACACGGGGCTATAAGAAAAAGTTAATTAATAATATAACTTGACTAAGAAAATACGAGAATATCAAATGAATGCAAGATAATGTATTCTAATATTGACGCATACTAATTTATGCTATTTAAATATATGCGAAAAGTAACTTTAAAACTACAGATAATCCGAATGTACAAAACAATGCATTAATTATAATATAACATTGTAAGAGAAACTATGAATTCTTACTGTTGTCAAGGCAGGGTCTCAAACTAGATGTAGCAAGGGAAATTAAATATATTTAAAAAATGTGTAGATGGGGTAATGTGGTATGGAACTTTGTAGTTTGAAGGAAATACGAAAATGTGTTGTGAATTGCCACGCAAATTAGAATACAGTGGTACCTCGACTCACAAATTTCTGGATGTACGACGAAAATTTCGAACCAAAATTGACGTGACCTTTATAAGCCAGTCTCTAAAGTATGACGATGTTCCATGCTTTATTCCTTTTTATTTATAATTTGTTTGTTTTAAATCTCTTTAAATTAAATGATTTATATATATATATATATATATATATATATATATATATATATAAATGATCAAACCTCAATATGAAATGGGAAAAGAAGACTAAGATCTTTCAACCGTAACAAGCAGTCTTCGTCAGAGTCAAAAACCCAACTTGTTTTGCCATTTCATATTGTGGTTTGATCATTGATTGTTATTTCACGTGATTCTGTGAAATCTTTATATATATGATCAAACCACAATATGAAATGGGAAAAAAAAGACTAAGATTTTTCAACCACAGCGCTTGTCAGGGATTTGACTCTGACGAAGACTGTTTATTATGGTTGAAAGATCTTAGTCTTTTTTTTCCATTCCATATCGTAGTTTGATCATTGATTGTTATTTCACTTGTTAATGTGAAATCTACTTTCACACACACACACAACACACACATAATATATATATATATATATATATACATATATATGATCAAACCACAATAAGAAATGGGAAAACAAGACTAAGATCTTTCAACCGTAACAAGCGGTCTTCGTCAGAGTCGACGATATATATATATTTACATATATATATATTTTTCTTCATTCTGATTCTTCCTACGACATTTTGTCTCATATACATATCTTAGGTGTTGCTGGTCTGAATACTGGGCGGTGACTGAGTGTCGGCTTGGCGAGTAGCTGGTGGTTGGTCACCTAGTAGCTTCAGTGTGCGTGAAACCCCCGTGTGTTGACGATTAATTAATGGGTTGTGCTTCATGATTTTCATGGCTTCATATATTTGCAGTCTGGCTGGATCATTAATTTTCTTTAAAATGATGGTGTTTTGAACAAGGTCCTGGCGGGTGAGTTTTCTTCCATGTTCCATTGTGACCAGTAGAAAATTCTGAGTCTTTTTTTCCTACTGAGATTGTTGCTAGAGCTCTGCAGCAACTAGTATTAATTCGTCTCATCTCTCTTTTTCTTTTTTCTTGTTTACATCACCGCCCAGTATTCAGACCAGCAACACCTAAGATATGTATATGAGACAAAATGTCGTAGGAAGAATCAGAATGAAGAAAAATAAGCTCTGAGACCTCCTAGATTATATAAAGAAGAGTAAATAAATAAATAAATAAATTATATATATATATATATATATATATATCGATGTGTACTGGCAGAAAATCTTCTTTTAAACAAGTATTATTAAAAAGCACAGCGGCTTCAGCATTAATTATCTTTTTAGAAAGATAAATTAATTAACATCTTTCTAAGAAGATAATTAATACTGCACCAGCTATGCTTTTTAATAATAATAATATATATATATATATATATAATTTTTCGATAGAAATACGAACCTAAACGGACAAATATAGTTCAATGTGCATAAAAAAACACAGGAAAATTAAAAGCACACACTTACAGTCTCTAATTTTCGGTTTGAACCGTCTTCAGGAGAATAAGAGAGGGAAAAACAAGCGCACAGGTTCAGAGACGGTTGGAGACCAACCTTCTAAGGTATCAATTCCTCTGTTCATCCCTCAATTTTTCATTTCATTTATTTATTATTTATTCATATATCTTAATTTAATTTGATTACAAATTGATTCCTGTCTACCTTATTCTCTGTGACCGGGCGCGCATGCGGCAACATTGTTGGTCTCCAACCGTCTCTGAACCAGTGCACTTGGTTTCCCTCTCTTATCTCTCCTGACGACGGTTCAATCCGAAAATTGGAGACTGTAAGTGTGTGTTTTTAATTTCTCTATGTTTCTTTGTGTTCATTGAACTATATATATGAATATATATAATCGTTATTTATACAAATATTTATGCAGTATTTATCATAGGTATTGGGCTGTGGAACAGATTAATCAAATTATAATGTATTTTTATGGGAATATTATTCTCAAAATACGACGATGTTCCGGAACGAATTAAATTGGTAAGTGGAGATACTACTGTAAGTCTTATAAACATGGAGTACCAGCATGAAAAAAACAACATATATTCTGAAGAATATTGATTGTTTTCAGCTAAAAGAAGCCCCCAACAAAACTATAGTGTTCTACTTCTTTTTAGTTGCAAATACATTTGATGTGCTATTATCGAAACGAAATTTGATTTTCTCCAGAGGGTTCCAGGAAAGCGAAGAGCTTAATGAGGGCATAAAAAAGCTATGCTACTAGGCTCATCGAACTAGGGGTTTACATTACCAGTCTCTCAGTATGAATGAAAACCGACTAGCGCTAAGTAGTAAATGTTGTATAATTCTGTATTGCAGCTTGAAAATGGTAGTAAACAAGTAGCTTTAGTAGTAATAACACGAGACCTGAGGTTACCTTGCCACTTGCATCAAGGTTGGAAGTTCAATCTGATACTGAACATAGATTATTGATATGGAAAAAAATACAAACTGCAAAAACCTTGTACAACACTACGTCACAAGTTAAGGCATAAAGTTTTCACTTTTGAGTTTCCACAATATTTTTCTAAATTTTAACAATCTTTATATTCTGTATAAATAAATACGTTTACGAAGTATTAGTAAAACATTATTCATCTCAATTCTATAAATCTAGTTTCTTATCACCAAGACTATTACCACCAAAATTAAAACACTCAATAAGAGTCTTTTGTTATACGGAACTATAGTTTAATAGTACTTTTATTATCATATATTAAGAAATTTCACTTTTATTGGAAAAAATCTTCTTTTTTTCTTTAAAGTTATTTATATGTCCAAAATTAAACAAACTGCTTTGTTAGTATATGAAAAGAAATTAGATTTCATGTAAATTTGACTGCATTAGTTGTAATGACATTGAATCCACCTGTTGCTTCACTAAAACAGAACGATTTCTTCTTCTTATCAGCAGGAGTGGGGCCTTGGGAATACACGCTATCAATTACGAGCTTCAGTAGAGAGGAAAATTCTTGTATAAAACAGTGTATAGCAGTCTTATGTTTCTCTAAATCACTTCTGAACGTAGTCATAAACAAGTAGATCAAGAATATATTGATATTATACTTCAATTTGTATAAATATATTTGCAAAAGATTCAATAAAAATTAGCATATGAAATAATCATCAGTAATTAAAATGTTATCATTACATAAATAATTAAACTTATAGCACTACGAACTGCTCTATATTTGGCACTTGAAAGGTTAAAAAAAAATTCCAACGAGAAAGAAAAAAGTTGTCAATAACTCTTCAACCTTAGGATATTCTAACACCACGGAGTAAGTTTTAGACTTTCAAATTTTTGGGGGAAACATCAAAAGAAAAAAATTAGAATATAGTGGTTTGATCATTGATTGTTATTTCACGTGTTTATGTAAATAAACAGGAAAGATTTGGGAAGATATCTGCATCATTCTATAAAGTAGCTAGGGAAAAAGAAAGAAATTTTTAAACTTTTTCCACTCAACCAAAATCAGTTCTTTTTTTTATGTAAAAGAACCTAAATACGTAAACCCAAATTAGGATGCTAATGAATGACCATTAGAAATCAACCATGGTCTAACAATGCGCGTGTCCTATGTTAAGGAAAAACGAAAGGAAGATGAAGATGAAGTAAAATAAAGTAAATCAGGAAAATAAAAAACGAGAAACAATTAGTATATTAATTACAATAATAAAGATATATATATATATATATGAGTTCGAGATTAACAAAGAGCAACACATAAATTAGGGAAACACACTTACAGACTCAAATTTTCGGGTAATCCGTCTTCAGGAGAAAAGAGAATGGGAGACCAAGCACGTTGTAGGCGCAACGGCAAGTAACCGACCCCGTTACTTTTATATATATATAAAATATATATATATATATATATATAACTGATAAAAAGATTTTACATAAACACGTAAAATAACAATCAATGATCAAAACCACAATAAGAAAATGGGAAAACAAGACTAAGATCTTTCAAACGTAACAAGCGGTCTTCGAAGACTGCTTGTTACGTTTGAAAGATCTTAGTCTTGTTTTCCCATTTTCTTATTGTGATTTGATCATATATAACTGAATGGAAGGAAAACTACAGAAATATATAAGACATAAACTTAACTACTTTTAAACCCACGATCATATCTTATTTTATACTGAACAGCGAATGGAGTAGAAAAGATCTAGAGCAGTCAAATTTGTATGTAAATCAGTTTTTAGAAAATGTGATTTTATTCTGTAAAGAATCAAATTTTATGTTATTAAACAGAGTAAGTAGTTCCTAGAATATTAAATTATAAATCATAAAATAAACAATCATAGACAGGCAGCGTCAATACTGTCTTGAAGATGCGCAGTGTAGCCACCATTACACCTCGGGGTGGTTTATGATAGAAAAAAAGATCTGATTTTAGTTGAGTGGAAAAAGTTTAAAAATTTCTTTCTTTTTCCCTAGCTACTTTATAGAATGATGCAGATATCTTCCCAAATCTTTCCTGTTTATTTACATAAATACGTGAAATAACAGATCGTGAGAAACATAGAAGCCATAAGTAAAGAAGTCGTGAATGCAGAATCTGCCATCAAATTCAATACCATACGTATATATAGTTATAAAATCAGGAAATGTATATATGTATTTATACAGTTATTTATGTAAAACAGGAAAAAGCCTGATTTAACTTCAGTTTAACTTATTCCGATTCACTTTACTGCAATCTTAAGGGACCAGGTTAGCTCAGTAGTTAACGTACTCGCCTCTGAACTGATAGGACCGGAGTTCAATCCCCACCTGGCCCTCAACTTATTCATGCGGGATGTGAATAAATCTGAACACATCGTCCCTCGGAGAAGAACGTAAGCTGTCGGTCCTGAGCCTGTACGATGTCAGGTACTCGTTAAAGATTCCTACTCTAAATATACTTGAGTTAGGCAAAATTTAGGACTCCCACTGTAGAATCAATCTTCATTGTGTGGTATCACAAAGGGCCAATGCTCGGCCTACGTTTGTTCCCTTGTGGGACTACCACTGCATCCTAACCTCACTGTAATCTTCAATATAAGCCAAATCATCATTATTAAACATGTGTACATCTGTACTTATCTATTCTTTGTTTATTTTCAAAGACTTAATAGAATTCTGGAAAGCTATTTTACACAAAGACATGATAATTAAAATATCACAGAAAATGACTTAAAAGGCATTGAAAAATGTATATCAGTCAAAATCTCTAGATCAATTATTTCAACGATACCATGTTTTATTTTTCAGTAGTGTAAAAACCAAATGATAAAAAATGAATAGTTACCACTATACTCGACTCAGTGCCTTTGGCCTTAAGAGAAATTTATTTAACAGTGAGAAAACTTAGTCAATGAAAGCATTTCAATTTTAAAAGAATGAAATAAGTAAAAATTCATTATAGTAATAATAAATATGAAACACAGAATAGGGTCACCGCATTGTGGGCAATCAATTAACAAACACTTTATCAAGTAATTGCCGATAATAAAACATCGGACTTCTAGGTGCCATTGAAATTTATTATTAGCTTACTTACACTACGAAAATGTAGTACTTGTTTTTACACTACGAAAATGTATGTTTTTTTATTTATAAACAAGTAAAAGAATTTGTTATTAATTTGAAATTAAAATTAAATTGAATTCTACGTTTTAATGCTATATTATATCAGTAATATTTTAAATTTCCTCTGAGCGTATAATCTACTTATTCCAAAAAATATACTACATTTTGAAATATATAATTTACTAAAACTAATTAGTAGATATGAAAAAATACCCCATTCTGTGTTTGTCATTTTTATATTAATTTAGCTGTTTATATTAATTTTTTTTATTTTTGAGTAATCTTTAGGTTATTTAAATTTTAAAAGTGCACAATTTTATAGGTGTTACACAAAGTGTGTAAGTTTATTAAATATCATACAATCTTTGGACCAGGAAAAGAATTTTATGAAACCAGAACCTTTACAAAAATATTTCAAATTTCAATGCAGATTTACAAATAATATAAACATCTATTACAAAAAAAAAACAAAAAATGATTATAACTAAGAACAAAAATTAACAAATAATAACCAATTGAACTAATCATTATGGAATAAAAGTTTACGTATTGATTCAATACGTAATTTCATTGATATCAATGAATCATCTACTGCGAAATTTAATTTGGGATATTTATTGTTTTGATAGTCCTTCTTTTTTTTTTAAATTGTCAGACTAGGTTACGAGTTAGCTATTAGCTGTGGTACTACAGACCCAATTTCATAGCCTTCTCTAAACCTTCGATTTTTTTCCATTTCGAAGAAAATGAAGAAAAACCTGCCATCTAATTTTCTAAATATACCTCAACGCCCATTTACTAGTTAACATCCAATTAGGTTTTAAATATGAAAAAATACGTATAATATTTAAAATTGTGAAGTTTCAAGATCTAGAAAAGTTTAAAATGTCAGGTACCAGAATACTTTCTTCCTGAAATGGTATTTATTCATCTGTAAAATTAATGATGTTGGTGATAAAATTATTTTTCGTATTTAGTTAATGTTTTTTTATACTAAGATTAATAATCAATTATTGAGAACATAAGTTTTTAGAAATTTATTTTCAAATCATAAAAAAATTCATAAACTTAAAGGAAAGGTGTTTGTAAAATGAAAATATGTTCAGTTGCTTAAAGAAAAACTAACTCAGGGTTCTGATTATTGGCTAAACAACAACTAACAACCATGGTAAAGAGGATTGGAAATGCATAAAGAAACTTATTTTCTCAAAGAAAGATTAAGGTATTTACCACTCAGTTTACAATGTTACATATTAAAATACTTAACTCAAATATGGAAACCAAACGCTCGGTATTTGTAAACTTTGTAAAATCATAATAGATTTTTTAAATATTAGAACAATATCTTCTTATGTCTTGCTTCCCACGATAATACTTTCCTGGGCACATCGGTGCGCCTGGGTTCAAAGTTTAAGAACGCCATTGTAGACTAATGCAGACTTCAGAGTGGAGTATCTGATCATCCTTTACAGTATTTTCAACTTTTATTAGTCTACATTGTGTAAGGGCCACATTATCTCAGTGGTTAACGTACTAGACTCTGGGCTGGTAGTCAGGGGTTCGATCCCCACCTGGCCCTCGATTTATTCACGTGGAAGGTGAATAAATCTGAGTATGTCGTCCCTCAGAGAGGCCTGTACGATGTGAGGTACTCGTTAAAGACCCCTACTCGAAATACACTTGAGTTAGGCAAAATTTAGGACTCCCAATGTAGAATCTGTATAATCACCGATCAAAGAAAACGCCGGTAAACGGCTGACGTTATCACCCGCTAGGGGATCAGTTTAAACAATAAAATAGTCTATTCTATTTTCTATCATTGTAGACTATTAAATGTAGTGTCTACATTAAATGTAGACAAATAAAACAAAGATGTTTTGACGTACATTATAGCTTTTTCGATACAAACATATCTAGCATATTCATAAATAATTACAAAGATTAATTGAAATCATAGTTTAAAAGAAATGGTGTTCGTCTTTAAACTTATTTAAAATAAAAATTCTAAAGGCAACACTCAACTTTACTATAAGTAAAGGAAACAAACTCGTGCCAAACGAATTACTGTTATATATATTTTAAAGATGCGAATAAGCAGACATATTCACCATGAGCAATACATTAAGTAACTTAATTATTTTTAAAATGACTATAACCATTATATCATTTATGACATTTTTTTTGTGGAAATGTAAACAAAGAAGTTTTGATATTTCAATTATTATAAGTACAAATAAATTTAATTATTGTTTTATAAAAAAAAATTGTATATCTCTTTTCATTAGGTTATTAGGTTTTATTGAAATGGACAAACCTTTGTTTTGTTTAAATTATTCTTTTAATTTATAATATATTATCGATCTTTGAAATGCTTTTAACTCTGTAATTCATAAAAAAACTTAGTGAATGATTACGAAACCAATTAGGTTGTGATTAAAGTAATTTTTTTATTGTAATAATAGGTGGTGTTCTTTTTTTTTGCGACAATTAAAAACAATCATAAAAATAGTTAATCGCTCCGTCAGTTTTTATCACGAATGGTCAAACATACACTTAGCACTGAATGTTTCTACTCACATTAGTATTGAGTGTATAATAAGTTTGCCATATGTTTTTTACATTTATTAAATTCTATTTTACCCATTTTTAGATTTAATATAAATATTATCTAGGTTTATATGTTTTTTGAAAGTTAATAAAACGTTCATTTATTGGTATAATTCTAGAAAAAAATTAATAAATGTATTGCATTGGAAAACAAATTTTGAATCAAAAATAAAAAAAAAACAGTGTTACTTATTCATGGTTGATACGAAAATTGCACCTATAGTAAAAAAAATTTTGACTTTTCAAGAGAAAAGTTAAATATACGTTATCGTTTATTTGTAATTGAAATTTCTTAAATTAATTTAACGTGCCTCTTAGTGTTTGCTTTTACTGCAGTTTTATCAAAATTACAGCAAATACAAAAAAAAAGTTTAGTTTTCTAACACTTCTTACAAAATGACTTTGGGCTTACGTGTAAAAATTATAAGTAATTATGTAATTATGGACATATGTAATTAGTCGTTTATATTTTCATTTCTTATTTTTATATTTCAAATAACTTGAGAAATTCAATTCTCATATATAATTTCCATATAATAAGTATTTTGTTTGAAATATTAATAATTTATTTTACTGGGTTTAAAATTATTGAAACACATCATTAACTCTAACAATTTTAAGCTGTGTTATTATAAGTTCTAATATATTATAATAACTATCATTTCTGAAGAAATATGTGCAAGAAAAAACAAGAATCACTGTATTATATATATGTATCATATATAATATTCCAAATACATAACATATATTATATTATGTATTTTATATATAATTCAAAAAGATCGGTTCAGGAAAACATGACGACTATTAAATTGAATATTTGATTCAACAAACCATGAAAAAAAATAAAATAAAAGAGCTTTTCAAAACGCAACTGAAAAATCAGTAATCTCATATCAGCTATATGCAAACATACATAATTTTTTAAAATCAATTATTCAATATTATTTAAATAATTTTAGCCATATATAATTATGATTTTTAAAAGTTGATAATTAATAATTACAGTTAAAATGTATATAACTACATATGTTGATATGTTTTTATGCCTAGAAATATTAACTTTTCAAGTTATATACTCTTATTTCCATTGAGTTCCGTATCAAATGTTTACCATTAAAAAATGTAAACATTTAACAAATTTCAGTAAAATATCTAAAATCTACAGTAAAATAGAATATAAATAATATACTTCTAATTGAAAACTAGGAAAAGTTTACAAGTTTTGTTTACAAGTACAAAGTAGTGCATTACAAACTTTTAAACCGCCTTGACGAAAAGATATTTAGTAATGTCGTCGCGTGATGTATATACAAAGTATAAAGGAATCTTTAAAAACTAGAAACTAGTAACAAGATTATATATTTAATTCAGTAATGAACTATAATTTTTAATGCATAATATATTTAAAGTAATCATGCGTTCCTTTTTATATTAAGTTGTATATTTTTTTTGTGAATATGAAATAAGCGAAGTTATTTGTGAATAAGGTTGGTTCACTTACTTGTCATTTGCGAGCGAAGAGATGAGGTATGCGTCGCGGACGAATCACAACAGTGTGTGACGAGCAAAGGCCGGTGTACTACCCAATAGAAACCTTGGACTAATTGTTGAACCTTACTGACTTCCATTCCGCGTCCCCTCCCCCCCTCTCTTTCCTTCAATTATTATACGTATCCATGATTCAAGTAATTCCTTTCGTTTTCTCAATCAAAATAACTACGATTAAAAAATAATTTCCAGAATGGTTTCTTTAAACGTAGAAAAAGTGAAAACTTTTTCAAACCAAACATTCTGTAGATTACAGTTTTTTTTTTAATATTGTGTGATTCTGTAAATATTTTATTCAAAAATTATCTAGGATTGAGTTATACACAACTTTCTTTACCCAACCAAAGCATGACTAATACAACATAATGAAATATCTACATCTATTTATAAGCATCAGAAAGGAATTGCAAAATGAGACCTTCATGTTCTTTATATAATGCTTTGTTATGTTATATATATTTCCTTTTATATATTTATTATATACTAGCAAAAGTACCCGTCTTTGACGGAATCAAAAATTCTATTATACTTGGTATTCCAAAATATCATGAAATACCATACCAATTATAGTATTATACAAATACTATAATTAGAAATTATAGAATAGTAGAAAATACCATTATTAGTACAGTGTTAAGCAAATGCCTCTCTCTGTATACATTACATTAGCTGTCTGTCCTTCAGGTTCATGTAAGAACAAACAGTTGGAACTTCTGGTTCTTGAACAAGTAAACTACATTTGACCATGTGAGAAAAACTTGGTCTCGCTAACTTAAATTCCTGCGTTAGATAAAGTTTCCCCTTGCGACTTAGTTAACGTCAATTCAAAATAGACTCTGACAGGACTTTGCAATCGTTTCAACGGAAACAGATAGTAGCTCAGAATCAATGATATGCCTGGTATACACACAGACTCCCAAATACCACACCCAGTCATGATGTCCGCCTCTATGGCATATCTGTGTAGAGCACAAACTCAGAGTCGTGTCCCGTTGCACAGTTTTGGGGCACTCATGTTTCGTAACATGAAATTTGTTACTGCTACTAAATTGCAGCATGATTGGTGCTCCTACTTGAAGTTTTTACTCATGAGCAGGCAGTCCAGGAGAAAGAAATTCAGAGTCAAGAAATTCAGTTGGATAATGAACTGCTTCTTCATCACTAATCACTCTCTTTACTGACTTGTAAGTTCTTTCCTCGGCATGATATAGCGTAAGAACTTGTTTGTTGATTCTTCCTCCCTGTTCATATTAAAGGTTGAGAATTGCTCGTTCACAAAACTATTTATTCTTAATAGATAGATACATCCTAAACTCTGGGAAACACCTTTTCAATGAAGTCAAATATGCAGTATATATACAGCTTAAAGCCCCATAACTTCGTTTCTGCACTGAATTATCAATCTATTTAGAACATACGTTTTAAGTTAGGCGTACACAAATCTAGTGCCAAAGTTTCAGCACACTATGTCTCATGGTGGCTAAGTTTACTATTGACAAACATTTTTGCTTTAAACGTCCATAACTTCACTAATACGTTGAATTTCCAATCAATACAGAGCCTATATTTTAAGTTAGACATACAAAAATCAACTGTCAAAGTTTCAGTTTGATGTGTCTTATGGTGGCTGAGTTTCACTTGTGTCAAAATTTTTTGGACAAACCAGAGAAATTTTTTTAAGGGTAGATTCGGTTTCTCTAATGTATGAAACGTATAAAACTTAAAATGAGTCAGTTCGAAGCAATGTACAGACAAAATCATTATTTCATTTATATAGATGAAGCAATATATGTTTATTATTTCATTAGTTATACATTTTACATAACTTATATAAAATAACAACTTAACGTCACTTAAAGGATTGATCTAATCCTTGGTCAATTCTATGGCTTTCGAATGGCGAAAGATATCATATAAATATCATACAATCTTAAAGAAACTGATAAGAGTGATCTAAGTCTTGATATGTTGGTATGTCGAAAAGCATCATATTACCTTAATCTAACTGATATGATCGATCTAAGTCATGGTATGCTGGAATGGCAAAGGGTATCATATAAGTACCATATAACCTTAACGTAACTGATAAGATTGATTAAGTCATGGTATGTTGGAATCGCGAAGGGTCAAAACTGACTTCTTACTAAACCTGATATTAAAACATACTTTCCGTAATAATCAACAGAGAAGCACAAAAAAAAGACAAACACTCACTGTTTTTGATCATTTCGGTTTTACTCCGTTTTGATGAGAAAAATCACAAAAGTGAAAACATGGAAGAGTTCGATATGTTAATATACATGTTCTATGATTAAAAATCATTATAATTACCCATATTGATCAAGAAATCATATGAAAACTAAATTAAAATAACATATTTAATTATTTACCTAAAATTATTAAAACTAATGTTATAAATATATTGTCTTAAACAGCGATTATATTAAAAGCACGAGAAGAAATACTATGATTTTAATATTTTACATTAGTAATGTTTTTTCGATTTTGACAAATAGTGACAATTTGTCTTGAGAGAGAAAAAGTATTACCTAAGACGTTATTACAAGTACATAATGGTCCTCGTGTACTATACATAACTGAAAAATGTTAAACAGTCATATTGTAATAGATTTCAGTAAGGAAAAATATAGAGCTTTTGATATAAGATTAACCAGGTTGAATGGATTAAGAACGACGAAACTACATGTCAAACACCTAAACAGTCAAAGTTCTCGCCTCTTGACAACACGGAAGGAGTGAAAAAAACCAGTTAAGTGTAGGCGACGGAAAAAACGAAGGCTATCTTACTATCTGCTCTTTTACTGTCTCCAATTCATTTCTGTCAAACATCATTATTTTCAATTTATAAAAAAAAAAATTGAATCCATTTTATATCTTCATATTAATTGTCATTTAATAAAAAAAAAAAGTTTTTTCTTTCTTTAATTGATTTCGAATAATATCTATGTATGTTGAGTTTAATCAATTTTAACTACAATGTTACCAAATTTGACTTTCATAATTTTAAAATTGAATTATTAATCTGCAATATAAATGTTTATTTCTATTTATCCAATATATGTAATTTAAAACATTATTTCCTCTAATAATTTTGATAAAAATAATATAATAAGCAATTTTTTAAATACTGAGCAAATGATCTACTGAATCTATAAAATAGATAAGTCAATTTTATTTTTTAGAACTAACATACTTTTATTAAGAATGTGCCTTGTTTTTATTAAATTATAGTGTAAGAACATCCTGTTTTACGTATTAGTATAGTACTACTATGCCAGACTACTAATATTTTTGTACAGACCCTCATAAAAATACGAATACATTTCAAGTTCCGAACGGACTTTGTAAGTCATTACAAGGGTGTGCTAAAGGAAGGAATGTATGTTTAAGGCTTAAAATAAGTAACTACAAAGGCTTGAGAGACAAACAGTGGCACGATGGGAAACAATTGGGAGGAATCCACTAAAGGCCTTCTAACAAAGGAATATTATCCTAGTGTAAAACAAAGTCCTATCCATGAAACACTTCCAAAGAAATTATGAAATACCTCAATACATGACAGGATATGGGCCATTTAAAGAATACCTGAACAGGTTTAAAATAGCTGCTAGTCCATCATGCGTATGTAACGCGGAGACACCCCAATCTCCAAGACACTTGGTGTACGAGTGCAGTTTGAGGGAACCACAAAGACTGGCTCTCATACGTAAGGTCTTGGTTTGTGGAGAGAAGTGGCCCGTTAGGCCTTCCTCATTAATTAAAGAACGATATTACAAAGAATTTGTGAAATTTTTGCACAGTGTAAACATATAAGAAAACAAAATACGTATTATATTGTAGAATTATGAATTAATGTAAAATAAGTTCAAATAAGTATTTTGTATTGTTAATAAAAGAAGTATTGTGTGTACAATTTGACGATGATGCATGTAATACACAGTGGAACATGCTGGAATAAAATATAAAATAAAATAAAAAAAATAAGTAACTTATATCTGGGTCCACTGTATGTAAAAACACTAAATAACATAATAAACTAAAAACATCGTTGCACATTTTTAATAAATTAGGTTTTTTCTCCCTCCTTCCGTTCTTGAATAAAGGACTACGTAGAGGGATAGGGTGCTACCAGAACCGCTATAACAACGAATTTAAGGAGTTATCATATTTTTTTCTCATCATATATGATATGGTAGCACTGTATTACATCATTAATTTTGTTTTCAACCTTCGTACAGCCCACAACAATTTAGATCTTCTTAATGTTTTTGTCGGGTATACTACAGGTACAAGAGTTTTTTCATTAAACATATTTGGATCGTAATTTTATAAGGTTTGGAGAATCACAATGTTTTAAGTCATAGGTCAAATGCTGAAGGTAAAACTAACGCTCAACTTTCTAAATCAACTTAAACAATAGAAAATAAAAAAAATATCGAATAATCAGAATATAAAATAAAAATTGACGACTTACATGGGTTTTCAGTTGTGTTAGGGTCGAATGAGGAATAGGGTTTTATCCAAGTTTCTTGATGAGTTCTCCAAAACTGCTGTTCTTGGTCCATTTTTAGTTTGAACATGTTCATCATGTCAAAACCACAGCTGAATAGAGTAAGTGATTCCTAAAATTAAACCAAAACATAAGTTAGTGGCAAAAAATATAAGTATACATTTTATTAAATTAAGTGAAATTTCTATTGACGTTCAGCACCTGCATCTCGAATAGAAGTCTCTTCTAACCCTCGTTCATCATCATCATCATCATATGATGAAGGTGTCATTACTAAACTTCTTCATAATAAACACTTTGCTCCAGTAATAGGTGATTTCATGTTTGTAGCTTTTATGATGTTCTAGAACAGTGGTTCGAAAACTGTTTGAAGTCAGGAAGCTCTTTAGTCTACAAATAGCTGAAGGCACACTGTATACGAACGAATCTTAGGGTAATTTCATTATGTATTAGTCAAATACTATATGAAAAAAATTAAACTTAAAAAAATATAAAAAAATGAAACTTACCACCATTTTATTTATTCTTGTGCCTAGAAAAGATGAACTTGATGAGCCTCAGCGTCTTCTTCAGTGTTTGGGCTAAAACGTTTAATAGGGATAGGGAGAAGCTCGAATTACTTCTTTAATACTTTGAAGTTTTTATGCCCAGCCTGTTTTGACTAAGGAATAATGTAGCAAAAATAGAATTTTTTCTCTATAGTAAACAATTTTTATCTCGTTATTGGTAAAACAAATTCACTGCCTACATAACCTGTCTGCAGTGAGTAGCTCTTGTTTAGAATAAAATTGCTGATACTTCTCATAATAATGTGTTCACAAAAGGAGATATAATGCGTAGGGTGAGGTATAGTGACTACATTTTTATGTACGACACACTATTCTGAATTACGCAAGGACCTTACAAATGTTGTATAGACACCCTTTGAGAATCACTGTTCTAGAGCCCTAATAGATCACGATCAGTCTGGGAAGAACAGTGGTAGTGAAAAGGTTTCACACAGTGTATGAGGCTGGAATGTCCGCTTGATTCCCAATCCGCTTTCACTCTTATCAACATAAACATCCCTTACAATAAACAACATAAAGGAAACCGAACATCGTTTAGTACTATAAGTATGACATATAAGCTAAACACATAAACATGCAATGAGCTCAAACATGCCCACTAACCTGTGTACAGGTATCCTTTCGTCTGTACCTGCAACAGTACACTCATGTTAATACTAACACAATTGTAATGTAAAATAAAGTGGACTCTTGGTCAGTCATGTTGTGACTAGCCATAATCAAATAATTCTATTACTTTCATATGGTAATACATCCTAATTGTCAACCCCAAGAAAATATATGTGACAATATAAAATATAATGTGACAATTAAATTTTACTAAATAATATATATATATATATATATATTATATACTATCAACATCATCGAAATGTGTTATATATATATTTTTTTCTGAGGGAGTGCGAGCCCTTATACTATTTGCTGTGTCGGCGGAGATGACTTCATGGAAGAGAAGAACCGCTGTACGTGACTTCGATCAGAGCTAGAAGCCTTCAACTTGGAAAAATGAGTCAAGCTTATTTGGTCCCGCATCAACCAATCAGATATCAGAACCAGACACCTCATGTAGGTTTTCAATATATATATATATATATATATAATATATATATATATATATATATAACATAAAAAGAATAAATCGGGATGCGGTTAGTTTCTTCCACTTCCAATTAAACTCTCAACGCCGACGTTTTGATTCTATTCAAAATCTTTTTCAAAGACAAAAGTAGGAATATTTGAAAATGAGCGAACTATTACAAATTACATTACTAAAACAATATGGAAGGTTAAACTATTCTATGAGTGTTTGATTGGAAGTCGAAGAAACTGACCGCATCCCAAGATATCGTTTTTATGTTACATATCTGTCCCACGGTAGACAATTCATTACTGTTTTGTATATATATATATATATATATATATATATATATATATATATTAGTGTATTTGGGGAGCAGGCCTTCATCTATACAGTTAATAGACCAGTATCAATGTTAAGTTTTTATTGTTATGTAGTGTGTATAATTTAATTGTGTAAAAATAACCTTGAAAATGGTCGATGTGGACCGAAACATGTTGGTGTACAAAAATAAAAATTATGGAGAACTGATATATCTAGTCCCGAACTCTCGGAAGCCAGAACTCAGAAGAATGGAAAAATTAACCCGAAAAAGAGTGAAATTAGAAATAGGCATAGGTTTTAACAAAACTTGTATATACTCGTATATATATATATATATATAGTATATATAAAAATGTATTTATCAAGTTATTTGTACAAATAAATAATCTAAATAAAAAGAAATTTTATTCATACGAAATAACCAAAAAATAAAGAAAATATTCAATATACTAGGTATACGTTAAAATAATAATTAAAGCATAAATCAGTTCAGCATATTTTATTAAGTAATTATTCTCGTGTTTTTCAATTTCAAACAAACCTATTATATAGCAATAATTTTATCCATTGGCAACATCACTTTTAATAATATTACAGATATATTTTTTAATCGCTCTTTTTCAAGAGAAGAGCAGAAGTATTAACTGATATCTGATATTTTTTGACGTTCTTGTTAGTTGTTCTTCCGCCTCGTATAAACGAGTGCCAGGAAAATAGAACACAGTCAGTGACAGCAGATGTTAATTCATTTAGATGAAAATTTTAGAAACAACAAATGGAATTGTTAACCGTGCTGGTATCCTTAGTTTTGCGTCGCCAAACTCAGTTGAGCCTTTTGCGGTGCTTCTTTTGCAGCGCCTCGTTACGAATTGATTGGCAATGTTCAAAGTATACCACTAAGGTTTTTTTTTTTGTGAATAAGCTGACAAACACCGGAGCATATACCATAGAAGCGGGCCAAGTTAGCACAATGGTAATATATATAGCTCAGGACTGGTAGGTCCTGGGTTCAATACCCACTCTGGCCCTCGATTTATTCACACGGAAAGTAGTGAATAAACGAGAGCACTTCGTCCCTCAAACAGGATGATAAACCGTCTGTTACAAGCCTATACGCTATCAGGTACTCCTTAAAGATCCCTACTCTAAATACAATTGAGCTAGGCAAAATTTAGGACTCCCACTGTAGAATCAATCTTCATTATACGGTATCATAAAGGACAAATGTTTGGTCTTTGTATGTTTCCATGTGGGACTGTCACTGCAACCTAACCTACTAATATAGAAAAAAAATTGACTCTGTCCCAAAAAGAATTTTAGAACCTCAGAGCAAAAAGAAGTTTACCTCTCCAAGACACTTCTTCAAAACAACTATATTCATATTTATGCCTTTCTCTTGAGTCATTCACAAAACTTACAATTTTCAAAACGTTTGTATTAAATTTCTTTTCTTATTTGCATTACTTTATTAATTGTCTTTTATTTTTGTATGATAAAATACACAATGAAACCTACATTAAAATGAGCTTTAAATGACATAAGAAAGTAAGTTAAATAACTTAATAATGGTTACTGTAATTAACTGTTAACTATGAAATAGGATGAATATTTATAGAAATTATAATGCAAATATTATTATGCTTCAGATGATTGAAATTATTTTTTTTTATGAAAAATAGCTTTTTATTATTATCATTATTATCTCATAGTACCCATTATTGTATTAGCCACCTTTCATCTGTTTTTTAATAACAAACAGATGAGCTGTAGTCGGAGTCGGCCCTAAGAGATCCGACTTCACAGAGCTGGTTACAACTACTATTCCTGCTAAGAAATGACTGCATTAAACTATGTTATTAAACAAATTCTGTAGTGATTTTTAGTTATATAAGGCATCATTTCGTATTTAGCATTCATCGTCACTTGATTATCGTTAGTTAAATCAGTCTTAGGTCTTTCTAGAGTTAGTGAAGTGGGAGTAGGGAAATCGTTATTGTTTGCCCCCTAATACTGAAGTATTCTATAACAATATATATTATATATATATATAATATATATATATATATATATATAAAGATTTCACATAAACACGTGAAATAACAATCACTGATAAAACTACAATATGAAATGGGAAATCAAGACTATGATTTTTCAACCGTAACAAGCGGTCTTCCTCAGAGTCAAAAACCCAACTGATATATATATATATATATATATATATATATATATATCAATGATTAAACCACAATAAGAATGGGAAAACAAGACTAAGATCTTTCAACCGTAACAAGCGGTCTTCGTCAGAGTCAAAAACCCAACTAAGGGTTTTTCAGTTGGGTTTTTGACTCTGACGAAGACCGCTTGTTACGGTTGAAAGATCTTAGTCTTGTTTTCCCATTCTTATTGTGGTTTAATCATTGATTGTTGTTTCACGTGTTTATGTGAAATCTTTTTATATATATATAAACTACATTGACAATAAGAACATACAGAAATGAAACTTAATATATATAACTTTAAATTGCACAAAGCACGACACAGAAAAGAGAATGCAAAGAAAACTTACAGAATTCAATATTTCGAACTGTTGTTCGTCATATATACTTAATATATATATATATATATATATATATATATATATAATATACGAGTTCAAAATTCAAAAAGAGTTACACACAGAGTAAGGAAACACACTTACAGACACAAATTTTCGGGTAATCCGTCTTCAGGAGAAAAGAGAAAGGGAGACCAAGCACGTTGTAGACGCTTAGTTACTTTCTTGGTTGTAGACAACCAGTTGGATACTTGCCGTTGCGTCTGCAACGTGCTTGGTCTCCCTTTCTCTTTCCTCCTGAAGTCAGATTACCCGAAAATTTTAGTCTGTAAGTGTGTTTCCTTACTCTGTGTGTAACTCTTCTGGAATTTTCAACTCGTATTGTGTCCAGTTTGGATCGTGTTTCGTTTTATAAAGAAATATATATATATATATATATATATATAAAAGGGCCAGGTTATCCTCTGGGCTGGTAGTCCGGGGTTCGATTCCCACAGAACCTTCGATTTATTCAAGCCGGAAGTGAATAAATCTGCGTACGTCGTCCCTCAGAGAGGACGTTAAGCCGTCGGTCCCAAGCCTGTACAATGTCAGGTACTCGTTAAAGATCCCTACTCTAACTACACTTGAGTTAGGCAAAATGTAGGACTCCCAATGTAGATTAGAATCACCGTTCAAACAACGGCTGATGTTATAATAATAATATATATTATTTATTTATTTAAATAATAATCATATATATTATTTAAACAATAATATATATATATATATATATATATATATATATATATATAATCAGTTCAATGTACAAAAAGAAAGATGGAAAAATTAAAAGCGCCCACTTACAGTCTCTAATTTTGGTATGAACCGTCTTCACGAGAGATAAGAGAGGGAAACAAAGAGCACTCCAACCAACTGCACCACCTAGTTGTGGTTTGATTGTGGATTGTTATTTCACATGTTTATGTGAAATCTTGTTTTATATATATATATATATATATATATACTCAATAAAGTATTCTGTAAAGTACTATTGCAGGGGAAATATTTCTATTTCTAATAAAACACAACTATCAAATGATTTGAAATATTTCTTTGATAGTTGTATAAATTTATGAACATTGTTAAGATCTTTTCTTAGCATAACACCATTTGTTACTATATATATGAGCTTATTTATAACACACTTGAAGAAGCACATTTTTTGAAATTTATTCTTAAATTTAATTCAACGATAACAACTTTTATTTTAGGTTTGTTTGACTTTTGTTGTATATAGTGGACAAGAAATCATAATTTTATCTATGGTATATGCACAGAAAATCAACACAAAGAATACTGTTGAGATAAAATATCAAATGACATTATTTATGAATAGAGAGAAATTGATATTACCTTGGTATAATACCACAGTGCAGTTTCCTCCATGTTTCTTCAGCAATCCCACGACGTGCTTCAAACCGGAGTTCAAAAGTTCACTTAAGTCGTCCTAAGGTTGCTACACTCGCCATGACCGCTTTGTTTAACCTGTTGAGCGATAAATTTAAATTGTATTAAAATTTAGTGACAACTTTTATGTTTATAACAAAAAAAACTGAGAAAAATATTTATAATTTAAATTTAAAATATAATTTTTTGTTTTAAATTACTTCCCGAAATAAGCTATTACTAAATGTAGGGTAAAAAGCTAATGAAATGGTCTCAACATATAAACATTTTGAATAGTATAAACAACGCGTTTCAAACACTTAGTGTTCTTCTTCAGGCATTGACTAAAAAAACAATGTCTCTAAAAAAAAAGTTTAGTTAATGCCTGAAGAAGAACACTAAGTGTTTGAAACGCGTTGCTTATACCATAAAAAATTTTTATATGTGGAGACCATTTCATTAGCTTTTTACCCTACAATGAGTAAATACCACATGATAAGTAATTGATTAGTATTACTAAATGATTTAACAATGGTTTATGTTGCAGTATTTTACTTCAAATAATTAAAATGTGATAAGGAAAAACATTTGTTTATCAAAGTTTGATGGATTTGAACGTCTTGATGTGTTGGAAAATCCATTTTAGACATTTCTTTGATGATGTCTGAATGTATGTTGGTGAGAATGATTTGAACAAGTTATCATAAAATTATGAAACTTTTGTTATGTATAATTCCCCATTAGATGAAGAACAGTCTAGTTTTTGTCAATATTGGACCATGATAGAAGTGTTTGACGGTTTTATGCCAAAACAGTAACTATTGTTTCCATTCTGTCAAAGATAATAAGCAAATGCCATTTGCATATAACATCATCATAATATTAAGTTAAATAGAAAATGAATTTCTTTTTAGATACTTGGAAGGTAAAGAAAGTCAAATAATAACTTAACTTCTGCGAATAATTGTTAGAATCACATTCTTACAATGTTAAATAATAAGCTTTACTTAATATAAAAAAAAATCAGGAAATCTAGTCAGCGCTCAAACTAAAATTATAAAATGTAAGCTGTTATTGAATTTATTAAGCATAATAACCCATAAAGTTTTAAAAATAAAAAATGATTGCATAATACATTTGACTAACTTCTATGAAGGGATAATGTACCATCCTTTTAATCGTTAGTACAATTAGTAAGTAACCACATTTAGAAGAGTAATTATTAACAACTTAATATAAATGATTACACTATACATATATTCTCACTGAATGAAGGACTGACTATAAATAGAAATATTGTACAAAGTATGATTTGTATGCAACATAAAAAAAAACTGGAGTAGTCTAATATTAATATTACTGTAAGTAAATATATTGTCAAACTCATTAATAATAAACTTAATTAATTGATTATTGGAATGTGGTTGTCTTCATTAAGCAAATTTGTAATTCTTGATTTAAACCATTAGAAGGAGCATTGAAACTTCAAAATAAGTTGTAATGAAAGGAACACGAATAGCAATTCACATTTCATTTGATTTATTCTATTGTGGCTGGAAGCATTTAACAAGTGTGATGAAAATATAATCTTTTGTTAAAGCTGTTGAAAAAATCTGGATTAGACATTATTAAACTGTACTTGAACTATAAAAATAAACTTTATACATCATAAATTAATTGGTTAACATTTTCATTCATAAATTATAGCAATTTACCTAGATAGGTTCAAAATATTTATTTTAAAAATTAAAACATAGTAAATAAATGTAATAAATTAATCAATAACTGGCAGAAATATCAATATGGTCAATATAAAATTGTAAAAACCCAATTAATGTTACAATTGCAAAACCATGTTGAACATTATTAAACGTACTATATCAATACCAATTACAAAAATAAATTGTCTTTCTCATTTTAAATTACAATTACAGTACAAAATTCACTACTTATCAGTAACTTAGTTAAGTACAATATGCCATATGAAATTATTAATTTTCTTAATTTACAATAAATCCTTGATGAATATTAATCCCATTTTAAGGACATCGTAATAAAATAGTCATAATATGCTTTCTACATGCAATATACAATGTTTAATAATCTATTATTTATGAAGTAGAAGTATGTATATCTTTGGGAGGACATATATCAATAATATTTTGTTTAAGTAATGACTTATGTAATGAATTACATATGTAATGTATTAGTAATTTAGTAATTAGTTACATATGTAATGAATTAGTAATGAATTAAGTAATAACTTATTTCATATCACACAATAGTAACTTAAAAATTGATAATAAGTTAATAAGAAGTTATTAAATTAATAACTTAAAATTTTAATAACTTAAATAGAAATATTATTTTTTCACTCATCTTAAATGACAGCAGTTGTATAACATCAATGAATTAAGTAAATAATTTCGAAGTAATTATGTAAAAATATCTTCATTTACCAAATATTTTTAATTAAAATTGGCCCAATTTTTATGTAAAATATTCTGTGACAAATATGTACTCCTACTAAAGTACATGATTATATACTGCATATATAATCCATTAATAAGCATTTTAAATTTGTTGCAACATCATTTTTAATCCACAAAATGTTATTTTAGCAAAAAAAGTATAAAATGTGTTAACCAAAAAGAACGCTACTTTAAGACTTAAGCCGCCATATTCATTGAAAGTAATTACTAACTAATGAACTAATTATTTTCATAATAAATTAATATTAAACAATGTAAGAAGTTATTATGACACAGAAATAAGTTGAAACGAAAATCGTACTTACTATTTGAAGTTATCTTTGCATGAAATATCAAGTTGAATGAATAAAGTTATTAATTATTTAAGGCACTCCAGAGCACGTAACACTTAATGGAGGACAATAGCCACAGTTTTGTTTTATTAACAGTTTTCTTAAAGTGAAAATTATTTTCATATAAAAATTAATTTGTTTAGTTATTTCTTAAAAAAAAAATTTTGGTTTCATCTATGCTAAAATTTACTATAATTAAATTTTATTTTACCAAAATCACGAATAATGAATGTTCTTATGTTTAACCATTTAATTTAACACTGGCTCACAGCCAATGAACTTATAAAAACTTTGTATGTAATAAATCCAAGATTCATGACTTATTGTTATCTTTTCTTGCCCTTAAGATCAAGCTCTGGAAAATTTATCGACCTATTACAATTATCGTTAGTATAATAGTCAACTTTAATTAATCCAACGACACATTTACATTATTTAAATAGAAACAAGCCCTTTGTTCATTCATCACATATTCAAGTGAATATTAATAGAACGAGAGTATAACAAGTTTAACATTTGTATTCTATTGTGTCTTATGAGTGAGAGCTATTCTCCTCTCTAATAGTCTTTAGAAATTATTATGCCAAAGAGTTTAAGCAAATTTACTGGCCTAGGAAAATTAACAAGAAAATCTTTATTAAATTAAATAGTTTCATTTTTGTATTTCTTATACAACAGTATTTCATGTGTAATAAAAAGATTTCACATAAACAAATACCATGTGTTGATCATTCATGTGTAATCTATAATGTTAGTTGAACAAAAAAATTAAAACTGCTAACATTATCTTAAATTTAATTCTTGCAATCATATCTAGAAGTAATAGTCGTGCAAATTTTGAATATAGTCAACTAGAGGATCATCCAATCTGATTCATATTGCATTAAATAATGTATCTGTGAAAGTTTTATCCTTTGAGCACTGTTACTCATAACTAAGAATTTCATCTATTATTATTTTCATAAATTCATCATTGCTTTTTCATCCCTAGAACAAACTGTTGAGATTCTTTGTAAACCATTACTACATTTCTTTTTGTCTTTACTTGTTATTAACTTTTCCTACTTTATGCTGTTTGTACAAACAATAATCGTTCATTTACCAGAGTAACAAATATCTTGTTTATTCAATGTTGTTGTTTGACCAATGCTTAAAAAGGTATTTCAATCAAAACACTTCCTTGAGACACTCGTCCAATGATTTAATTACGCTGGGAACTATAAACCCATTCCAACACCTCTTTAAACCCCTCTAGAAGCTGGTATTGAACATGGTTAGGTTATGTTAGGTTGCAGTAGATGTCCCACAAGAGAACTTAGGCCATACCTTTGTAATACCATACAATGAACATTGAACAATGAGATTTTAAAACCTTTTCCCTAATTTTTGCCCACCTCAAGTATATTTATAGTAGCTATCTTTAACCAGTACACGTTGAACCTTTTTAATCCGGTATTCTTTCATCCGGCAACACCTGCAATCCAGCAAAATTGTTATTCGTAATGTAACTTTAAGTTACAGTATCTGAATGTAACTGTGCTGGGTTCCAAAGCCGTGATAGTTGTTTAAGTGTACCATACATATATTTTATTTTTTCATTTCCTATTTACTGTAATTACTTTTTTTACTTTAATTTGTTTTGAATTTCATCATTTTCTTAAATCCGTAGTTTTACTGCTTATATTTTACAGTCTTAATTTTTGTTTTATTTTTCCTCACCTTATTTTACATTTTCGTTACTTCATTGATACACAGGTACAGGTACAGTCCCGTAACTATTTCATTACGTTCTGTAATTCTTTAGCACTTACTGCTTGTGATGCATTCTAGATTGTTCTCTTTACAGTTTATCTGCTTTTCTAGCTGTAAAAAGAAACCCATAAGTATTTCTTCAACGTGTTTTTCTTTATACTTTTGTATGTATATTTTCATGTATTACAATTATCATAAATCAAAACAGTGTTACATCTAAACTTATATAGGATAATAGAGTAAATACATGTGTATATAGGGGGTGTTTTGGGGACCACCTGTAGTTCAGAATTTTCCATGTGATGTAAGTTTAAAGTCCGGTGGTTGCCAGATTAGGAAAGTTCAACCTGTGCCTGATATGGTACAGGCTAGGGTAAGAAGGCTTAACAACCTCTCCGAGGAAAGACGTGTTCTGATTTATTCACCTCTCTTGTGATGAATCGAGGGCTAGAGTGGGTATTGAACCCCAGATCTACCAGTCCAAAGGCGAGTACGTTGCCAGTGGGTAACCTGGCCCCTAGTATTAAACATGTAATAAAATAAATGGCACTGTACCACTTATTCTATGCTGCTTGTGTTTCTACAGACTCTGATGAACAGCTTTTATCTGAAAGATTTGCTAGCTTACGTTGACTGTTATCAGTCAACTGCTCATAAACATTTTATTCCAAGATATTGACATTTCACTGCTTCAGTAACAAATAATTGAGTTGGTTTGGATGTACTGTCTGTATGGTAGTAATGTCTGCATTTCATATTATTTCGTTAAAATACAATTCTTTAGGGAAGAGAAATTGACCTTGGTAGATACAACAGTATGCAAATTCTTGCATACAGATATTGAATTTCAAGGCTCCAATAGAATAATTCAAGTTGAAGTTAATCTGATATCAATATCGTAAAATACTCTTTATGGAAGGAAGAAATACTTGGGATATTAACAGTATGCAAATACTGCTAAATGTATAAGCATGAATACATTCCAAAGTTTATTAATATCAATACTAAAATACTACCTTATGTGAAGGAAATAATAATGGGATATTAACATATATACTGAAATGTTAGCGAAACACCAAATTTTTAATTCAATTTATCATTTTTAAATTTTCATAGAAACATAACTAGGCTCAAGCTTAATGAATATGAATTCTGTTAATTACACCATTTTTGCGAAAGGAATGAAATATTCCATATTATTATTGTTAAGTTTTGTTGATTATTTTTTGTAAAGTTGTATTTGTATGATGAATTGTATTTATTTAGTACGAAAATAATTTGTTAGGATAGCATTTTAATTTGCTCCTCTATATCACATGATACAAAAGCTCAATTGTATACGTCAAAATAAATAAAAGAAAAACCCATCACACTGTGTAAAATAAATATATCTCACCTTGTTATAGTTGATTTCACTAACAGTTAGAAATGTTATTGTTACTCAATAAATAAACGAGATGTATATTTACCCTCCTTTTATTATTAATATTTATAAATATTCATGTATTAAACTATAGTCTATAAATTAAAATTTACATATAAGACAAAATACTACAAAAAAATTTAAATTACTTTTGAAAATGAATTAAAATTGATTAATGAAAATAATTATTTTATTTTTTAAATTAAGTAATAAGATATATCTCAGTAACAGTTGAACTCTGACGAAGATCATTGTTTTCGTTGAACTGTCTCAGTCATTTTTCTGATATTACTGTGGTTTTGACTTTGGTAATATATAACAAATTCAATAATGTATCAACTGTTTGATAGAATAGATGTATTATACAATCGGGATTCGGTCAATTTTCTAGGTTCAAAATAAAAACTCTCAATGCCGACGTTTTGTTTTTTTTAAACCTTTTTCATAGACAGAAGTAAGATTTTTTTTTTAATTAGAGAGTGTAAACGAAGTAATAATCTTGACTGGTCAAGCGAAGTGGTCCTATAGACCCTGGTCACTCCTATATGCCCCAAGAGCACTCCACATTGATGGGAGACCAAAGTTCTGCAATGCAAGGAGTTCAAGTTGGAATCCCAAATAGGCGGTCTATATGACACAATTGCTACACACATAGCACTGAATAGTGTGCCTCTTGATATAGCACCAATGCCCCAACTGGGCCCAGAGAGCCTAGTCATGCCCATAAATCTCGTGAGAGCTCTCTCTCCCTCCCATTCTGGTCAAAAGCTACTTCTAATTCATCTAATTTTTCTTGTCGAAGGTTTTGACCATTCAACATTGTAAGTTCGTTTATAAACTGTAAATTTCATTCTCTAATTCAAAAAATTCTTACTTCTGTCTATGAAAAAAGTTTTACAAAAAAAAAACCAAAACATCGGCATTGAGAGTTTGATTTTGAACCTAGAAAATTGACTGATTCCCCATTGCATGATACACCTACTATACTATATATATAGCTCAATAACAAAAAGATAAAAACATAAAGAAAGGCATGCAAGACTCACTACTATATTTCGAATGGCGTCGAAATATATATATTGATAAAAGTATCAACTGCGAAATAGAAACAACATTAAAATTTTTCACGACTTGGTCAGTTTTTTAGGTTCAAATTAAACTCTCGTAAACTATCGTTGCCAACGTTTTTTTAAAAGTATCGACCGTGAAATAGAAACAAAATTAAAATTGATAAAAGTATCGACCGTGAAATAGAAACAATATTATTATTTTGCATCAGATACCGAAACGTTGGCAATGAGAGTTTAGTTTGAAGCTGAAGAACTGACTGAGTTCTGATAAATTTTATTTTTGTTTATATACATATAGAACATCATAAGTAATGTTTTTTTTTGTATTAAACTGAATAGAGGTACAAAAAAATAGTTCAGTTGTACAAGTTAGAAGGACCAATGGGATATAATTGTTGACACTGCTTAAATTAACCATTATCAAAGACTATCTCTAGGGTGGTACTATTCCCAGAATATTATGTGCTGACCTTCAGGTTAACTAACTGGATCTGTCAGAGGGATTTATAGTTTAGTTTCTCTACAACCAGGTTTAATCTTAACATTAAATCAACAGTGTTAACAAGGTTTTGTTTTCTGTATGAGATTAATAAAGCGTTCTTTCCTTTCTGACTTTTCTATTTTGATCATATCTATTACTTTCTATACAACTTTTGCCACTTCCAATTTTTTCCACCTTTACTGCAATCAGAAAAGGATATTGGTTTAATGAATTGCAGCAGTAAGTGGTGTTTAAATAATGACAATTACTTGACAGGGATTGTTTAAACTAAAACGTTTATGAAATAAGTTTTCTGTAAACATGCTTCTCAGAAAGCTTATAATTTTTTTTAAACAATTATAAACAAAAACTCTTTTGACTGATATCAAAACTAAAAATATTATTACTCAATAACTTCGAGCAAAAGTTGAAAATAGATAAAAGAGCCTTAGATAAGGAGCAGTTTTGACGATAATATTTTTTTTTATTTGTAAAAATATGAATTCATTAAGCAAAAATTTAGTTCACACAAAGTTTTTATCATAAAAAAGAATCTTTTTATGACAGTATTTTGGTTTGGTCATTAAACCATGAAAAAGTCTGACTTAATATCAGCTATCAGATATTGACGAAGATAGCGTCTACAAGAAAACATAGGAGTTTTAATTTTGTTTATCACATTAAACAATTAATAGATTAGCCAATGATTGCAAAAGTTTTACTTCCATATTTTAGTTACTTGCAGAGACTTTCCAAATGTTTAATATTTTGTTTGAAACTATGGCATGGATCATCCATATTTTCAACATGGAGATCATAGTTCATTATTGTAAGATAGAATCTTTTATAATTAAGAACAACAATTTAAGATATGTAATTGAAATAAAATATCTTGAAATACCTATAACATAGAATCAGCAAAAAAGAAATGAAAATCTAATTTTTAAGTACGTTGAGAGAATCGTTGTCAATACAACTTGACTATTCAAACGAGTTAATCGACCATGCTTTTGAAAAAGAGAAAACAGGATGTGAATAATTCCAAAGCGGTAATTTTAAATTTCCAACTTCCGTCCTCTTAAATGAAAATCTGCACGCATGTTTTTGTAATGTCAGAAACTAATTTAAATTAAATTGATTTTAAAATTTTTTTCTTAAACGATCTCTCTGCTTGTGTTTCCTTATTTATGTACGTTAAATGTAGAAAGAAAAATGGAAGTAAACGATTTTTTTGAGGATGTAATTAACCAATAAACTGTTATCTGTAGCTAAACAAGAAAGAGCTTCCATCACTAATGACTAATGTTCTAAAAGGAGAAAAGAAAAGTGAGTGGATCAGGAAGTGAGAAGGCTGAAGTTGTGATAAATATTCAACCTCATTTGCATGAGAACCTGCCAACTATATGTAGAAATAAACGTATTCATTAATCAATCAACAAACCATAATTTTGTTTCTATTAGAAATTAAATGATAAATTGGAATTTCTGGACCATTAAAAGCTTTCCATATACTTTCAAATATTATGAAAGTCGTCAGCTTCACGATCTCAAACCAATATAGAATTTCAAAAATATGTTTTTGATTTACTTTTTTTTTCACCTGAATTATAAAATCTTTGTATGCATTGTACAAAAATTGAACAGTTTACTAAAGCAGTAAAATTATGAACAGAGAAAGAACTCATAAAATAGCCTGATGTAACTTACTTTTATGTTTCAACAATCGACGTCTTTAGGAAAGCTCACTCTGTTCCAGTATATCCGACTTAATACAATTCTACAGTATCAAGTTTTCCCAACATCTCCAAATGATGAACTATTATTCCAAAAATCGTTAATTATAGTATAACATTTTTGTCAAGGTTAAGTGAGATTAACACATTTTGAGTTCCCCTGAATTCGTTTTTGAACTTTTTTTTTTAATAACACCTGTGTGTTTGGGTGGTTTATATCCAAAATTGTTGTGAACATGATATCTATGTCATGTTCCTTTAACTGAAGAGCATATTGTGACGGAGCACTCACTGTACCAGAGAGCAGGAAGGTTACGAGAGTGCTACATGCACAATACAGTACCGTAACACCTCCGTAAAGTATTTTTCTTCTTATAATAACCAGGTTAACTGCATATCTTTGCGATTGTAAGACTGATTAATAAGATCGTATATATCTTATATATTTAGGCCTAGTTTATTAATATCTAGTAATAATAACCACAATAGATGTAATTATAAATCACACAGCTTTATTAGACACAATTGCAGATGTGTAGAGTCTATACTTAAACTGATTATTCTTGCGATAGATTGTTGCAAACAAATCCAATAACTGCAGAACATAATAATTATTAATGGTCTAGTTTTCACTTTGTTTTTTACAGCAACCAGAATACACTGAAATTTATTTCACACAATACTTATTTTATTTAGTTTTAATTTTTGGAAGTTTAGTCTTCTATAGTTTTTGAAAAAAAACTACTATTTCCTGAATTCTTAAAATGTACTAAAATATTTTTTTTGAACATGTCCGTTTCACGACAAAAATGCATGAAGATCAACCACTCATGAAGAGCAATTTTTGGTAAAAATATAGTTATGAATGTCAAACGGTGTGAGTATGAGTATTAATTATCCTGTCTACAAGCTTTCAGATTCAATCATAAGTCAACATTTTTACAGGCTAACGAGAAAGTCACCTTTTCTGTTACGGAAACAATCTGAAGATTTTTATATTACAGCTATTGTTAGTTTCATACTAGTCCAAAAGCTGCATTACTCTAGGGTTAGTATTTTAGAATAAAAAATTAAGTTGGTTCATGGTTAAACTTAATATTTACCAAAAATAATACAGTTATTACTATAGAAGCTATTTTTGTATAAAACATAAATTTTATCCACCAAACATATGTATATATCAAACATTATCAAAATGAGTCAAAAACGGACTGTAGGGACCACAAAACGTATCAATATGTCAGAATTTAGTGATCAAATAGTTTCAAGATTAATATATTTTTCTTATATTAAAATAAAAAGCTATGCTAAAAGTGGACATAATTGCTTCAAACAAATGAAGATGAATGAATAGCCACAAACAATAATAGATTAGCACACTATTTATTGAAAATTTTTGGCTTAATGGTTGTCTATAGGAAGGGACATATTATTTTGTCACTCGAATTGAACTAATAACCTCGAAACAGTTAACAAACAGGTTTTCATTATTTCATTCATAATTGCATTGATTTTGTTAATGGAGAATCATTTGCAATAACATTGATATATATGGTAGGAAGTGTTCTTGGCTAAATACATTACTGATAATATAAAGTACTTGCTTGATTATTGGTTCTTCATTACTAACTCTATCAATATTATAATGACCACACAATATATTTCCAATCGTTGACTTGACTCAAGTAATCTGTGAGTAATTGGTAAGGTTCTGCATTATTTTTAATTGTTCTATTAATTAGAAATGTTTTAATCGATTCAAGGCCAAGAAGGGTTCTTATCACCGTTAATCGATTCAATACAAAATATCGATATTTGCTAGGCGAAAACAGTAAGGTAATATGAGTCTGAACATAACCATGAGGTCTTCTCACAACAACAGAACATTTATAGGAAAAAGTACACACGACCAAATTGACCCGGAAAAAAAAATAACTAAAAATTAAACTGATCACCTTTGACAACAAATCATAGAAGCCCTCCTTTTACAAATAGTGAAGCCATTTGATAAGCAGTTGAGAAATAGTGGCGAAATTTAAAAACACCTTTGATCTATTAAAGCCCAGGTATATCTCTTTGAGATAAAAGCACTTAAATCAATAAGGTGAACTGAAAACAGAAGACTGAATGAGTCCCAACTCCCTCTACAGAATATGTAAAAATATTACATTTAAACAGAACTTTTGCATGTTCTCGAGATGAATGCTGAGCAATCGAGTTACATATGTTTACATTCAAAATGTGTTTTCTTGTGAAAATGAAATAACTTAGCTATACTAAGGAGGAGCTATATTAACTAAGCTATATTATAATCTATGATCAAACTACAATAAGAAATGGTAAAACAAGACTAAGATCTTTCAACCGTAACAAGCGTTTTTTCGTTAGAGTCAAAAACCCAACTCAGTTGATTTGATTGTGGTTTGATCATTGATTGTTATTTTACGTGTTTATGTGAAATCTTTTTATATTATAATCTGTTGAAATAAATATCAGCAATGTAAGGTAATATTTGTTATGATTCAGAAGTTCAAAAATATGTATATGCATATATGTAGGATAAAAAGACTTCTCAAATGAAATTAAACGTTAAAGTACAGTTGGGAATTGAGAAATATGACTCCGATCTTTCAACAAAAACAACTAGTCCATGTCAAAGTCTCTCTTGTACTGAAACAAGTAAATAGGATATTTGGTGTGATATTGAGACGAGAGGTATTTTAAAGGGAATAAGGAACAAAGAAAGGGAACAAAATTCTGGGGAAGGCAAGTTAGAGTAAACAAAGAATTTAGGAAGAAATATAAAAAATGATCTGCTAGCTGTCAATCCTTGTCGATAAAGCTCTTGTCCTCGTCAGTACCAAGTCGAATTTGAGTAAGTCATTACTGATGTTTATAGTTTTCAAACTATAAATTTAATCAAAGAGGATTCAATCATATTTCTTAATAACACTAATCTTTTATTCTGAGGTAAAATGGATAAACCAACAAAAGTCTCCATACAAATGAAGTTTTATTCAACGCGTTTCGAACACTTTGTGTTCATCATCAGGAAGACACCAAGGATGTGGTACTGACGGGTTGGTCAAGTGAAAGGTTTTCACTTGACCAACCCGTCAGTACCACATCCTTGGTGTCTTCCTGATGATGAACACAAAGTGTTCGAAACGCGTTGAATAAAACTTCATTTGTGTGGAGACTTTTGTTGGTTTATCCATTTTACCTCAGAATGAGTAAATACCACACAATTACGGATTGCACAACTAATGATCTAATCTTTTATATTTAATCATTTTAGCTTCTGTCCAAATTACATCATGATTTTCATTATTTATATAAATGAATAAGGCCCTACTTTTTTCACCTCTAATTACGTTGTACTGGTGTTGTTTGAGATGTATATTTAATGATTTACTATTCTGACCTATGTGTATTTTATTACAACTTTTAAACGGTTTCAGAAATACTACTATACTACAATTTAGTAGAGTGTTTAATAAACAAATTATCTACCCAGTTACCTTTAGAAAAAACTATATTAAAGTCAATGTTAATGTTAAATTTGTTAAAAAGTTATTGTAAGTATAAATATAATACAAATGTATTGAAATTAAAAAAATGTTGAAATAATGGTAAAATGAACTGTTGTGTTTCCTCCATCAGGCAACAGATAACAGCACCATCCAAACCTTACAACTCTAGTTCCAAGTAATCAAATATAATCTATAATAAATAAAGAATACAGTAATTGGTATTGATATTAACGTTCTTATTGGTACTGTCAGATATTTAACTTTTATAATTATAACAAAACCATTATCTTGATAAACAAATGAACATTGCAAAGAAATTTTATCAAGTATATGAGCGGATGACTGTATTAACACAAGGTTCAGTTCATTTATGGATCTTCTCCTCTTTTAAATTTAATTTACTCTTGAAAATTATACAGTTAATTCATATTATATGTATTTATTTTCACTTGGTTGAAATTGCTTCAATAAAACATATTATTTCCACTTCGTTACGTTTAATCTGAAAAAAAATCACCAATAATCATGAAACCAATCGAGTCTACCTCTTTTGAATTGACTAAATAGTTTAAAGATAAAGTTTTCAAGGCATAAATATGAAATAAATTAGTATGAACAATTTAAAAATTGAAATAAACATCCCTGCATTAATTTTCACTAAATATATGTCACATTTATTTACATCTGTGAGATTAGTGTCATGTTACAGTAAAATTTAATTTAATTTGTAATGTAATTCAATTGGAAATTCTTAATTTACATTTTTTAACAGCACATTTGTTTATTATTGAATATTTAAATAAACAAATTTAAAATATTTTGTTAGAATTAAATTAAATCTTAGGAAACAACCATCACAATATGAGATCAAATTCATAAATAAATCATACTCTTGAAAATAATAATTTAGGAGAAAGGATTACAATAGATAAATTAAAATTATTATCTTATCGAACTTTATTATAATAATACTCTAATTAAATAATAGTTACAATTATTTATAACTATACCTACACATTTAGATGAAGAAAATTTATATCACAGGCAATAATGTTTAGTACAAGTCCTTAAATAGAATTCAAAAAAGAAGATAGTCGTTTGAAGCAATTTTTATACTTCCTGCCACTACAGAAGTTGAAAGATCGTAAGTTAAATATACTACATCATGGATATAATTCCATACATTTACATAATTATTCCTTCTATTTCTCAACATAGTTATACAGAGAGAATAATATAACACCAATTATCTGGTTGAACGATAATTAAATTTTGATTTTTTGAACACTCTTTTAGATCTTTGGCTACATATTAATTGGCATTATTTAAATAAACATTAATTATTTCAGGTACAGAATATATCTGTTTTTTGTGTTTCCAACAGGTTTAAAAACTTGATAGTTGATTTTTTCAATATAAATAGTGCTAATTTTTTTTCAATTAACAAGAATTGGATATACAACAGAATATAAAGTTAATTTTCTTGTACCCATCTGTAATTTAAAAGAGTTTAGCACATTTATAAAGTATTAAGTATTTTATTATCAATATTCATAGATCTTTGTAGTTCCATAGTATGGTGTCTTCTGTTTTAACGTTTTTAGTATGAATGGTATGAAAAAATCGTTATAGGTTTAGTAATATTTTAGTAATTTAGTTACATATATTATATTTCAATGTTTCAAAATGATATAAACATATCTACATATCTGATACGAATTCGTGCTGTTACATTAACGAGGTATATTTCAAAATTATTAGGACGTCAACATTTTTAAAAGGGCAGAATTTTTTGGTTGTTGGGAATGTTTGTTATTATTATTGGAGGGATAATGTTTAGTTGGGGAGGGGGTGGGAGGTGGAGGAATCAAAGCTCTTTTCCATGAGATACATGTCCCCCAGGAGGCGCTGAATAGGGATCTGGCCAATGGTCTCGCGAAAGAAAAGCCGTTCGACTGTGATTTGTCGGACTGAGCGGAGACTGGGCAGCGTGAGGAGGAGGCGGCCAAAGCGAGTGGGCTGGCGGGGGTGTCTTCCTCGGACGTAGTCGCCCAGGATGCACTGGGCTTGGTCTTGCAGCATCTCCACAGGGCCGACGTCCATCAGTCCTGCAGTCTCTGCACCAACAATACCTGCATTACTTCAAATACAATAACAAATGTGAGGGAAACTAAAAAGAAATTAACGTGCTTCAATGGAGGAATGTCTAATATTAGTCTTCGAGACCCTAAAAACATGAGGAGGAAGGTAACATTCAGATCAATTGTACCTTATTGTATGGATATCCAATCAGTGACCTTTTTTCAGCTTTTATCGACCAAAACTCGATAAAAAAAATGTAATATATATAATATATAATATATATATATATATATATATAATAAATTCAAAACGAAGGAAACACACAGAAAGACACAGACATAACTCACATCGATATTTCGACCATCGTCGTCATCAGGAGGTGTGAAGAGTCACCGCCCTGCCTTCCTGCGGGACTCTTCGCTCTTCACACCTCCTGATGACGACGATGGTCGAAATATCGATGTGAGTTATGTCTGTGTCTTTCTGTGTGTTTCCTTCGTTTTGAATTTATTTTATTTAAAAAAGTCCTCTGGACCGTTTCTTTTAATTGTATATATATATATGAGTTCAAAATTCAAGATGAGTAACACACAAAGTAAGGAAACACACTTACAGACTCAAATTTTCGGGTAATCCGTCTTCAGGAGAAAAGAGAAAGGCAGACCAAGCACGGAAGACGGATTACCCGAAAATTTGAGTCTGTAAGTGTGTTTCCTTACTTTGTGTGTTACTCTTCTTGAATTTTGAACTCATATTGTGTCCAGTTTGGATCGTGTTTCGTTTAATTAAGTTATATATATAACAGATTCAATAATATATCGAACGTTTGATAGAATAAGTGTGTTATCTAATCGGGATTCGGTCAAATTTTTTGTGTTCAAAAATTAAACTGTCATTGCTGACTTTACAACTTTATTTTAAAACCTTTTTCATAGGCAGAAGTAAGAATTTTTGACTAAGAAAATGAAGTCTAGTCGAAGTCTTTGACAGTCTAGTCGAAGGTTTTGTCCGGTTAAGATTGTTGTTTCTTTAAATAATGTAAATTTCATTTTCTTAGTCAAAAAATTCTTACTTCTGCCTATGAAAAAGGTTTTAAAATAAAACTGAAACGAAAGACAATGAGATTTTAATTTCTGAACTTAGAAAATTTGACCGAATCCGATTAGATAACACACCTATATATATATATAAATTTCACATAAACACGTGAAATAACAATCAATGATTAAACCACAGTAAGAATGGGAAAACAAGACTAAGATCTTTCAACCGTAACAAGCGGTCTTCGTCAGAGCCAAAAACCCAACTTTGTTGAGTTGGGTTTTTGACCCTGACGAAGACCGCTTGTTACGGTTAAAAAATCTTAGTCTAGTTTTCCCATTTCTTATTGTGGTCTGATCATTTATATATATATATATATATATATATATATATATATATATATATATATATATATATATACTTCAAATGAACTGTATTACATAGAAAGAAACATAACAAAGACTCACTTTTCAATATTTCCATTGTTATGGCGGTCGAAGTATTGAAAAGTGTCTTTGTTATGTTTCTTTCTATATGTCACAGATCATTTGAAGTGTAATCTGTCTTGCTGGATCGCATTTTGTTTTGATACTATATATATATATATAGAAAAAAATAAGGTTTGGACGTTCATTGTTATTTGAAATTTTATTGTGAAATTTTTATAAATATATATATATATATATAAAAACTGTCAAAATGAGCTTAATATATCTGTTTCGTTCATTTTATTTTTTTCACATAGTTCTTTATTTATGTTTTAAGTTATTATTCATTGTAAATATTCATTATTTGAGAGATCCTGTAGTTATAAACAAAGTTTGAACAATGAGTACCTACAAGATCGTGAACATTGGTTTTGTACATGTAGATTAATATTTGCGCAAAAAATTCAGTGGGTTAAATATGGATTTTAATCTCTGATGCTATCGAACAGACAAAAAAAAAACAAAGCCAATGTAAAAATAAAAGAAGCCTATAATAAAATAGAAAATTAATACCTGGAGTGAAAAGAATGACTGCTTTGAGGCAACCTGACTCAGAGGGGTCTGGGGAGAGCTGACGGAACCTGGCTAGTATCTCGAGGATTGTAGTGATATCGACGGCAGTGGTGGGGTCGTCAGGAGGCAGTCTGTCGCGAGCCTTGGGGCCGGCCAGCAAGGGCGACAGGTCCCAGGGAACAGACCACTGGGCTAGGTGGACCAGAAAGAGCTCCTTCCATGATTCCTGAAGGAGCAGTAACTGTTCAACCAAAAAAAAAAAAAAAAAAATTATCAACTGATAGTGCGATGTAAATTAGAAATTCATTTAAAATTTAAAACATTTGACTTGAGTACTAAAGTATGTGATCTAAATAAACACAGATACCTCACGAATACTATTGATCACAGGGAACTTCCAACAACTTTATGTTGATAACGAACAAGCTGTCAAAGTGACAAACTTTTTACCTCTATGTCAAGGCTTTTTAAAGTATACCTTTAAACAAAATTTCCAGCGCATTTCCACCCGAATAAACAATAGTGTTAGCATCTTATATTAATATAAAAACACCATTGACACACATTCTACAGCGATTTCAGGACCATATATAATAATTGTAATTCTGTAATGAGAAGGGTTGTAGATTAGGCTCAGACAGTTGTACTATCATACAAGGCGCTGATAGCTACCTTCGCATATCACCTATATACAGTCAACCCAAATGTATTTCACCAAATATTTCTTAATATATTTTTTTTTAGAATCGATATCCAAATGCACTTAATATTTTTTTGTATGGTAGTAACTCAAGAAAATTTAAGTTATTATTAGAGTCTGAAACACAATCAGGATCTTTTATCAATTATGGTATGTATATTTTCGCACTGTTATAAACTTACTATTAAAAATAGGCAGCATTTCACAAAAGGATCATAAGGAAAGTAGGACAATCAGCAGTATGTTGTCTTTTTAACACAACAATTATAGGGGCTCTTATTACTTGTTGTTTAAGACGATAAGTTGATATTTGTTGTTTGGCAGCCATTTTACACTTGAGTGAGCCTGTATGACTGATATCTAATCTCTACAAGATGTAATAAGAATCATACAGTGTTCCAATGATTAGCCCATTGTTATACCTCACAATAAACACTCTCCATTGGGAGCCTAAATTTACTTAACTCAAGTATATTTCGAGAAATAATTTCTCACACTGGGGACCGATGGACTTAACGTCATCTCTGAAGGATGACCTACTTGGATGTCTTCACCTCCCACTTGAATAAGTTGAGAGAACCAGTGACTATCAAATACCACATCTGCCAGCTTAGGGGCGAACACGCTAACCACTGGGCTACCTTGGCCCAACTTTTACATATAAATTTAATTTTAAATTCGAGAATACCAGATTAAAATCAATTTAATCAATCAATTATCTTTAGTTTTACACTAAATTTAATTCACTCGTTGAATTTCGAGGCTGTGATAGAAATATACACAAGAAGATTTCCTCCTAAAATACAGAAATATATATTCTTAAATATATACTTTAAAACAGAAAGGAACAAAAATAAAATTAAACACTAGGACTCACTTACAATATTTCGACCCTTTAACGGTCATCTTCAGGAAAGAAACTGGTACGATGTGAAGATAAAAGGTAACTGAACAGCTTCTCAGAACATGTGCAGGTTGGCCACAACAATAACGAAAAAAGTACTAGTAGCTGAAGAATAAGGAGAAGAAACTGAGAAAAAATAATAATAAAGTAATAATAAAGGGATGTCAAAAAGAAATAAAATTTTATCCAACTTGGAGTATTAATAAATCAATAAACTAAAATCAATAACTAAATAAAAATAAATATAAATCATAATTAATTTAATCAATAATAATTAGAAATAAATATATATAAATAAAAAATATTAATTCAAAAAAATTGCAATAAAAATTATACATATTTTATGTTATAAATGCGTACAACATATATAATGATAATTACATTATGTTTAAGTAAATGATATACAAATATATTTTCAGAAGTAAGAATATATTCAAGTGAATTTAGTTGGTTTCCTAACAGGTTTATATTAAACTGTAGTTTATTTTTTTCATTTTATATTATATTTATATTTTGATATATATTTATTGATATTTGAAATATACATTGTATATATATATATATATGTATATAAACTATATTGACACAAAGAACACTCAGAAATGATACAGAAACTCACTACTATATTTCGATGTCCTCGTCATCAGGAAGATAGAAACGAGTCGCTCCGCAGGCAAACAACGACTCTGTTATATATATATATATACAGATATATACACTCTGATATATATATATATATATATATATATATATATATATATATATATATATATATGTCTACTTATATTTATAAACAAACACATTTTTAATATTTTTTTTTATTCATACACAAGATTAATTTTACAGGCAGCTTTAGACATATGCCATTGAAATATATTTTATTATGAAAAAACTAATAAAAGTTACCGGTAATGTCCCTTTAATGAATACATGCAAAAATAATGCTGCACCTGGTCTCTTTTGGAGAGTGTTTGGAAGGGCGCAAGGCACCGCACCCAGCGGACAGCCATGAACAGGAGGCGAGCTGCGGTCTCCTGCAGAAACAAATAGCCATGTCTTATTCACAATCCTCAGTCACTCTATCAACTTTTATTAGTATTAGTAAAATTACTATACATTTTTGAAATTAGGTTTTAAGATAATTAACTTGTTCATAGGAAACGTGTTTTTTGTTTGTTTTTCAAACCTACTTTTATGGATGGACTCCTTTTAATGCTGCTCCAGGGAAGGGGAAATTGAGGCATTTTAGTAATGGGCCTGTCACATTGCAGGGTTGATTCTTCAAGCAAACAACGGTTGTATTTGTTTTCAAATTGTTCTCTAAAAGCATATAACAAACTTTTGTCCAAATTAATGAAGGTTTAACGCAACACTGGTGCTTGTCTGCAGTACACCTGCACTATCTTACAACTCCTCGAATGATGAGCATTAGTCTAGAATACTCTCTATTGTTATCTCTAATTATGTGCCCTAGATACTCACCAGTAACAGGAATCTGTGGGTTAACCTGCTTTGACCTATTAACTCATCACCACAATTCCAAACGAAACAGCATACATGAGGATTTAAGAATTGATATGTGGCAAAACTAATATAACCAGTCAAGCATTTGACGTATCTAATCAAACATACTCAATATTATTGAAAAATATTCCAACAAATGATTATACTTTACAAAAGGAATTTAATACAAAATGATCTTTTATTTAAACCTTAAAAAGTGCCCCGTAGGGAGTCACCACCGAATACAGAAATGAGTTATGTCTGTGACTAGTTTTTTGTTGCTATTGTTGTAATGTGTATCTAAACTTCTACGGATCGATTCATTTGAATATATGTATAAAGTATTCGTCCTTACCTGACGTCAGAGTGGACACCTTTAAACTTTATAATGACGAAAGTCGAAATATAGGAGCGACTTTATTAGTTTTTTTAATTAAAACAATTATAAAAAAACTTTTAATCGTTGTAATTAATTTGACATGTTATCCTCAAAGACAGTTTCAATTTTATTGATATTACGATTATCAAAATCGATTCAACAAACTAAATAAAATAAAACACACAAAAGGCAACATAAAAACTCACTATGATGTTTGGGTATCGGTCAGCACAGGTAGGTCAAGTGGACCACTGGATGGCAAGCCAAAACTCATTTTTTTTCATGCAGTTTCAGTTTGATTTCCATACAAATATATGAAAATGTTGGAAAATATATATTCTCTCCTGATAATGGCGGAAGTCGAAATATCGTAGTGAATTTGTTTTTTCTACTGTATTTCTCTTTCTGTTACTTCATATATAAATGAAGACTATATAAATATATCATATATAACACTGTATATATTAGTGTGACTTTTATGAAACCGTTAATTGGTCCATTAACCTTTGTACAACTTCTAATTTTTTCAATGGTTTAATCACCGTGAACCACTAAACATTATTTCACTGTTCTGTTGAAAAAAACAAAGTTATATTAATTTTTAGTTTCATCATATTTAAAGTTCTAAATATATCTAAAATTAATTCAGATATGTTGCTCAATAAAATATATTTAAAAGTAAGTTTAAATATATTTTATAAAACATTGTTAACGGCTGATTTCTTCATTCTCTATTGAAGTAATTAGTTTAATTATCTAATATTTACAATTTAATACTAATTTATATTCTTTGTTGTTTCAATTTGTCGAAAAGCGAAACTATCGTTGATGACGTAATGATTAATATATAAAAGAGAATAATCCAAGCAAATTCTTATTCTAGGAGAGATTACAAGGATTTCTTATCTATATTCTCAAGAAGCCTAGTACATTATATTTAAGTATATTACTTATGATAATCTATTTTCCTGCGTTCGAATGAAATTTAAAATATAAGTGAAAGTAAAATGTAATTCGTTTGTAGTTTTGTATCCAGTTGGAAGAAGCAATCGGAGTCTGTAGCGCATGTCACTTGACTTATTGACTGTTCCGCCCATTTCGGCTAAAGAAAACTCCCAGCTCTCCATTGGCTGCTGGCCCCACGATACGATTTCGTTGGCTATTTTCTGGTATGAATGTTTAACTCCAGACTACAGTGATTTTGAGCCTTCTCAGTAAAACTAAAGAATTCTAGTTATAATTGAAACTATCTTAGGAGGAAAAACAATTAAAGTGATATGTTTCAAATAGGAGCATTACTAATATTAAACTTCTTATATCAATACTTTATTATTCTACTTTATTTTATATTTACTCCTCCAGTCACCTAGGTATATTAACTTTATGTATTCTGACTTTTTTTACTTAATATATTACTATAAATATACAAATAAACTCTAAAGCACAAACTATCACACCACTGTGGTATGGGGTGTATACAACTTTCCAATTTGTACTATATACCTTCAATTGTCTTAGTTTATATTTATCATGTACAGTTTTGTAGTAAACATTTCTTAATTTGTTTTCTTACAAAAAATAAAACACAATGAAACATGAAACTAAATATATTATTAGTTAAGTATGATATTGGTTTCGTTTCTACTTCTCCTTTGCAATTATAAATATGGTTTTTTTTTCGATCATTTACCGAAAACAGATTCTCTTAAATATTCTAAGAGTGACCTAGGTGGCTTCAGCGGCTGACCTGTAGTCCCTCAGCCCATCGGGGTCACCCGCATGACTCATATGTATGAGTCAATTAGAAAACTGACTAAAAATATACAGTGACAAATATATATTTGTCAAATATGTATAAAATGCTTCATCCTTTCTAAATCAAATGTGATAGTTTAATTGTTGCAACTCTTCGGTTGTTAACATTTATGAACTGATTCTACAAAACAATAGAGTTAATCACAGTAGTAATCAACGTATTAATTCGTGTCTCATTGACAAGAACACTAATTCGAAAATATATCCTACAAAACTTTAACCCTATTTACGATACCCAAAAACTTATTTTTGAAAACATAACATTGTCAGTATGTATATATACCACAAAACTGTATCTACTTACAAATTTACCTTTACCAAAAATTTACCCTTTTTTTGAAAGTTTTGTCTCGAGTGTAAGATAATTTTCTTAATTATACCATATAATAATATATAAAACATTTTTCAATGCTTGTATTAGGTAGCCAGGTAGAAGACGGAAATCATTCTTACTTTATGTTCTTTGTAATTAACACGTAGCTAATCCCTAAAAAATTACATTATTTTTGCAAAACTCTCTATGCTTAGTGTATGTATGTGTCTTAAGCTGTCTAATTAATTTTTATATTAAAAAAAAAACTAAATATATTCGCTCTATTATTGTATATTTCTGTGCAGTTTTAAAATAGTTTATGTTTAATAAACTATAAAACAATGGTTTTTAGAGCCCAGTAATGTTGGTTTTAGCTATATTTCAACAAAGTAGACTGCCTAAAAATTATTTTAAAATGAGATTCTATATGAAATATACCGTTAACAAAGCTAGAAATTGAAAGTTAAGTATAATATCCTGATTTAATATACTGCTCTTGTTTTACTTCATGTTCTGTTATTCTTTTAATTTTGTTATGTACCATGGCTGGACTATGTATTTTTTATTACTATAGCAAACATTAATCTAACTTTAAGATTTAAGTTCTTGATTGCAGACTTTAACAGTCATTCAGTATCCGAAGACCCTAGTTTTTACTATTACCTTTTAACAGCTATTTAACATTTGTATGTGGTATACCCTAGTTTTTACAATTTTTTTTACTTTACAAGTCATTTATAGTTTGTAAATCGTTGTTTTTTTTTTACAATTTGCGTTTACTTTAGAGTCATTTAGTATGTGCAAAATATAGTTCTTTTAAAATGTTCTTTTACTTCAATAGTCATTCAACATCTGCAGAGCATTTTTATAATTTTCTGTCCAGTGTTCCCTCATATATATATTTTTACATTAATTAAGGTTAATTAGAATTTTTCATTTAAAATATTAGTGTGAAATTACTGCGATTATGATGTAAATATTTTAAAATGTTGTTAGTCAAGATAAAATACATGTTTTAGTATATCGTCAGTGATGGCACAAAAGATTTACTGATTCCATAAGTTAAGATCTCCATTAAAATAGGAATAAACAGGAATGAATTTAAAGTAAAATACCTGTAAAATCTGCCAAGTGGGACTGAGGGGCAGAGGGGGACTGCCTGGGATGGGAGGTGATCCAGAGTCCATCTTGCCTGTCCACACAGCCTCCTGCAAACAAACACGTTACCTTCTCTTCAGCTAATCAAGTCATCCCCATGACTCCTACAGTCCCAATCATAGTCAAAACACCAACTAACTTCTTAACACTTCAATCAAACTTTAGCTTAATAGACAAAATAATTCTACACAATATATATTGAAAAAAAATTATTGAACAAAATAAATTAATTTTTAATTGGCAACGTAAAATATAAAATTTTACATTATTCAAAACTAAAAATTTAAATTTTTCATAACAAAACAATCCTTACTTTTTTGAAAAAAAACATATGAAATACATTAATATTAAAAATGAGTTTATAATTTTTAAAAATGGAAACCTATTAGACATTTCACTTCAAATTATTTAAAGATATTTTTTATCTGATTTTAAAAATGAATAATGAGTACATGCAGAATGTTAGTACCACTGAGGTTATTATGATTTTTATTATTAATATGGGAAACCGTCGTACCTCGTAAGGTGATCTTCGTAAGATAACAGCTCGGTAGGTTAGTTGCGATCGAAGATGGACAACGTCCGAAAGCGCTCCAACAACTCCAAGATCATCTTACGAGGTATGACGGTTTCCCATATTAATAATATGAATAATTAGTATTATATAATAATAACTATATTATTTTATAGTTGTATTCAATATGACTTCCACCTATAGCATGTTCAATATCAATGAGATAAGGGGTTTCCTCCCAGATGTTTTCAGTATATTACGATCTACTGAATTAATTTGTTTAAGATCATATATAAATTATTTGTTTAAGATCATGGGTGTTCAAATTTGGAGCATATGTAACAAAAGGTTCAACCTCTTCTAGATAGAAAGTCAGCATTCTTCTTATGATGTCAAATACAACCTCCATTCATAACAGTTAAGGAGACTAACTTCTAAAGATCTTCTACATATACGTTTAAATTCTCCCTTTGAAGATATGATAATCAAAGTTTGAATGAACTTTGTAAACTACATGGACCCAGTTGTTTTTGCTGCGTGATTTATTTGGAAGTTCCACTCCTGTGAAAACTGAGATATGTAATTTAAAAGTTATCGTAACTACAGGATCTTTGTATCGGTCAAACATTTCCTTATTGTTTACGAACTTATTTTCAATTATTCCCCTGTATCCCGGTACTCATATAAGAATCAAATTAATTACACTGCTTTTATTATTTATTTATGTCCCATCAGTATATTAGATTAGATCTCTTTTATTGAAATCACAAACCAGTCAATTCATACAATAAATCATGTTCACTTTGAAGGATTGAACAAAGCCATTGTAAAAGAATCTACGAAGGGCTTGTATCTAACCAACATACAGGTCAAACTGTTAATGTGTCATTCTATTAATTGTAATATATTCTTTCTCATAGAGTCCAAAGGGAGCTTTTTAAACTAAATTCAACTTGATTATTCTCGCCACCAGTTAACCGTTTTCTTCTTGATTTTTAAAAGTATTTCGTTTGGGTTCAAATTTTGATTTTTATTTGACAGATAAATTTTGACAAATTTTGATTTATTTAAAATTTATTGTGAATGTACTAAAACACGAACCTGGGAGGGCTATTAGTTTATAATAAAATAAATGTAAGGAGAATGGAGAGGGCAGGTTAGCTCAGTGGTTAACGTACTCGCCTATGGGCTGGTAGTCCGGGGTTCGATCCCCATCTGGTCCTCGATTTATTCACGCGGGAGATGAATAAATCTGACCTCCCTCGGAGAGGACGTTAAGCCGTCGGTCCCTAGCCTGTACGATGTCAGTTAACTCGTTAAAGGTCCCTACTCGAAATGCACTTGAGTTAGGAAAAATTTAGAACTCCCAATGTAGAATCTGTAGAATCACCGATCAAACAAAAAGCCGGAAAACGGCTGACGTTATCACCCGCTAGGGAAGCGGTTTAAGCAATAAAAAAAAAGCATGGAACCTCAGACTACATTTTTGTTGACAAATACACTCGCGTTCTAAAAATCGAAAAAACCAGTGCGAATGTTTCCAGGAAAAGGTACATTAAAATCGAATTGACTTTGATAAGTACGCTTAACATTGGTAACTGAATACTTTTTAGCAAACTCAAGATTACCAAATGACTTTATGAGAAACAGCTACGGTGACATTCAGTCGAAAAACTGAATGAAACAGCTGAATGTTACTGCTAAATTGAGGAGACTTTATGAATTTATAACTGTAATTATTTATTTAGAATTAAAAATTATTAAAATTATTGGTAATTATTTAGAATTTTATAACTAAATTTTATTGAATAATTATCCGAATTTTTGAATCGAATTAATGTGGTCCTTCTGAAGGTGGTGGATGAAAATTCGTAAAACAGTTAATAATGTTAAATTAAAGTATAAGAAATTCATAAAAATGAAATAAATTATTCAAAATTTCATTAGTTGAAAGTGGGTGTTAACACTTTGTAATTGGCATGCTGATCTAACATGCCTGGTCCGACTTCCATTCCCCATAAATCCTATTATTCCCGGCGATGCACTTCAAACATCATCTTAGTTAATATCATTCTTGTCTAGTCATTACCTTAGGTTATGTATAAAGTAAATAAAACTAGATTGACAGTTAAATGATTTGTAACTTACCTATGTAATTTTAGTGATTGCTCTTATTGATCAACATAATCGATCGAGTCATTCCTTCTGGAATACTCTATATTTATAATAATGGAAACAAAAAAAAACCTGTCAGTTTTGAAGCAAGAAAACACGTATGCTTAATTTTTCTGTTTCAAAATTGTATACTTCTGTCTACGAAAAAGGTTTTAAATAAAACCGAAACGTCAGCAAACGAGAGTTTGATTTTTGAACCTAGAAAATTTACCAAATCCCAATAACACAATACAGTTATTCTATCAAACATTAGATATATTATTGAATTATGTATATATATATATATATATATATACTAATAACTTCTCGACCGTGTGACAGATATACAACTAAAAAATGATTGATCGGGATGCGGTCAGTTGGATCGGGATACTGACCGCATCCCGATCAATCATTTTTTAGTTATATATATACTTTAAAAACTTTGAGAAACACGAAAGAGAAACAGAAACTAGGACTCACATTCAATATTTCGACCCTTTTAACATATATATACATATATGTTAAATATATATATATTGTATGCAAGACGACGATCCAAAAGGACAACAAACGTTTCACGGTAAATCACAAACACAGAACAAAGGAAAAAACACACTTACTGTCTCTAATTTTCGGTTGAACCGTCATCAGGAAAGTTGAGATATGGACACCAAGCGCACTTGTGAAGCGATGGTTGGAGACCAACAGTGTTGTCACTCGCGTGCCCGGTTCAAGTGAGGTAAGAAAAATTTACTAATAATAAGCTAAAAAATAAAAAGTGAAAATGAAGAAAATTAAGAAATATAAATAATAAAAACTTAAAAGATAATAATGAAGAAAATTAAGAGGAAAATAGCTGAAACAAAATAAAATCCAGGAATATAAATAATAAATACTTAAATAATAATAATGATAAGGATGATTGGAATAAAGTAGTATAAATAATAATTAAATATATAAATAGTCAATGATCAAACCACAATAAGAAAATGGGAAAACAAGATTAAGATCTTTCAACCGTAACAAGCGGTCTTCGTCAGTCAAAAACCCAACTCAGTAGGGGTTTTGACTCTGACGAAGACCGCTTGTTACGGTTGAAAGATCTTAGTCTTGTTTTCCCATTTTCTTATTGTGGTTTGATCATTGATTGTTGTTTCACGTGTTTATGTGAAATCTTTTTATATAATAGTCAAAGGAAACTAATCTCTAATCATTCAGAACAGCCCTATCTTTTTAATGCCCTATCTTTACAAACCTGCGCGATGTAAACCAGGTTTGAATTTAACTTCAAAAAATTGGAAAAGTTATACGAAAAGAACTAAGCTAAATATGACGTGATTTATAACAATATATGTTTAAAAGTGAACTAACACGATATATATATATAGGTGTGTTCTCTAATCGGGATTCGGTCAATTTTCTAGGGTAAAAATCAAACTCTCGTTTACCAACGTTTCAGTTTTATTTAAAACCTTTTTCATAGGCAGAAGTAAGAATTTTTTAACTAAGAAAATGAAATTTACATTATTTAAAGGAACCGGTTTCGGTTTACATTATTTAAAAACCGAAACGTTGGCTACGAGAGTTTGATTGTTTATCCTAGAAAATTGACCAATCCCTATTAGAGAACACACCTATTCTATCAAACGGTCGATATATTATTGAATCTGTTATATATATATATGAGTAGCAGTTTCCTTCTCAACGCGAGTACTTCGAACTTCTTCCCGATGACGACGGATGTCAAAATATCGTAGTGAGTTCTGTAGTGTCTTTCTGTGTTCTTTTCTCTGTGTTAAAGTGTATATATATATATATAAATGAAAAAGACAACACATACAAGAAACGAAAAAACTTACTGGATCAATATTTCGAACTGAAGTTCGTCGTCAGGAAGAGAGTAGAAGGGAAGAAGAAGAGATACGCGCGTTTACGTGCCCAGTGGAAGGCAACTGAGGGTTATTATCTCAGAAATTATCATCAGAAAATTTGTAAATTATAAATATAACAACTTACTTTACCATGTTGTATAATAAATATGACTTATAATGTTTATACAAATTGCAACATAAATTGTTGATAGTACCTACTAAGTGTGTTGTAACTTTGACAAGTAATCGTGTTTGTGTGTATTGCTAACAATTCAGTCACTCCATAACTATTCAAATATATTGTCAGTATTTTCCTTAAGAACAGGTATAATATTCAGTGAAAGATATAAGCTATTAAATGACAAATTGAATTCGCCGTGAAGTCAGCTATTGTTTTGGTGTGGAGAGTAACAAAGGATATCAGGGAAGGCCAAGTTGTCTGGCGGGTCGATACGGTCACAACACCTCTCTAGCCACCAACCTCCAACACCACTTCAAAACTCAACACCATCCACCCTTCTTCAACTACATTACTTAAAAATCACGCATAACAAACAATAATTACTTCAGAACATTTATGGTCTTCATTTAGTTACCTTAAAGGTTTGAACCTTGTTTAAAATAATTTCATTGGATTTGCGTGAAAAATAGCATGATCATTCAATAATTAAATTTAATTATTTTTTACTGTTTCAAATAAATTAACTTTTCAAACCCCAGAAGCGTAATCTTTTGTAGATTTAAAGTTTTATTTTGTTAAATTGGTTTGTGTTATAAAAATTATTACATGTATAAATTATCTGTTTATCATAAAAATGCTTTCTCGTTCAGAGCTGCACAGATACCTCAACAAACAACCAACTGTCGCCCTGATAACGGCATGATTGAATATATATGCAGAAATATGAAGGTAAACCATCAATGAAAACGCCACTATAGTAATATCTTTTATATTTACAACACACACACACACACACACACACACACACACATATATATATATATATATATATATATATATATATTTATATATAAATGATCTAACCACAATAAGAAATGGGAAAAAAAGACTAACAACTTTCAACCGTAACAAGTGGTCTTCGGCAGAGCCAAAAACCCAACATACTCTGACGGAGACCACATGTTACTGTTGGAAGATCTTGGCCATTTTTTCCTCATTTATTATTGTGCTTTGATCACTGATTATTGTTTCACGGGGTTTATTGTGAAATTTTTGTTATATATATATATATATATATATATATTGATAAAAGTATCGACCGTGGAATAGAAACAAAACTAAAGTTTATCGGGACTCGGTCAGTTCTGATCGAGTTCCGATAAACTGTAGTTTTTATATATATATATATATATATATATATATATATATATATATATATGTTTTAGTTAGTTAGCTGACCACAGAATAAATAATAAATAAATAAGGAATTCCGTAATAAATACAGATTCATATAACTATGATTAATGTAACTTACATTTTTTTTTCATGTTTCTGTAATTAATATCTGAACTGATGTAGCTCTTAAGATGTCTACAAATATAGAATAGACATTGGCTTGTTTATTCAAGCCAATAAAAGGTTTTTTAAACAGTAAAGGTCTTTTACTGTATGACGCTGACCAAATCTCCGATATAGAAAAATAGTATTATATATATTGATAAAAGTAACGACCGTGAAAAAGAAATAAAATTAAAGTTTATCAGGACTCGGTCAGTTCTTCAGGTTAAAATCAAACTCTGAAGGAAATAACTTCATATCCTTCAAAAAATAATAATAATGAAGAATATTAAGAAAAGTATTAAAAATATTAATATTTCCTCTTTTTCTTCAGCTTCACTCTTATTTCTCAGCTCTTTGCTTATCCCTAGTTTATTTTTCTTACTTGACTTGAACCGGGCACGCGTGTGACAAGACTTTTGGTCTCCAACCGTCGCTTCGCAAGTACGCTTGGTGTCCCTAGCTCTACTCTCCTGATGACGGATCAACCAAAATTTAGATACTATAAATGTGTTTTACCCTTCACCCTATGTCTATAGTTTACTGTGAAACGTAAAAATACAAATATATACATTTTTCAATTTCACTCATTCTTGATTCCTTTAAATTTACCCAACTTGAACTGCTCATCTGAATTTCCTGTTTATATTTTCATAACTTTATTACTTCAAGACTGAGTACGCAGGGTAGCACCGTCGGCTATCGGGTCGGTTACTTGCTGTTGCGTCTACAGCGTGTCTGTTGCGAAATGAAGACTGTGACTATTAGCATGCATGGCGATGGGAAGGTGGGAGTGGTTGTTTACCTACGTAGAACGAATTTGCTCGATAATCTACCACTAAGGCCAGTTATTAACATTTTAACACTTTAGTTAATAGTTTCTACCCGTGAGAGGTATATTAATTAAGATTTCATTAGTTTTAAGCATAACGATATATAATATTATGACTATAGTGGATATGGCTACGTCCACAGTATTCATTCATTTTATTTTAGATGCAACCTGAAGAAAAAAAAACTAAGTGTTCGTATGACGTGATTATTTATTTCAGCGGAGACTTCTGTCTTTAAGTTTCACCATTTTATATAATTTTGAATGAGAAAACTTTTTTCATTTTTCGTACACTTGAGTATCTAAAATTTTTCGAAAGGAAATTAACCATGAAAACTGAAATGTCATTGTATATTCCTTATAAAATAAATTCGATAAACGTTATTGCGAGTATAAATATGTTAGTGGTTGTCACCGGGTATAATTATTATCAAATGAAAAGGCGAGACGGCGAGGAGAGTGAGGACAAGTCAATGGTCGGTGGATAGGGTGGGATGGACCGTCAGACGTCAGGGGTTGAAGCCATGTGTCTCGTTCCCACCCCCTCCAGTCGTACAGCTGATGACGTCTTCACAACCCCCCTCACATTAGCCGATCATCGCCCTCCGGGAAGACGCTAGTCCGCATCTCTCGCTTTGTGTCTAGTGCCCATTCGCACCTGTCAACTTACACCATTCTCCGCCTCCCTATCAACCTGTATAAATAAACCCTCTTTCTTTAAAACATTTACTTCCTTCTATTTATGTTGTCGACCAGAACTTAAACTTCTCAAACAATAACCTTTTCTTAACTAACTGTTGAGTCCTAGAAAGAAACAAACATTAAAAAACAATCCCAATTAAAAATAGTAATATATTTTCTAAAAAAATATACTAAATAATTCTAACCATACTATTATTTATTTAGGGAGTATATATATATAAAACAATATATCATAATAAATACGGGAAATAAAAACTAACATAAGGAATTCAGAAATGCAACTAAGATTTTCAACCAAATAACTGGTCTTTGCCAGAGTCTCACTGATACTGTTTCTGTACCAGATTTTGACAAAGAACTCTTCTTTGGTCAAAAAAAGTTAGTTATTTTTCTAATATTATTTCTTTGGTTTAAACGTAAATAAATTCGTGATGCAATCAATGAAGCTTAAACCACAATAGAAAAAGGAAAACAATAGAAATAAATGCTCTGAGGCCTTTCAATGTACGAGTCATCACAGAGCAAACAAGGTAAAAACTGAGAAGCTAACATTAAAAGTGATGTCATTTTTATGTTAGCCTCTCAATTTTTACTTTGTTTGCTCTCTAAAGACGTACATTGAAAGGCCTCAAAGCATTTATTTCTATTGTTTTCCTTTTTTCCACAGTGGTTTAAGCGTTTATATATATATATATATATATATATATATATATATATATATATTATTTCCACTTTCTCGAGATCTGGTCAAGATATGAAACAATTCTCAAATCATCTCGTGCCAACGTTTTGACTATACTTTTATCCATATTGGGGTCCACATCAATAACAAAATTAATTAGCATAACATGAAAAAAACATAAGTTACATTATTAATATAAAAAAATACCATAGTAAAAATATATATTAATATAAATATTGTAACTTACGTTTTTTTTTTCATTTAATGTAATTAATTCTGTCATTGATGCAACACTGAAAGAGTCTAAAGATATATACGAAACACTGGCCAAAGGTGATTTGAAAGTTCTTTCATATATGGACCAAATCTCAAGAAAGTGAAAGTACTGTAGAATTTATGTGGTCAAGATAACATAAAAATTTGTTAACATTAATACAAATAAGTTATTTTATACAAATAAGTCATTATTATAACTTTCATACTGTTTATAAGGTTACTGAATGAATGTTTCTAAATTAAAAGTATACCTAAAAAACTATTAAAAGTTTCGTTTATACATTATCCTCAGTTCAGGTAAGGCAGCGATTTTCGTAGACTTTATCGTAAAAAGTTGTCTTCACAAAATAAGATCGAATATGTTTGGTGTTTTCTGCATTATTTTTTTTATGATTCAGCTCCTGATTTGTTTGTTGTCCTGTGAAGATTTATTTTGCGAGATGGAAATTTATTGAAATAAAATTAACTTTCAACTCTTGGAGGAATTACCAAAAACATAGATATATTGAATACCTCGACTTCTACTAGGTCACAAAGTTGAGCAATATTGGGTTTGGTTAACAGTTGGATGGCTGACATTATATGATGTTGTTTTTTTCCTAATGTAACATAGTTAAAGGATGCCAAATCAGATAAAAAAGGAGTAAAAATTGGCGAATTTTAGTACAAAAGGTTTAAGACTTTATGAAACTTGGCGTAGAATTTTGTAATAATAGTTTTTGGAATTATTATTAAATCATTATTACAAATATCAGCCTTCAACTTTATTTTGTGTGATGCTATTAATAACTACTTACTCTGTTTATAATAAAACATTGGACGAAATTACTTAAAATAGTGCATTAAAAGAGAATGAGTTAAATCTTTTTATTTCACTACAAATATTGATTCGATTTCGAGATTTTGACGTATTTGAAATGTTTTTTGAAGTCATCAAAGTAGTTTTTTGACGTTGTTTCGATGATGTCTGTCTGTTGAGTGTGTGTGTGCGTGTGTGTGTGTGCCCGTGTGTGTGTGGGTGGATGGGTGGAAGGGTGGATGGGTGGAAGGGTGGATGGGTGGAAGGGTGGATGGGTGGAAGGATGGATGGGTGGAAGGATGGATGGGTGGAAGGATGGATGGGTGGAAGGGTGGATGGGTGGAAGGGTGGATGGGTGGAAGGGTGGATGGGTGGAAGGATGGATGGGTGGAAGGGTGGATGGGTGGAAGGGTGGATGGGTGGATGGGTGGAAGGGTGGATGGGTGGAAGGTCGTTTCGCGATTGTAAATATACTGTTGCGCGAGTAGTATCGAGTTGCCCGCCTCCGCGTGGTCCACCTTGGGCGTCGTCATGTGTACATGCGACGGCTAAAGGGCAAATCGTAAGAAGACAACCTGACTTGATTTAAAAACGATATGGCCTGAAAATGGCTTGGTGCGTATAAAGGTCAACACAGGATGGGTGGAAGGGTGGATGGGTGGAAGGATGGATGGGTGGAAGGGTGGATGGGTGGAAGGATGGATGGGTGGAAGGATGGATGGGTGGAAGGATGGATGGGTGGAAGGGTGGTTGGGTGGAAAGATGGATGGGTGGAAGGGTGGATGGGTGGAAGGATGGATGGGTGGAAGGGTGGATGGGTGGAAGGATGGATGGGTGGAAGGATGGATGGGTGGAAGGTAGGATGGGTGGAAGGGTGGATGGGTGGAAGGGTGGATGGGTGGAAGGATGGATGGGTGGAAGGGTGGATGGGTGGAAGGATGGATGGGTGGAAGGGTGGATGGGTGGAAGGATGGATGGATGGAAGGGTGGAATGGTGGAAGGATGGATGGGTGGAAGGGTGGATGGGTGGAAGGATGGATGGGTGGAAGGATGGATGGGTGGAAGGGTGGATGGGTGGAAGGATGGATGGGTGGAAGGGTGGATGGGTGGATGGGTGGAAATCCTATTAGTTGAACTGCTGGACGCCGGCCATACGCCTATCGCATACGTGGATGATTTGGTCCTGGTAGTGCGAGCCGGGTCCAGGAGGGAAATTGAGGAGAAGGCCAACCACTCACTGACAATAGTGAACAAATGGTGCGCATATGCAAAGGTGCAGCTATCCCTTGGTAAGTGCTCTGGATTAATGCTAAAAGGGACTCTCAACAGAGGAAGCATGCCTCGGGTTTTTTCTGAGGGCACCAGAATCAATTTCAAGTCAGACGTCAAGTATTTGGGAGTCACGATTGGTGAGAGGTTCAATTTTATAAAGCACATAAACGAAATGGCAGGGAGAGCCTTAGTAAAGTTCATGTGCGTTGGTAGGCTCTCCGGGCCGAGTTGGGGTATCGGAGGACGATCCCGGGGTCTTTTGTATGGTGCCATTTTTGAAGCCATAATGCTCCATGGAGCACCTATTTGGGCACCGTGCTTGAACTCAGGACATTGGAAGACCCTGATCTCTCACCAACGCAGGGCACTTTTGGCAGTCACCAAGGGATATAGAACGACGTCTGCCCTGGCAACACAGGTGTTGGCGGGACGCATGCCCATTGACATCAGGGTGAAACTCAGAGTTGAGCTGTTCTTCCTGAAGAGAGGGTACAGGCCGAAATGGATTACCTACTCTCCGGAAGAGGTCGGGGACAGGAAGATACAGCTTAGGCAATGGGCAGTGCGTTTGTGGCAGGCAAGATGGGACGAGGGCGAAGTTGGTAGGTGGACCTACCGTTTCCTACCAAGCGTGGAGGCCAGGATGAGTATGCCTGTCCTCCCAATTGAGCATTGGCTCGCGCAAGTCCTCAGTGGGCATGGAGATTTCGGGGCTTATCTAGCCAGGTTCAAGAAACGAGATAGCCCAGGCTGCTGTTGTGGGGCTCCGATAGAGAGCGTGGCCCACATACTGGAGGAGTGCCCCAGATACGCCAGGGAGCGATTTGAGTATGAGATGGCGACTGGGAGGCTGGTAGCAGAGACGTACCGGGGAGCCCTTACACTGGGTCGCAGGGAGTTTTTTAATTTCATCTATAGGGTAAGGAGACGACGAGGGACGCCGGGAGCCACGCCGCCCAACGCGTACTAGGGTCAGGTGCCGTTGTGCGGTTGTCTGGCCTTTCGTGGCCTTACATAGAGGGTTCTTTCTTTTAAATGTTTATTAACTATGATGGTTGAGGGTTTTTCTTTTGGCTTTGGTTCTAAGTTTTCTATTGTGGGATTATTTTTCTTTGTGTTTTTGTGACTTTGGTTTAAGGTTTTTTTTTTTTTTTTTTTTTTTTTCCTGGTATGTGGTACGGTATAGTCTTGTGGTGTTGGTGGTTATGTTTGTGATGTAGGGTCGTGGAAGCTCGCCTCCGCGCGGTCCACCTCGGGCGTATCTCGGGAGCTGATAGTGGTCCTTTCTTATTGGATGGGCCTTGGTGCCCCCGAGATGCGGCGAAAGAGCTTTCACGCTAAAAAAGCATCAATCTGTGTTGCTATTATACGTGATATGGCCGGAAGGCTGGGTACACGCTCTAATATCAAAACAGGATGGGTGGTTAAATCCGATCTTTTCTGACTTAATTTAAAAACGATATGGCCTGAAATATGGCTTGGTGCGTATAAAGATCAACACAGGTTAAATCCAATCAGTAACTAGTAGCTGCCTTGCTCTTTCACATTGCTATAATTAAAAGTTACTGTTTACATCGTACCTGGCATTTCTCAGCGGACATAAGGACCTGGAGGAGGGCCGGAGGAGTGGGTTGCATGAAGACAGGTGGTGGAGGCTGGGGACTGCTTGGAGGCGGCAGTGGAGGCGGTGGTGGTGGCGGGAAAACATCAATCGACGTATCCTTTGGCACCTTGGGCTTCCTTGGACCTCTCTCGTGCTGCACAGCTGAAACAACCATCACAAAAACAATGCCTTCCACTAGAGTCCGTATATAATAATCTCGTTTCCAGTACGCTACTGCTGACTAAAGCTACTCTCACACTTACTGTATTCTACAAAGTACAAACAGTACAACTGTAGATAATCTTAAGTATTTAAATCTTAGGCCAGTCTCCAAAAACCAAATTCTAAATTTTAATTAGCAATTATTTTTAATAATGCAAATATGCTTAAGATGTCATAGAAACCGTGTTTTATAATTTCACATTTACTGAACTAACATTTAGTATATGTTCCTTTAAGTATATTGGAAAATATTCCCAGTTTAAAAAAGATGTAACGTAATCAGTATGTTGTTACTATTATTGATTTACATTATTTTTGAATATTATTATATTTAAAGCCAACGATATTTTGCATAACACATAAATTATAAGAAACAACCACGTTTATCGTACATCGTACAAGAAAATATATATGCATTATTTTTTACTGACAAACCGGACTAATGGAATATTGAAGAAATATATATATATATATATATGTAAAATCTTAGTATTGTAGTATATGTAAAAATCTTAGTCTTGTTTTCCCATTTCTTATTGTGGTTTGATCATATATATATATATATATATATATAACAATTAAAAGAAACGGTCCAGCGGACTTTTTTAAATAAAATAAATTCAAAACGAAGGAAACACACAGAAAGACACAGACATAACTCACATCGATATTTCGACCATCGTCGTCATCAGGAGGTGTGAAGAGCGAAGACAAAGAGCCCCGCAGGAAGACAGGGTGGCGACTCTGTATATATATATATATATATATGTGTGCGTGTGTGTGTGTGTGTGTGTATTGAACGTGAGTACTAGTATCATGTTTTTTCATTCGTGTTCTTTCTGCTTTCAATATATAATATATATACGTCTAAACCATATTAAGAGGATCAGAAGAATGAGTAAATCTTTTAACCAAATCGAATGGTTTTCCTCAGAGTCTCACTGATATACTCAGTATCAGTGAAACTGTGACGAAGACCACTTGTTTTGGTTAAAAGATCTTAGTCATTTTTCTTATTTCGAATTTATCATTCATACTGTAAAAGCTTGTTATATATATCAATTTAATGTATATTAAAAATATAATTTCGTATATATTATGAATTATAATTCAATTGAATTATAAATTTTCAAAACAAAAAAAATCACCCTTTTTTGGCAAAATGACTCAATTATGATAATCATGACTACTGATTTTTTTTTAAAACTAATAACTTTATTTTCTTAACGTTAAGAAACTGTTTTGATCACGAGTTAAAAATTTACAATAAACTGTAGTATACACTGAAATTAAATGCATTATTAAATGTAAAGGTTTAATTAGATTATTATATCAATTCAATTTAATCAGCATAAACTTCCATTACATAAATTATACTCAAACAGTCAAAAAGGTAATGAACAGAATCTCTCAAAGGAAGCAACAAATAAGATGATAAACAATGTTGCTGGCTGAAATTGAAGTTGAGAGATCTGTTGCATTACAGATCAACCCTTTAGAAGACAGAATAACTAAACGCTGAATTATTTATCACCAGCATAATACAAATGCCCTTTCCACTGGGAAGTTACTGGGTCATATCCCGCTCTTAGCAACTGCAAAATTCATCAAATCTTTTATACATAAATGATTTCTTAATAAAGCACTTGTTAAAAAAAATTTAAAAATTTGATTGGAGCAATATTTTATTATTGATTTCCATCTCAAAGTCTTGGTCTTGATATATACCTCAAATACTGAAAAATAAATTAATTTACTTTAAAATCGGAAAGACAATCCAAACTGGACACAATACGAGTTCAAAATCGAAGATTTTACTTAATTCACAGAATAAAGAAACACACTTACAAACTCAAATTTTTGGGTAATCCATCTTCAGGAAAAAAGAAAGAGAGAGAAAGACTGCACGCTGTAGACGCAACGTCAAGAACCACTCTCTCTTTTCTCTTGAAAACGGATAGCCCGAAATTTGAGTTTATGTGTTTCTTTACTCTCTGTATCACTCTTCTTCGATTTTGAACTCGAAAAATAAATTAATTTTGACGAAGTTGTTCAAAATAAGTATTACAATATTGATATTTCATTCTGATAATAGCACCAAAACTACAAAAATTACTTATTCACTGTCATGGACAAAGTATTGTTCACAGTTTTAGATTCATCCAATGAAAACATAATCTTTAAAGTATTTCTTGAATGGTATTTAAAAAAATTCATTGTTTGCTTCTTTCTTTTCTTTTTTTTTTTTTTTTTATTATAAACAAAGAAAAACTCCCCTGAAAGATGGGATTTATAAAAGTAGAGAGATTTGGAGAGCTGCTAATTTGTTTGTAAAAGAAATGGGAAGCTGTTTAATGACGTCAGAGAAGGACCTGAGTAATGATCCGCTCTAATCCGCAAGATTGAAAAACACCAACTCTTCCGTATTGCCAGACCCCAAGCAAGCCTCTCTCAGTGGAAACGCTTTTTCCTTTCCGACTAAACCAACGCTTTCCCCAGATTTCGTCTTCGCCATTCTATATAAAACCATCTTCCCAACTCCTTTTCTCAAAGCGAATTTAATTTACCACACAAAAAAAATAAAAGTGTTTAATTCTTCAAGTATTCTTTTATTTCAATTTTTGTTTAAATTCATTTACATCTATGATTTTTTGATACGAACAAACAACTTTTGTTTAGAGCGTTAAAAAGTTGCTAAAAAAATATAAATATTGATTATTACTTGCATTGTTTAATTAAACCAATCAATATTTCTTGAAATCACTACATAGACTTCCTAGTAGGCAAAAAAAGCTAATTTGTTTCTCTTTTTTAGAGCAAGAAAGAAAACTGAAGAAGCAGAAATATTAGAACCAGTATTGCCACTCGCCGTGGAATGGTTCCGATCGAGTTAACTTTGGTTCAAGAAAAGCGTTAGAAGAACTGGCTTCTCTGTCAAAGTTGTAAGGATAGTAAAAACGTAATTTTAAGCTCTGATAAAGCAACGAAATATTTTAATTTGGCTTAATTGATTCTCAAATAGAAACTTTTGTAGCAATCACAACAGGTAGTTAACAAAAAGTATCCCTATGAAGGAATGTCTTCTACCAGAAATAACAGCTAGAGGTTAGGTTGGTGTGGCAGTCCTACAAGGAAATCATACAGGCTGAAAATTAGCCCTTTGTGATACCAGACAATAAACATTGGGAGTCCTAAATTTGCCTAACTCAAGTGTATTTAGAGTAGGGATCTTAACGAGTACTTAACATCGTCTAGGCTCGAGACCTACGGTTTAACGTCTTCTCTGAGGGACGACGTGATCAGATTTGTCCACCTTTTGCACGAATAAATCAAAGGCCATAGCGGGTATTGAACCCTGTTTCTACCAGTTCAGATGTGAGCACGTGCCACAAGCTAACCTGACCCCTATAACAGGTAAAAAAGAGAAAGTTTTAACTCTTTTTAAAGGAATAACGAAAGTTATTCCTCTCTTTCGTTGTCTATAAAACTCATAGACCACTTAAATTTCAAACTTTGATTTAAAAAAATAATAAAGTAGTAATTTTTGATACATGTGTTTCTAGTTTTACTGTGAGGTCAAAACACTTTTAATACAACAATTTTTTCAAATCTTGACAAAGCATCCTTTATTGCCGTTGTTAGTTTATGATCCCCCTTCAACTGAGCCAAAAAAAATAAAGACATAAATTACCTTTCTCACGTCACGTGTTGTTAGTAACGTTATCCGAACCTTAATCCTTATACCTATATTACTTAAAGCGTATTACATATAAGTTCCTCCATTAATTTTTAGGTTATGACCATCTCCTACAGTCGTAATCTGTACTCAAAACTTAAGTAGTTTTAGTAGATAGCGTACAATAATTAAATTATTATGATATTCCATAAAAAAAACTCTTACGAAGTGATGCTCAAGAAAAATGTTTTCCTATATTATTAATCTCTTCAATAAAGAATGTCAGGGAAATGATGAATAAACTTCCCTTGAATATAAATTGAATCATTTGTCAAACAGAAAAACTATCCTCAATAGTATTACATAAAATACAAATGTAACTCACAAACTATTGTTACATATAAAAAACTTGAAAAAACCTGAATTAGTTTTCACTCAATATGACTGTAACTCACCATCAGAAAAAAATAAATAATCAATTTACTTAAATTTCTTTTAATCTACTAAAAATTCTTTTTATTATAGCAAAAATTTAATTTGAACGCTTATTTAGAACAACAAGCAAACGAAAAGAAAGATATGTTTCTCTTAAATCGCTGAGATTCAAAATCATTACTTTAAAGCATATAATTTATTAAATAATATGATGGAAGTAACCTTAGTTAATATATAACTAAGTATATATATATATATAATATATATATAAGTTATAAGTTAATATATAACTTATTTCATAATTAAGTCATTGAATGAAATGTTAATGATAAGAAAAATATTCTATGGATTATAAATGTTATGAATTAGGCGTGGTTGAGTTTGTGTTGTTAATATAATATAATGCTTATAATTTGCATCATCATTTGAGTAAAATCTTAAAACATAATACACATATATATATAAAACCATATGAATTGTCACTCTGCCTTACTGCGGGACTCTTCGCCTCCTGACGACGACGATGGTCGAAATATAGAATTGAGTTATTCCTGTGTCTATCTGTGTGCTATTTGTTTAATTGGTTTTTATTAAAAAGTCCGTTGGACCGTTTCATTTAATTATCATATATATATATATATATATATTAGCTCAAAAACGAAGAAAAGCAACACACAAAGAAAGAGACACACTTACAAACTCAAATTTTCGGATGTCCGTCTTCAGGAAAAAATAGAAAGGACGAACAAGCACGCCGCAAACACAACGGCAGGAAACCGTCCCGGTGGTTGACGGTCATTGAATAAAGTGGTCATTAAACAAATTTATCTTTTATTATTCTTTCTTTTTTTTGGTTCATATAATGTAGCTAATTATTTAATTATTTTGTATTATTTACGTGTCCTAATCCACACTAACAGTTACTTGAGGCTCTTGTGACCTCGTTGCGGCATTTCTGTGTTTTACTCCGTACAGGTTTCGACCAAAAACTCGTCGGTTTCCTTTGTTACTTGTGTAACATATTTGATAGCAAAACTTAGCAGGAAAGTTTACAATATCACCCACTTTTCCCTTTTTAACGTTTTTTATTCATCATTATTAAGGACTTCATATGAAAAAAAAATTCTGCATTTAATTGTGGTTGATAGTACTTAGAATCATGATATAATTAAACCGTAAATAACCACGGAGAACGTTTAACCGAATTATTGATTAAAAGTGCTAATGATAGCAAATATAAACAGTTACGTGGTTGAAAGAGAAATCGCACATATTTGCTCTTTAAGCTGCCTCTTTTAAAGTTGATTCTTTAAAGCCTGACAATCGATCTGAAAACATTGATACATTACGACAAATGTTCTTTAACAAAAATACCACTTTTGTAAGTCACATGAAAACTCCTGTATGCTAAAGTTTAACAATTAATTATAAATTAGCGTTACCATGATTTTTTTAATTAAGTAAAAAGTAGCACATTGGTTTGTGTACTCATCTTTGAGCTAGTAGATACTGGCTCAATTTTCAAATTTTTACGAGAGAGGGGAAAATCTTGAGTAGGTTAAGCCATCGATTCAGAACCTGTATGATGTCAGATACCCTTTAAAGATTGCTACGGTAAAAACACTTGAGTTAGCAAAATTTACTCGCAATTTAAAATAATTAGGGTGGCACAATATTCTTTGAAGAGTTAACGACAAAGTTGTAGCTTTCTAGAAGTCCCTTAAGCCCATAACAAAAAATAAATAAAAAATTGCGGTTCATGCAAAATTGTGTGCACTAAATTTGTACTCCCAGTCCAAGTGAACAAACTGTTCAAGTGGTTTACCCAGTTCAAGTGACTTTTTATATATTAGGATTTTTTAAAAATTTTTATATAAAAAATAAATTATTTTTTCACTAAAACTTAGTTGGAAAATTTTAGGTTTAAATAAGACTCTTTGCGTCTAATTTGATGTTATTTTGACATTTTTAGATTCGAAAGTACACACAGATAAACAAATGGTTTATATATATGGGTTCAGGCTTAAATATGAAATGAGTACGTTAATAAACTAAATTAATCTACTAAAAATTCTTTTTATTATAGCAAAAATTTAATTTGAATGCTTAATTAGATTAAAAAAAAATAATTAAGTGATTCGACATATATTAATGTTTAATAATAAGGAATAAAAACTACTGATGAAAACTGTTCAGTTGAAATATATCAACCAATCACAAGTAAGCAAGATATTATTATAATAAACAGATGTAATCATTGAAGGGTATCGGCGAAGGGTTGTAGTAAACAGATAAATCCTCTCCATGGAGGGTGACCTCCCACATTGTTCTAGTTGTAGATCTGTTTTGAGGGTGACTAATGCTTCATAGGAAACATCAATAATAAGAGAACATCAACAGATACACTAACTTAATTGGCACTATAGTAATTGTGTCAACAATTTTTATTTAAATAGCACTATTGTTAATAATACAAAGTTTGTTAATATTGTTATGAGATTTTCTTTTCTTCTCAATTGGTACTTTTTTTTTTAAATTATATATCAACTTTTACGATCATATACGTCATGTAAAGTCAATGAAACGAATCATAACGGTACAAAATTTTGGGGATTTGAAGCATACATTCCTGTTTGGTTATCAGACAAGTGAACTCATAATAAATAAAACAAAGGTAAAACATTAATTGTGCAATCCGTAATTGTGTGGTATTTACTCATTCTGAGGTAAAATGGATAAACCAACAAAAGTCTCCACACAAATGAAGTTTTATTCAACGTGTTTCGAACACTTTGTGTTCGCGTGAAACGCGTTGAATAAAACTTCATTTGTGTGGAGACTTTTGTTGGTTTATCCATTTTACCTCAGAAAGGTAAAACACTAATCTGTCGTAGTTATCATAATATCGGCCTTAAAATCAACAATATATCAAGCTCAGCTGCATTCATCAGTTTGTATTAGTAGAATAGAAATATAAAAATAAAATTAAATACGATATGAGAAAGTGAAAATTCTTCATAACATAGATAAATTTGAGATTTTTTGGATTTCAAAATCAATTTTTTAAAAAATGAATAGCCAAATCACTTCATGTTTGAACTATTATGAAAATAACACTCCTTTATGATTAAAGGGAATCAAATGATTTTTTTGGTTTGCTATATTTAGAATTGCTAATATATATATGATTTAAATAAATCATAGGTTTATTATTGATTATCCCTTCCCTCCAGCTCTCGGTGGTCAGGGTATCTAGGGGTTAGAGCTAATGCCGCTGGTATTCTAAATCCTCTAGTTTATAGATTACTCTGACTAGGTTTTTTTTTTTCTAGATATACAAATATCTATCAATAAAAAAAAAACGAATCGAATGTCATTCGTCGGGGAGGTTGCACCATGCAGTAATTCTTTAAGAACCCAACTCTAAATAACCTTTTCATGGCATAATTCAGGACTGCCAATGTAGAATCCAACCGATGTTTGTTAATCTCAAATCCAGTGAAAAATATGACTTTGAGGCTTTTTCTTGTAGACAAAGTTTCGACCTTATTACTTCTACTTTATCTAGAAAAATCTCAAAGTTTAAATCAAACTGCTACTTTTCTTAAAACTTATATTTAAAATCAATAAAATAAATAAAATTATAAGTGTTAAAAATATGTAATAAAGAAATGAATAATATTAATAAAATGAGGTCTATTTAAGTAAACCGAAATTCATGAAATTTCGTGGAATCAAAGCTAGAAATCTGATAAAGCAGTCGGTTTGACTGCATTGGTAACCTCTAAATTTCCTTGGTTGATTCTATATTATCAAAACAAACCGGAAACTTCTTGCAACAACATTTTTTCTTTTGACTTAAAAACAATTTTTTTGAATATCGATTGAATTATAATGAATGCAGTCATTCAAGATAATAGACCCTGAGGCAACTAAACAGAAAAAAAAGCATGGCTAAGAAATCACTCCATAAAAATAGTTATTATTTTTTCAAACGGAATGTTTAGAATATTATATCAGATATTCTTTTATATTTTACCAAATTTTCATCTTGTTTTCTTCAGGTACTCTTATACTTAATACTTCTTTAATGAACTTTTAAAACTAAAACTCTGCGCACTAACTTGTTAGTATGTCTGTACAGCTAGAGACTCAGTACTTTGTCAGTCTGACCTTTGTATACTAAAGTCCTACAAGTTTAAAATCAAGCCATAGTAATTATAACTGTTACTGGATTTTTTTTTTTAAATTAAAGTTGAAATCAAACACTACAAAGAAAACTTGAACAAAAAATTCATTTTGTTGGGAATCAGACTTTAATAGCAAATTATTATTAAACTGCATTATAAGTTTAAGTCACTGACTGGAGCCAAGAAAATACGTAATATTTCTTTTGTCAAGAAAATTTTTTGGCAACCTAAAAGCAGACGTGTTTATGACAAAACAGAAACTATAATATTCTCTTTCTAGTATTGATAAATAGTTGAAACTGCTTAGTTAATTTTCACATAATGTTGTTAATAATTAACAAGGGGGCCAGGCTAGCTCAGTGGTTACGTGCTCGCCTCTGAACTGATAGGACCGGGGTTCGATCCTCACCTGGCCCTCGATTTATTCACGCGGGAGGTGAATAAATCTGAGCGCGTCGTCCCTCGGAGAAGGACGTTAAACCGTCGGTCCCGAGCCTGTACGATGTCAGGTACTCGTTAAAGATCCCTACTCTAAATACATTTGAGTTAGGCAAAATTTAGAACTCCCACTGTAGAATCAATCTTCATTGTGTGGTATCACAAAGGGCCAATGCTCGGCCTACGTGTGTTCCCTTGTGGAACTGCCACTGCAACCTAACCTAACCTAATAATTAACAAACTTAGATGTACAGAAAGAAGAAGTATACTGAAAAAAAGAGACCACTTCCACTTAACTCATTAAATTCTACTAACTCATTAGTTGTACAATTTGTAATTGTGTGTTTTTTTTTATTTTGTATTTTATTCCAGCATGTTCCACTGTGTATTACATGCATCATCGTCAAATTGTACGCAATACTTTTTTCATTAACACTACAAAATACTTATTTTAACTTATTTTACATTCATCCATAATTCAACATTATAATATCTTTTTCTTAAATGTCTATACTATAAAAAAATTTTACAAATTCTTTATAATAACCTTTTTTAATTAATGAGGAAGGCCTAACGGGCCACTCCTCTCCACAAACCAAGACCTTACGTATGAGAGCCAGTCTTTGTGGTTCCCTCAAACAGCACTCGTACACCAAGTGTCTAGGAGATTGGGGTGTCTCCGCGTTACATGGGCATGATGGACTAGGAGCTATTCTCAACCTACTCAGGTGTTCTTTAAATGGCCCATGTCCTGTCATGTATTGGGATAGTTTATTTGGAAATGTTTTATGGATAATCTTTGTTTGATACTAGGAAAATATTCCTTTGTTAGAAGGCCTTTAGATGATTCTTCCCAATTTGTTTCCCATCGTGCCACTGTTTGTCTAGCAAGCCTTTCTTTGATATAGGACGTGGGATATTTTTCGTAAATAAAGTCCAAGCTGTTGTCCTGCCCCCCCCCCCCCCCCCCTTAGCTCCAGGATCCGCTAACTCGTTCCCTATGATTCCTATGTACTCGTATGCTTTGACCTTTCGAAATATTATTGTTTTCCCCAAATATTTAAATTCTATAATGTTGTAATTGTGTGGTATTTACTCATACTGTGGTAAATATATAAATCAAAGTCTTCACACATAAATAAGAAGCCTTTTTTATTCTATGCGGTTCGAACACGAAGTGTGAAGGCTTTGATTTATCCATTTACTTCAGTATAACTTCCACTAGTTTCTAACCCAGTAATGAAAGCCACATTACAGTCAATCAAATGATTGACTTTCCCATGTGTTTTGATAATGCGTCTGTTTATAGTACAGTTGATTGTAGATTTCTCTTGATTTTTATAATTGATTCATTCATTTCATTTGTATTAATTAATATTATAACTATTTAGCTAAAATTTTGTTTGTAACAAATTTCAATAGTCTAAACTGATAGCTTGTTTAACTTATTAACGTGCAGCCTTATCTCTCGACAATACTAAGGAGAAATAAAGATGGTCATAGTTGAATCAATCAATGGATTAAACGGATTCTTCGTGTGTTTGGTGATATGCTTGTGGTAAAGTTTAGCCTAAAGCAATTCAGATTTCTATAATTGATATTGTTACTACTTATTGAATGTATTACTGGTAAATAATCATGCAGAATTTATGATAATGTATTGTTAAGTATATAATTATTAAAACTGGAGCATTGACCTAGACATAAGTGGGTAGGCGATTATTCAGTGCGCTTCTTGAAGTAGCGGCTATGAATTTGGTATAAGTTAAGGTGTTTGATGACTTGGGAGGAAGTTAAGCAGCAAGTATGTGATTAGGACTTGGAAACAGGGCAAGTCAGTTAAGCTGTTTCAGTTCTGGCCGTATAATGCCGTCTTATAGCGTCGTCCCTAAGTCCTTCAAATCCTAATTGAAGAAGTTTGTCTAATAGGATCCATCACACCCCTACCCCTTCCCCCCCCCCCCCCCCGACTTTCCTAACCCTTTCAATGGTCAATAGCCAAGCATATTCACCCTATTGAATTAATTTCGTAACAAGTAGACATAGGTTGAGTGGAAAAAACTCCTCATAAAACATACAATATACAAGCACAATTTTAGAAATAGAAAAAAAAACGACTAATAATACTTTTGTACACTTGTTCAACTAGTTTGGAACTGATTCTGATACAATTACAACATTTTTTCCAATAATACAATGTAAATTATGTTTATGATTAATGACACTGGATTCAACTTAGAAAAACGTAATGCCTCTCCCTGACAACACTTATTTGTGGTTTTTGAGTCAAATTAAGAAGCATCCTGGTAACAGACTTTCTAGAACTTTAATTTTCAATCAAAACACTAATATAGGTGTATATATGAAGTTAAAGTTTGTATCTATATTCCGATTCCTGTGTGATCTCATCGATCAGTCATTTGCACCATAGGTTCCCAACTTAACATGGGTGAGAGACAATATTCCTGGAGTGTGGAAAAAAATGAAGGTAAATAATAGGATATTTGTGTTATTCAAATATTTTTATATTTTCATCAATGATTAAGAGATTCATTGAGTTTGTTAAAAACCAATGAAATTTTCTTCAATAAGAAGTAGACACAAGACAATTGCTAAAATTATAGTAAGGAACAATTTGTGTCAATTCTCTCGTGAATCAAATAGAACTTTAAACACTTTTTCTTCTTCTCGGAATTTTGTTCAGGGTTTATGGAATCACCTTTTCGCCAACGTTTCGTCTTTATTTTAAGACATCCTCAGGGCTATAAACTAACAAAACCAATGGACATTTGTCATATCTACTTTACATTCATCATAAAAGACGAATCGTTGGCGAAAAGGTGATTCCATATATTAACCCTGACCAAAATTCCGAGAAGAAGAAAAAGTGTTTATTAGTAATTGGGGTCAAGAAAACAATACCTTATTATATACTTAAATACAACCTTCCAACAACCTACACAGTAGTGGCAACGAGACCCACTGGATATACCTAATAATATTTACAGCTACGGAAGTGGAGGACTCTTTTTTCCACCGAAAGAAGTTTAAAGGGTCAATTTCCATGAGTGAAATGGGTTATCCTCTGTTCTTCTTTTCCCGTAGTCTATTTTTTACTTAATATTGGAAATTTTCCTTTTGGTCCTAAAAGGATCACTTCTCACTTCGTCTAATTTATTTCTGTTGAGCTTACTACTATTGGTAACAAACACCATATCACCTTCAACAAACTCATGTTCTTGTCTGTTCTTATCCACTCTCTTTTCATTGGTTATATTCTGTTTTTTTCTAAGTCATGAATCTGTGTGCAAATAGTGGTACAATTTCTGTTGTCTGCCTATACAGAACATAACTAGGTGAATATCTGGTATCGCTGTGAGTCGTATTGTTGTACTCATAACTATGCCATGAACGACACTCATTCCTGAATTTTTTTCACCTAAAATAGTAGAATACCCATTTTCCATGAATTAAATATAACTGTAAACTACAGACTTTAACATAACCTTTGAAAACCTGCACACTAGTGCCAACGCTTTCCCACTAAATACAAAAAGAAATACGTAATGTATTACATACGTATCATATTATCATATATATTATATATTATGATATACGTTTCATATAATAATACGTAAGGTATTTACATAGTTAATTATATTGACGATTTGTTTTAAATATCATAAAAGAAAAATTACAAAAACAATAAACATATAATAAATTTTGATTCATTTTAGTGCATTTTATCTCGAAATGACGTGAAAAGTTACGTAAATTTTGTAATTAATATTTTAAAAGTGAATTATTTGAAATGATAATTGATTATTGTCTATCATTCTGATATTTGAAGAAATTTAATTTTGATAAATAACCTTTTTGAACTCTGAGATTATAATATTGAAGAAAACAAAGTTAAACAAATCTGACCTGTGAATACGGGTGAGACTCAGTTGACATTGTGAGTGTTATAGTTTGAGTCACAATAATCTCAAATTTACTTACTTTCTATAATGATAAACTACACCAAGTCAATACTAAATGCAAAGTTTCAAGTTTCTAAAATTACCAGAAAATTAAGAAAAAATTGTACTAGTTTTGATATAAATTACTATAATAAAACACCTTTTTCAGGGAATAATACGTCTAAAGGCAATAAGGTACTTATCGCACTACGTACTGTATGTTTGATAGATATCATAATTGATTGCAAACGAGATAAAAGAATTTTAAATAGCACATATCCATCCAGATCTAGACTTCGTTCTAAAAATATCAAACATGGATTAGGGAAAATTCGAAACGTGTAAACCTATCAAAATCTCAAAATTGATACTCATTGAAAACTCACAAGTTAAGCAAGCAGTTATTTACTCATAGTTATACAGAAAAGGAAATACTAAGTCATCCTACACAAAAAGGATTTAATCATACAAATGTGTTTTGAATGCTTAGTGTTCTCATCAAGTTACATCACCTCACTGAGACAGACGTAACCTGATGATGAACACAAAGTGTTCTCATCAAGTTACATTGCCTCACTGAGACAGTTGTAACCTGATGATGAACACCAAGTGTTCTCATCAAGTTACATCACCTCACTGAGACAGATGTAACCTGATGATGAACACCAAGTGTTCTCATCAAGTTAAATCACCTCACTGAGACAGATGTAACCTGATGATGAACCCTAAGTGTTCTCATCAAGTTACATCACCTTACTGAGACAGATGCAACCTGATGATGAACACTAAGTGTTCGAATCGCGTTATATGTTTAAATCATTTTTGTATGATTGGAAAGAACGAGTGTTTCTTTTCCTCTCTAAACATTGACAACTTATATTTTTGATTTTTTTTTATAAAAAAAACAACAATTTGTTTCATACATTTAGAGCCTCTTAGGTTAAACCTGTCTAGGAATGAAAGTATGAGAATATTTAGTGATAATTTTGAAAAAACCCTCAGATAGAACCACAATATTTAAAACACGTTTTTTTGTATATTTACATCGTTTGTATTGTTTTGTTTATATAAATTTTTTTTTCTAGGTTGATGAAAAAAAAAACAATAGATTTTTTGTTTCTTAAGAAAGAAGTTGACAAACAACAGTATAAACGAAATCGATCTCCGAAAATAACTAAAGGCGAAAATCATTCCACCCAAATGATTTCCTCTCCCTTATAGCATTAAAGAGGGAATTAATTAATTCGTATTTTATAATTTCTGCTTTTCTTCTGCCTTATTGATTTGTCTTGATAATAAGCCAATAAAGCTGATTATTTTTTATCTTTAAAAACTGTAAATACTATTGTCATTATGATTGTATCAACTTGCTTAAGATCTTTACAGTCAACCAACAGCAGATTTAGTTTAAAAGTTTTAATTACTTAAAAATTAATTATGTATAATTGTTAAAATACAATGTGCTGTAGAAGGCTTGAGTATATTTTGGCGTCAAATATCACAAAAATTACTAAAAATTAAAAACGCGAATGATATATTTTGAAAGCTTGCAATCTGCAAGCTTTGATTGCAGATTGCAAAACTCAATATGATTGAGTTTTTTAGTACACTCTAAACAATCGTTGCACGGCCTCTTCTGAACGATTTATAGAGACTCATTTTAAAGGCATTTAGAACTCGCTCAGGTAAAGTTGAGGGACTGGTCAGCAGCCGTTCAACAGACTGAGCACAAACACCCATCCTTTATGAATTGACCATCTTATCGTCTCAATATGACTTCCTTTTTGGTGCGTCTTTTCGATAATTTGTGTTAAATGCACGATGATGCTTAGTTCAGTTTTTTTTTTAAATCAAGGTTGCCTTTTCTGGTTAAATCACAGTTATTACTAGATCTGAAAACGTTTTACTTTACTATAAGTATAGTATAGTAATCATGAACAAAATTGATTATGAAATTACAACAGATTGACACGTTTTGAAGTTCCAGATGTCCATTTTTTATTTCATTTTGATAAAGTTTCCATCTTTGTGTGTGTGTGTGTGTGTGTGTGTGTGTGTGTGTGTGTGTGTGTGTGTGTGTGTGTGTGTGTTTATGTGTGAGTGTCATATTGTGTGTGTCATATGACTTTAAATGTGTCCAAGACTTCTGGAACACCTGATATATTCTAAGTAGCAAAATATTTTTTTTTAATTTCGAATTAAAAACTATGCTACTAGTTTTGACTAATAAATAATTTAATTGTAAAATCCTTATATTAACTTAATTATGATTGGAAATGACTGAAATGTGCAAAGTTTTTACATTCCAGTGTTAATAGAAAGAAATAATAAAAGAAAAAATTTTCTAAATTCATAAAATGTTCTACAATTTATTTATAATACATGTATAATGTTTTTTTTTTCAAAAATTATACGATTTATTTTCTATAAGGACCTATTTTGATGTTTAATTATTGTTATCAGTAAAAAAAATGTGACCACTATGACTTAAAAAGCTTTCAGTTTCAATCAATTTGTATATTTTTCATTATTCTGCACGTTTTTACAGTTAATGCTGATTTAAGTTTTATAATAACTAAACCATTTTGAAATAAAATAATTTCAGCTTTCTAGAGTTAATAATTTAGCAGAAAAAAAAAAACATAACGAGAAATAAAGTGAACTTCCCATTAGGCGAATATGCCCAAAAATAATTCAGCTCGTATATGCTGTAAGGAATCTACAGGGTTGAATATCAAAATGACGTAATACACTGTGTAATCTGCATTGTGCTTACAAATCTTTTGAATAAACACCATACGCAGACACTCACACAAAGACGGAAACTTTATCAAAATGAAATAAAAAAATGGACCTCTGGAACTTCAAATCGTGTCAATCCGATATAATTTCATTATCAATTTTGTTCATGATTAACATACTATACTTATAGTAAAGTAAAACTTCAATAATTGACTCTAGGGATCTAAGAAATGCAACAAAAATGATCAGATAAATGTTTTTTTCTTTTGAAGAAATACATTTATATCCTTTCTTAAAAAAGTACGAAAAATTGTAAAGTATTTAAATCATTCAGTTAATATTTTAATAACCTCAGTAATCTTCATTTACATAAAAAAAAATCAAATAAAAAATAGTAGTTTTTTTATTCCATTTACTCATAAAAAGAAAGAATGATAGATATGATTGTCAATTCTTTAAAACTTAACATGTTTTTGAATGATGAATGTTTGTATATGTTGAGGTGCTGATATGTCAGGGTTTGATTGAAATGCTAATGATTTTCAATCGGTGTTAGGGAAACGACAAAGGGCTAGAATCAGAGATGAAACGCATTCTGGGTTGTTGTTTTGCCAGGACAGTGTTAATTACCCTGTCTTTGTGGCTCAGTGTTGCCAAAACACCAATGTAATGACTATTTGCCCCGGCCACACTCCTACATTCTTTTCCCAATATTCTCTAAACTCATTTTGGTCCAGTATAACTATATCATTGTTAAACCATAGAATATAAGAAAATAATTTAATCATTTAGATTATTTTTATTTCTTTCTTGTTATGTAGTCATAACAACAAAAGTTCTAAGGTCTCTTGTCTCCTCTTTGAGTAATAGGAAGATGTAATCTGATAAACAATTCTGTAGGTCACTATATGAGGGTTTTTTTTATTAAAAATATTGTATTATTCCTCAAATTTTTTGTGAGATTTTGTCTCTTGCAGTCTTTGTTTTAAGTATTACTTTCTAGTATATTTATTTTTGTTGTACATTATTATTTGGCTACAAACATAACTTACAGCAGTACTATTAATATTAAATACATAATATACCGTCTTACCTCGTACATTACTGCCGTATCTCTCCGACCTGTTCCAGGTGTCACCCATCTTCAACACGAACTGATCTAATCAGTTCGTGTTGAAGATGGGTGACACCCGAAACCGGTCCGAGAGCTACGGCAGTAATGTACGAGGTGAGACAGTATATTATGTGTTTAATATTAATAATACTAACCTCTGTGGTGATGATGAAATGCATGAATTACAGCAGTACTTTGAGCATTATTACATTTTTAGTTATAATTTTTTTTAAGCAAACGCTTGTCTTCCATTGCTTTGTTCGGTATTTATTAGGCTAAGAATAATGCAAACACACATGAGAAATACGAAGATACTTATAATTGGTAAAAATTAAATCCTCTATACAAAAATAATATATAACATAGTTTGTGTACAGGATATGGATCGACGGCTTAATGACTTAATGAAAAAGATAATATGCTGAGATTTGTTTAAAATTGAGAATCAAACCCGAATCAACCAGTTTAGAGGTAAGCTTATACAAGCCACTGGACTACCGCATTCTTCAAATAATTTGAGGGAGCACAACATATTTCTGGTGCATTTGATAACAGAAGAATCTTCTAACTACAAGGCAACGTTTGCAACTAAATTCAATTGTTCAACATTCCTGACACTTCAGTTATACCAACACCATCACCAACAAACGAAACATATATGACAGAACATTTCAGTATCGTACGATCTGTCTCAACCATGAATATAACAAAATCTACATAAGCCATATTATCAAATGGTTTATCACTTTCTTTAATATTTTGATAAGTTGGTCACTAGTGGTATATCAGATAATGAAATTTCTTCAATATTTCGTCAGCGTGTATGATTCGTCAGTTTTTGAATCGGAGTGAGCAAATATGTTCAACAATAGAAGTAGCCAGAATGGTGACTGATAACAATTCATTTTGTTATATTGTCCTTTGTGAAGAGTTTATTGACCTCTTAGACTTTCGCGATGTGGTAGATTGTTTTAAAAACATATTTAGCCATACCTTAAAAAAAAACAGTTTAAAATCCAACTCTAACCAAATATAATTAAATAAATAAATATATATTTCCATTAACAATTACATAATTCATTATAGAATTATGTATCAAAGCTGAAAAATAAAAAACAAGAATAACCAAATTCTTTTGAATAATTAGGTGACTATTGAGGATTATAATACGTTGCTGTTTGGCTGTGACTAGTAATAACTTTTGCAATATGAATTGTAGCACGTATAGATATGACGCACACGTATAGACGTGTGCAATGCATATGTATGCATTGTAGATAGCAATAACAGATATTGAACTTCCTTAAGCAAATATAAAAACAAGGATATTTTGTATTATATACTTTTAGCAGGATGGTAATTACTTAACTGTTTGTATAAATAGAACATATTTATGAAACAAAAAATAACTAGCACTATTTTTGCTTTATCGGTGTATATGGTAAAATTTGATCAAGAAGATATAAAGACATTAACCTTATACTGTGTCATGAACTGATATCTCTCAATCTACGCGTAGATGTGTCGTCACTACTGGAGAGATGCATGTCAAACACAGGTGTTCTATCAAGTTTAAACAGAATTTATTCTTTAGTGAAGTTTTTACAATATCATATGCTGATTTACATTTTAAAAATATTTACATGTTTCACATATTTCAAGGGGTCAGGCTAGCTCAGTGGTTACGTGCTCGCCTCTGAACTGATAGGACCGGGGTTCGATCCCCACCTGGCACTCGATTTATTCACGCGGGAGGTGAATAAATCTGAGCACGTCATCCCTCGGAGAAGGACGTTAAACCGTCGGTCCCGAGCCTGTACGATGTCAGGTACTCGTTAAAGATCCCTACTCTAAATACACTTGAGTTGGGCAAAATTTAGGACTCCCACTGTAGAATCAATCTTCATTGTGTGGTATCACAAAGGGCCAATGCTCGGCCTACGTGTGTTCCCTTGTGGGACTACCACTGCAACCTAACCTAACCTAACCTTCACATATTTCCCTTGAAAATGTTAATTATTTTGTATACAAATTATATATTCTTTGATTTTGATGAAAAATTTCTTCCTTATGTTTGTCTTAAAAATTAATTTATGTTTGTATCTTGCCAAAGTGGAAACCATCATACAATAGCAACCGAATATAAGCCAAGAGTTATACAGCAAATGCTTTTAGATCAATGAAATTATCTATACTTTCTATCTATAGGATCTATATACACTTTCTTATCTATAAGACACAGAGCAGTTTTGGATGGGAGTAATGCAGCATCCATAATTTAAAGAGCTTGATATATTTACTCTTACTTGCCTTATAACACATATAAGCAGTGCCGTAATAGAACTCTATTAACTTGCATAAAAACTAAAGCAAGAAATAGACTTCAGCTGTCTCTACTGACTTGTAATAGTGCTGTAAGGAATTTGTTCTTTCAACGAAAATGTTGAATAGATTCAAAGCCGACCTTTTATATTGTAAGAAATCCTCCTCTGAGTCTGGTAACAATGAAGAGGACAACCTATTTGAAGAAGAAGTTTCTATGTAATTTACGTATAATTTGTAATTAAAATTGTAATTGTGTACTTAGTAAAATTATTTGGCTTTTATATTTCTGGACATGGCTTTATTTGATCACTGGGATCTGGCAATCCTGTACTGGATTGTGCATTTTTATATTCTTAAAGAAAGAACAGGTGAAGTTGTGTTGTCAATTAACCAGTGATTTCTGTTTTTTTTACACAGTCTAGTAACATTAAAATACTCTAAAACATTAAAACATTACATTAAAAGTAATCGCTTTGCATGATTATTATGCATTAGAATTAGAAACATAAACACTGTGTTGAAAATATGGGTGTCATTGTTCTCTCAGGTGAATACTACGCACGGTATTTACCCACGACCACATGTTAGCACACTCTCTCTCTGACACTCACCGTACACACACACACACACACACACACACACACACACACACACACACACACACAACACACACACACACACACGTATATATATATATATATATACATTGTTGAAAAGCAGTGCAGATTCTGCATTCACGACTTTTTTAAGTAGCTGTTTTTTTTCCTAATTACACTTCTATGCTTTTCAACAATGTATGCTTGGATGAAGATCTGCTGCCAACTTATACAATATATATATATACATATATATATATATACCTACACACCACCATCAGGCATTTCAAAAATATGATAAATTCATTACACACGCATCTTTAAACAAGAATATCAGTTAAAAACAGAAATTGATTTTTCATATTTACTCAAAGTAAAAAAAAAGTGAATAGTTAAAATCGTTTATTAAATGTAATAAGATTTAATAAAAGGTTTATGTTGAAAGGGAGGAGCCAACACATGGGATAAGGTCTCATTAAATTTACATAGAATATTGGGATATGTGATCTGACTAAGCCGGAGGCGCTATCAATTAGGGGCGTGGGAAGGCAGCCAGCCGCTGACTTGCCACCCCCGGTCTCCCGCCTTTTTTTTCCACCACCACCCCCACCCCCTCCTCTTCATATTTAATGACAGCCAGCCGATGAGTGCCTCCATCCCCAAAACCCCCCATCCCACTGCACCCTATCCCTAAAGCCGATTTTCACAGATGACCGTTTTACAACAAATTACAACGTGAAAACCTCTTTCCGAACACCCGACCTGGAAACTTTTCTAATTATGATTCATTGCATTCTCCGTCACCTTTTGTAAATATCAAACAATCCGAAAAAGTCTTCAATAATGAGTGAATGCTTTTCTCTTTAAAGATTTCAATATACATACAAATGCCAAATCAGCAATTTTTCACTTTTTGCTCGTTTTTACTTTATTATAAGTAAAGTAAAACGATCGTGAAAAATTAGAATTTGACCGAATTAGATGTTTTGAGGTCCCGGAAGTCGTTTTATGAAGTTATTCGATGATGTCTGTGCGTGTGTGTGTGTATGTGTGTGTGTGTGTGTGTGTGTGTGTGTGTGTGTGTGTGTGTGTGTGTGAGTGTGTGTGTGTGTGAGTGTGTGTGTGGGTGGGTGGGCTGGTGAGTTGGTGATTGAATGTGGATCTAAAGTTTGTGGACACGCTGCGGTCCAGAATCATTGATGGATCAAATTGATATTTCACAAAAAAATGGGCCTCATAGTGTAGATGTGCTGTATAGTTTGGGAACAATCATACATGATGGAAAAGTCACTTTTTTTTCCAAAAAACTGTTTGAAGACAATATTTTTTTCTCCTAAACTACTAATTCCAGAGTCTTGAAATTTTAGCATTCATTGCCAAATTGAATCGTTGAGGCTATAAAGGAAATAAAATAAAAATATCCTGTGATTTGTAAAACACGGGGAAATATTTTTTTTCCAATCAAAATATAAAAATTTTGACTTATAATTCAATTTTATAGATTGTGAGAGTTTATTGCTCTCACAATCTGTGAAATTAAATTATAAGTCAAAATTTTTACATTTTATTGAAAAAAAAAAATATTTCCCTTTGTTTTAAAAATCAGTCTTGCAAACTATATCCCATAACAAAAGCCTTAATAAAAATATTCTTACTCTTTATAGAGACGGATCACTTCACTGATTTTTGCATATTAACATTAAAACAAGCCAAAATATAGACTATGCAATGATTTAACTTTTCCTTTACGAATAATCAAAATAGCTTTTGAGAAACAGGCACTGCTATACTATCCAACGGTCCACACATATGACCAAACACAATGTTACTCACGAACCCGTGTTACAGTTCCAGTTTCTGATCATAGCACTATAAATGTTATATTAATATGTCATTCAGTAGTGTCGGCAGTAAAATCTGCAGAAGGAAGTTGGTCTGTTGCGTGAAAGAGTATTATTTTGGTAATAGAATTCTAAAAATGATTACATGATTACTACTGCTTACAGTAAAGGCCACAGGTAGTATTGAGCTTGTGAGTCACTTGCTTGTTTAGATAGTATTGAAATCTAATGTTGCTTCTGAGTTCAAGATTAAAATATTGAATGGTCACTACTGTTTAGAAGAGTGTTTTGAGAACAGAGGTAAATTAGAAATTGGGGGTAATGAACGTGCTATAGATGTGGATGTTTTAAGAAAGGGACAGTTAGAGAAAAGAATAAATCGAGGATCCCACAATTTTTAAAACTATGGAAACTAGTAAATATCACTAGTAACAATTAATTAACAATCAAATATTTTTAAAATACAGATTGTTTGTTTATTCATTATTCTTGAATTCAATAAGTAAATTGGTTTGTCCAAGAGAGTACTTCCAAAGGTGGAGGTAAATTCATTTTACTTCAAATTCTATTGGGGGTAACACCTAAAAAAGTTGTCCGACCCCTGATTTAGAGTAAGGAACGAGAGAAAAAAATCAGATAGTGAGTGAGGGTCACTAAAACATTACCTTCAAGATCTTGTAGTTATTTATAACAATGCCAAAAAGAACAAGATTATAAATAATATTATAAAAATATTAACAATGATATTTGACGTCATCTGAAGTTCTTTTCAAATGACTAACTTTGATAAACTATTAATCACTTAATCCAATTGAGTGCTTAATAAGAAAAGTGAAAATTATAGAAGAATCGGTAATACGATTGCGATATATGGAAAATGGACTCAACTTTTAAAATTGTTTAAGGTTTATTCTACAGTAAAGTTTAATTTTGTCCATCGTGTAATACATATAAATATAAATCAATTCAAAAGGCTTTTAAATAGCAATTTATTTCAAAGTTATGTAGATTATATTGTAAATTAAAATTTTCCAAAAGTTAACTTCATCAGATGATAGTCTTTTACGTGTATTTTAGCATTTATTGAGATTATTTTCTGAAAGAAACACACTGATATATGTTTGATAGCAGTAAGAGATTGGTTGTTGGCAGCTTGTGGTATTAGGCGTGGTAGAGTCGATTTAATGGAGGACAAAGGTGGATACTGAAGGGAGGGTGGAAGGAGAAGCAGTAAATAAGGTAAGGTCTAGAGGGTGGATAATGGCCTCGAGGACAATGGGGGTGGGAATGGCTCGAGTCGATAAAACACACCTGTCAGTGTCCATTTTGTGAACAAAAGGTAAAACCGGTCCAATCAGAACTCGAGCATACTAAATCGTCCTTCTAAATCATACCACCAATGCCCAATATACAGTGCAACATTGCTTTTTTAGCACTACAAATCATCAACTCCAGCTGAGTCTTACTAAATCAAAGTGAAACCCTTTTCATCCAAGAGGAAAAAACTACTATCAAATCTTAATATATATAGCAATATATTTGTGTGTGTGTGTGTGTGTGTTGTGTGTGTGTCCATTGTGTTGTGAAGTTGTAATGTGTAGGGATTTATTTTCAATACTAAACCACTATAATTTAAATAAAAAGGAAATGACACAATTTGTAAAATTGATGTTAATTAATTTATCTTCTATATTAAAATATTTTAATATTATAACATTTTAAATTATTAAGAAATATTTTAATTTTTCCTATAAGTATATTTTTAGAGATTTTAACACCTATGTAAATGTATTTCCAGGAAATATGTCATTAGAGAATAAATAATGAGTCAATAAAGTATATTCAAAGGCAAATGAACCCAAGTTTACAAAAATATTCAAGGAAAAAACCTCACTCGAGTATAAGAATTTAAATAAAAATTACCATCTAAACAGAAAATTAACTAAGGGCTTTAAACCAAAACAAGTGGCTTTTTTCAGAACCGGAATGATGTGAAAACTTGATCATATAAGGTAGAAAATAGTTCAGGGGGCCACAAACTTTTCAAAAACACTGTTGTCTTTTATTTTTTTTTATGAAAATTCATGCATTTATATTAATTCAAAATTTTTGTATATCTAAATGAGTAAAAAAAAAAAATAGTTGTTGATAGTTACCATCCTTGTTCATGGCTGACTGAAAGCACTTGTTGAGACGACAGGCGCGGCACTGGTTCCTATGAGTCTTGTCAATGGGGCAGCGTCCCTTGAGCTCTCCCTGGGCCTTGCACGTGTAGACACGATTCCTGTGGATGCTACGCTTGAAAAAACCCGAACAACCTGACACATTACACAAATAGCAAAAGCCAAACTTATCACCTCACTACACAACATGTGTATCAACAAATAATTTCACCCTTAACCTACTAGCAATCATTGTAACTAGTAAATTCTTCCTTTAAATAGTTTCCTTTCTTTTTGTTTTTCGTTTAACTCATGTTTTATATCTCCTCCTAATAACAAACATACATTTAAAATATAATTGTTAGTACCACAGAGTTTGTAAGTAACATCACTATACAAATATATCGTCTTACACGTATCTTTTCTTCACCTTCGACTGATTTTGGAACGTATATATTGTCAAAAAGTAATTTTTTCGTGAGAATGCACGTGTTTTAAAAAATAGTACACGCGTCAGGAAACCTTTCAAATAAGATGGTACATTTTTATGATAATATTAAAATCATACATATCTTCGTGTTTTTTTTTCTGTCAACATTCGATTACTGTTGTCCAAATAAAAACAAGATTCCATTAAAAAAAAAATGCTAAGATTGAATTAATGACAATTCTTTTAAATCCTATAGAATGACCTCGCAACTTTTTCTGCAACTACGATTGTAAAAAAAATATTACATATAAAGCCTTTTCAGAAACATGCATTTTTGTTTCTACTGAATAAGTCATTAGCGTACTCAGTGCTAATTATCCGAGAAATATTACATCACTCATAATTAATAACCGAATGATTCTAGTTCAAAGTCATAAATTTTATCTTTGACAAGTATTTCGTATCGTATCTCAATATTTTGCAAACTGTGGGATGCAACTCCCAGAGGGGTGACGATTTAGCTATAATGAGGTCAAGCAATTTTACAATCGCGGCATTACAATTGCTGGTTTCCATATTTATTTAGTGAAACAAACTTATTCAATTTTTATACAGGTTTCCAAAACTATTTTCAAACTCCAACGTGTAAGGAAAATTGAAAATACAAAAATATTGCGGAATTATTATTCTAAAAGTAGACAATAAGGTGTTGCCTGGAGTTAAATTTTCTTCAAATAATCACTTCTGCTCTCTCCAAAGTTGATTCAGAGAAAACAAACGTTGTTTTGGCAGCATCAAAAGTGAATTCAATAGTAATAGCTTTTCTTAGATAGCTTTACTATAAAGTGGTATATTGTATTCTGTTGTGATTCTACTACCTCTTCAAAATATGGAATGGTATTTGAGTGGTTTTAAAAGAAAAAAAAAAAACTGATAAAGTTGATTAAAAACAATATTTTAAAAAAAAATTTAATAGTAAAATTTATTAAGCAATGGGATTAACGGCTTTAAATGTCAAAGGAGAGATACGCCACTGTGTATTTTGAATGAATAGTCTTGCTGCAGAAAACATAAAACCAAGTAAACTAATAAATTATTTAGGAATAATCACTATGATATATGCACAAATCATTAAACTTCTTTAAGATTTTTTTTAATAAGTCCTTTAGAATTCCTAAAAAGTTTTTTTTCAAAAAAAATCAAGTTTTTTTTCAAAAAAAAGAAAAAAACTTTTGAAAAAACAGCTATTTGCATCTTACAAGTTGCTTCCAAAATGTCAAAGTGAAAAAACGTCACTCAATTGAACAACGTTAGTTCTTTCAGCTGCACTAGATAAGATAAAAAATATTATATAATCCTAGATGAACCATTTACTAAGCAGTTGAAATGTATTTATACTATATCATTCAGGTGGTATGATATACTGTATGATGATATAGTATATATAGCTAATCTTGCGATTCATCGCTTATAATCATCTATTCTAATTTATCGCAAAAGTAGATATGTGTTGCTTTATTCAATGTGTTTCCCAGATTTGCACTACTTTGTGACACAAAAAAAGTTCACCTACATCACTAATTACAAAAAACTAAAGTCCTTTTCCTTTTTGTATATTTTTCATACAAGTTTTTTTAACTCAGTTTACTAAATTTTATGAAAGGGGATTTGTATAGACATTGATACCGTTTGTGTTAATATTACTTACTTAGGCCCCATAGTGTTTAATCAGCACATAGAGTTTAAAATATTAATTTGGAAGTTGTACATTTTTTTATTTTTTTTTTTATTTTTATAGCATCGTGCACTCCTAAAGTTTGGAAGACACTTTTTATATTGTACTGGGAAGGGTGACTTTACAAGTATGTTCTCTTCAAGGTATATGAGCAAGACTTTCCGCCTCCACTACTACTACTACTACTACTACTACTACTACTACTACTACTACTACTACTACTACTACTACAACTACTACTACTACTACTACCATATTACTACTACTACTACTCCGCTTCAGCAAAATATATAGTTGCTGAATTTTAACTCTTTGTCAATAGCGTATTACTAACAATAAGTTTTTATTTTTTATTAAAAATATACTTTATGAAAACATTAAAAACAATCATCAACATAAAACTTTACGACCTTTAAAAATAAAATATTGTTCTGTTAATCTCATGTTTCTTTGTCATAATACATTAAGTGAGAAAATAACTGTAAAATAAAAAGAAAAATCTGGAGTGGCCTACACTCAACTTTACTATAAGTAACGTAATATCAAATTTCTTGAGTATATAACACATAACGTCTCATTTAAGCATAACGTAAACATCTAAATGGGATATGATTATTAGTCTTTCATTAATAATGAAAGGTAAGTAAAGATAGTGATTGAAAGATATATCAATATATAAGCTTATTTTTGTACATCAAACAGCTGATGCAAATAATTTCAATAGTATAACTACAGCAGTAATAACAGGAAAATACCCTTTTTTTCTCTGAAAAACATCATAAACAACGAAGAAAATGTTGTTTTAAGATGATTTATTATTAAAGATGTACGATAATTACATTTATTAATCTCTAAACGAAAGATTTCAATTTTGAATTATCTTTTACATATTGGTTTTTTTACAGAATTATTATACTAGGAATTTTATGGCTTCTTAGTATTTAATAAGATCATTTTCTTTCTCCTTTGTCAAATAACATATATACGAATTTTTTCTGAGTGAGTGTTATAATTTTCCTGCACAATATTATTCCTCTTACATCTCATATAAGTCAATAAACAATTTAAATTGTTCCATTATAAATATCAATCTTACCTCAGTGGATTCGCTCAAAAAATTTCTAAGTCAATGTAAACAATGAAAAAAAAAATATAAAAAATTCGACAAGTATAGCAGGTGATCTATTAGTCTAGGATAAACAAACAGTTTTTATAGCGTTATTGCTATTTCCCGTAATTGAACCTTCATGATATTTTTTTTATGAATTGCTGATTATTCGTTCCATTTTTGGTCAAATTTCCATATTTTTTAATGAGCCGTTTAGCGTCAAAAAAACATTTTCTGAAAACAGAAATCGTACTGTAACGCCCCTTTAGCGAATGTAATTTTGAAAAAAAATATCTCAATTCATTCTCCACATAATTTTCTATTTTTAGGCATAGCTTCATTTTCATCCATCAAACAGTATGGATTGTATCGCTCTCACAATGTTTGAGATTGAATTATAAGTCAAAATTTTTACATTTTATTGAAAAAAAATATTTTCTGTTGTTTTAAAATCCTGAATATATTTTTCGTTTGTTTCATTTGTGACCTCAAAGATAATGTCAAACTTTCAAAACTCTAGGGTTATCAGTTTAGGAGAAATAAATGTTTTAAGAAAAACGGTTTTTGGCAAAAAAAGTGACTTTCCCAGCATGCAATTCTTCCCAAACAATAGGGATCTTCTTCCCTATGGGGCCCATTTTTGTGTAAAATATCAACTTGATCCATCAAAGATTCTGGACCGTAGCGTGGTAACAAGCAATGCTAACACACGCACCCACCTACACACACACACACACACAGACATCATCAAAAAAACTTCATAAAACGACTTCTGGGACCTCAAAACATGTAATTCCGTCAAAATCTCGAGATCGAATTTTTTCACGATCACTATACTTTACTTATAGTAAAAAAGTAAAAAGCTATAAATACGATCTGTCTTGGGCGCAAAACCTGGGTTAAGGAAATAAAATGTATTCTTTGCTGCACTGAAGTGCCTGTAATGCGGACGGCATGGTTGCTTCAGAAATAAAACCTTTTCAAGATGACCGCCTACATGTTTAACCAAAACTTGTAAAATTTTACTACTATATTAAAAAAACTAAACAACATTTTTAGAAATGCAAAAGAAAGTGCAACCAACTTGCGTTTTGATTAATTATCAAAATAAAATCATTCTTGTAAACATAGTTATATACACACAACTGTAATATTTTTTCATAACTAGATTATAAGCAATACAGTATGTTTATAGAATCTATTACAGCGGAACAGGATCTCTGTGAAAGAATGATTTTAAAATATGAAAGCAGTTACCAATAACAATCATGTAGTCTGAAGTATTTACTTCAATATGTTTTTTAACAGTTTAATTTGCAGTAATAATATAATTAAAATGGTCTTGAGATTTTTAAATGAATTACTTATAATTACGTGTATTTATTTCAAATACTCTAGTAAACTCAATAATATGATACAAAAAAAAATTATCTGACTCTACAACCTGGAAAGTGTCTACAATATTGAAAATAAGAAAAAAATGGTAGTTATTCCTTTAATATGTTTAAAGAATTACGTAAGAATTACATAATAACAGCCAACATTCAAATCAAGCTTTAATTAGGTTCTGTGATTCCTCTCTAATCTTAACTTGAATTTCGTATTGTATTCTGAATTATTTCTTGCTTGAATTATCACATGTTTATCGATATTTTCAAGTTTTCTTAAAAACTGTGATAATTTTATATAAAAATAATCATATGAATTGCTGAAACGTTTTCAGGAGAAGAGTTTAAATATAACAGACACAGTAATAGAACAACGGTTATAATTTTATTTCGATTTCATTGTCAGGAGAGAAAGTGATATAGTGATAAGACGACAGTGATATTTTAATTTCATAAATATGGCCACCGAGTCATTAGAGAACTAAATCAAAGAGTCAATCAGGACACATGATTTCAGTTTCCATCTTTATTCCAATTAATGATTATTTACACGCTTCTATTGGTGGTAAACGCAATCATTTCTAAACTCGGCCCTCAAATTTCTGTACTAATAAAGACCGAGAAGGTCCAAAAACAGAAAGTCCAACGACCAACGAAGAGTTCCATGCACGACAGTGCACGTCGTAATTAGCAGTTCCGGACCAGAGGTCCACTACTGCTAAATTATCATGCTGCTTTTTTTTTTGTTTTGGTCAGTAGGCATTGTCAATACTGGGGGCGTTAGTCTGTCAGGGAAAGGAGTCGTATTCGTGGTCGTATGGTCTTGCAGTTTAGCATTATATGAGGTACTATATTATTTATAAGTCATCAGGTCGTCATATTTAGTTCAGGAAGGGAGCTATTAGGAGTCATGGGATTGGGAAGGGTTATTTGTTGGATTCAGGTCCCGAACAAGGAGATTTGGATGGGTGGACAGTTTTTTGTCTTCATTGTTAGCAAGTCGACTAATGTAGCAATCAATTGATTCCCAACTCAAATCATGGTGAATATCAAAATTTCTAGCATACCATGGCGCTCTAGCTATAAGGCGGGCACATTTATTCTGTACAACTTCAACTTGGATGCAGTTCTTTTTCGTGGGCGCCGCTCTAAACCAGACTGAGCATCCATATGTCATAGTCGAGCGAATGACCGCCTTATAGACAAGGTCCTTCACTGTCTGTGCAGAAAGTCCGGAAATTGGTAACACTGGTAAGTCGGTAAGGTAGCCATATAAGAGAAGGGAGGATAGCTAGGTTATTCTTTGCCTCACCTTGCTTTAAATTACAATCACCAAATACAGGTGGATACAGTTTATGTTTATTGTATATTAAAATACGTAATAATAATAATACTGTTTATGCATAAGAAACGTAGTCTTTAAGATAACGAAATTGGAGTATCCTAAGCTACTAGGTTTCACTCTACCCTCATTGTAAATTACCAATACCTGGATGAAAATATATGCTATTAGGAAGAAAAAAAAGTACGGGAACTTGAAAGTACGGTTTTTTGAAGTACGGAAACACGAGAGTCGAGTGTAGTAGCATTGTTATCAGTAAGACAAAGTCCAGGGTTGGCAGCTTTAGTATGGATCGAGTTAGAGAATGCTCTGTCTGGTACAATCCATCAAACATTTCAGCCTACGTTAGAAGAGCTCTTTCACGCTGCAATGATTGCAAAAGTGACTCGTAAAGAACAAGAAAGGTGCACACAACTGATACTTAATAATGTCTATTTCAATAAAGAAGTCAAATGAAAATTAAGTAAAGGTATAAAGAAGTGGCACGGAAACCGTGATAATAATAATAAGTCAGAGAGAAAAAAATATATTATGCTATCAAGCTCGTACAAGCACGGAGAATAAATAAAATGAGAAGATCATAAAGGAGATGGTATACACTCACGTGAAGTCTTCGCATGAGAACAGTCACATTAGCCTTTTGATTTATTACAAAAATGGAAAAATGCCTAACATCCTACTGAGAAACAGTACGAAATAGTATCGAAGAGCTTGGAAACAAATGGAGTATCATACTGGGAGAAATAAATCATACAAATTTATTTTAAATTACGTGTTTTGAACATTTGTGTTTACTTGACGATAAACACGAAATGTTCGTACTTTGAATTAAAAAACTTGTTTTGTGTGGAGACTTTGTATTATCTATTAACCCTGGTATGAGTAAGTACCACACAATTACGGACTGCACAACTAATGAGTTAAATAAGGAGTAGAATAAAGATAACTCGTTGATTCACGTCACTGGGCTAACCATAAACAAGTGTCACGTGGAAGGCTATATAAGCATTTAACTCGAAGCCACAGCTCTTCCTTATAATCACTGAGGTTCAATTGTAGAAAGCCTATATATGTCAATTCTTACAAAATATATTTAAGTTTTGTAGTTCTTTTTCGATCATTTTTTTCTATTTATATATCTATAACATATATAAACAATAATAAATTCTCGACCGCGCTACAGATATATATCTAAAAAAGATAAATCAGGATGCGGTCAGTTATCTGACTCACGATTGTATTTAATTGTTCATAATGTACTTCTGTTTGTGTTAAAATGTACATACATAATTTTTTAATTACCTTTGAAAATGGTTTTGAATTAAATTGAAACGTCGGAAATGAGAGTTTGATTGGAAATGGAAGAAACTTAATCCATCCCGATTTATCTTTTATGTTATGTATAAATATAAATATATATATATATATTATACATACAAGATTTTACAATAAATATGTGAAATAACAATCAATGATCAAACCACAATACGAAATATTAAAAAAAGGCTAAGATCTTTCAACCATAACAAGTGGTCTTCGTCAGAGTCAAAAACCCAACTGATGGGTTTTTGCCTCTGACGAAGACCGCTTGTTACGGTTGAAAGATCTTAGTCTTTTTTTTTCCTATTTCATGTTGTGGTTTGTTCACTGATTGTATATATATATATAAACACTATTTTTATGTATCAAGCAATAAAACTCCTTTAGAACAACGTTTCACCTATATTTGACAACATCTTCATACAATTGGTTATATCAATACAGAAATAATTATAACATGAAAAAATATTTTTTACATTATTTATATTAACATACTTTATTTCCTTGGTATTTATCTATCACAAAAAAAGTTTACATGAACATTGTATTCTAATGAACTACAGTGATACTCTAAGTAAATTATCACGAACACTCTCTATCACATTTTCATATCCCAGGAAAATTTATAAAAAAACTCTTAAAAACTACATCGAAAAAGAAACTGAAAATTACAAAAACTTTTTTAATTACTAATTAATAAATTATATACTTCACTTAGGTTATCAGTATCTGTTAGATTATGAATCATTTATTTTATGTGCCTCTTCCATTGTTATGAAATGATTCACATTTTAATAAATTAAAGGATACTGATAACCTAAGAAAAATAATAATATTAATTGGTAATTAAAAAAAATTATAGCTCCCAGTTTCTTTTTCGATGTGTTTTTTTTTAATTTTATATAAAATGTGATATAGACATGTTATCAACATGTAACTAGATATAACTTGATATAACTGTGTTATCAAAATGTATTACGGAGAGTTCGTAAAAATGCCGCTGAAAGCAGCACTATAGTTGATAAGAATTCAACAGTCATGCAAACCCTTTTTGTAATATAAAAATAATGTATATCATATCAAAACCCCACTTATACTTATTGTATGTTATTTTAATTAAAGTCTGCATTGGTGTAACCTTGATGATGTCTATAAATATATTATAGACTGCTGCGTTGTCTGAAAGGAGTTTTACTGTTCTATGCTGGACCAAACTGTGATTAAGAAAAATAGTGTTGAATGTATGTCATCGAAATAAGAAAACATTGATAGATATGTATGTAAAATAAAATGTTATCAGAACTTGGTCAGTTCTTCAGGTTTCATTAAGTTTTAGTTTAATTTGAACCTGAAGAACTGACCGAATCATGATAAAATTTTATTTTGTTTTTACTTCACTGTCAATACTTTTATCTATCTATCTAAATATATATATGGTCGAAAGCTCGTAAAATATTGACGATGTCTCTAGGACAGATGTTATGGCAACTGCAGCCAGAAGAAAGAAAAATCGCCCGAAGGATCGAGGCCATCAGCGCAAAGTTAGTGAGTGCAGAAGCTGCTGCAAATTTTAACCAGATATGTTTGAGAGAAGACCTGCTGCCAACGTATTCTAATATTTATATTAGCATATATACATATAATTTTTTATTCTATTCTATTTCACGGCCCATACTCTGTATCATTATATAATATATATATATATAACATACTCGTAACTTAGTCTCAAAGTCATGGACTTTTATGAATATATAAATTGAATGTACCAATAAAAGCACCAGTGATAAATGATAAATCTTTTAAATAAAATAAAGCGATGTTTTAAACTTTTTCATTTGTATTTCAACAATTTCTTATAAATAATTATAGTTTACTCATTCCACGAGCGATTTTTTAACTACATATATATATATATAATATATATAAAAAATTCAATAATATATCAACCGTTGGATAGAATAGGTGTATAATGTAATCGGGATTCGGTCAATTTTCCAGGATCAAAATCAAACTCTCAATGCCGACGTTTTGGTTTTAAATAAAACCGAAACGTCGGCATTGAGAGTTTGATTTTGATCCTGGAAAATTGACCGAATCCCGATTACATTATACACCTATATATATATATATATATATATAGTTCAATATAGACAAAGAAACATAGAGAAATCAAAAGAACACACTTACAGTCTCTTACAGTCTAGTTTTCGGTTTGAACCGTCTTCAGGAGAGATAAGAGAGTCCAACCGTCTCTGAACCAGTGCGCTTGGTTTCCCTCTCTTATCTCTCCTGAAGACGGTTCAAACCGAAAATTAGAGACTGTAAGTGTGTTCTTTTGATTTCTCTATGTTTCTTTGTCTATACTGATGAAAAAGTGTATATATATATATATATATATATATATATATAAAAGTAACTCACCACAAAATATAGGCGATTAACGCCCCGAGAACTTTCATATTATAGCATTTATATAAAATCTACAAATGTACTCTTAAACTCACTTATTCTCAACACACACTCTAAGCGTCCAAAAATCTATTCTTCATACCATATTCTTGAGAGCGTTTCATGCACGTACTGAAGAGTTTTTAGAAGATAAAATCAACATGTTTACAATATTTCGTCCTTTCTAAGTATCCAAAAAAGCTAATTGATAGCACTGTGAAAAGGCTAAGAAATTTTTCAAGAAAGAATTGTTAATGATTCCCTACAGTTCATGCTTAAAAGACAAACTATTCTTTATATAGTAGTTAGATATATCAGTTATGTTTGCTGGTCTTTTTCTGACGCCACCAGGCGACAACTACTCAAAAATGAAAAATAAAACTGAATTGTTTAAATTAAAAATATTTGAAACATACTTAAGCTATTCTTTTGTTTGTGTTATAACAATTAAAATATATTATATTTCATTTTTTTTTCTTATTTAAATACTGCTTCGATTATGGTCATAAGTTAGTTTGCATTGTTCATCATATCGCTTAGGTCCTTAAATAAGTTTATAATATTATTTTCTAGTATAGTGGCTTAAACATTTCAAGTATGACTATTCTTAAAGATGGATGCCGTGTAGAAGTAAAACAGTATCATTCTTTCTTAAATTAACTCACACTAACACCTGTGGTACCAACAATATGCTTGTTGTCTAGATTTAATTTGCCTGACCCTTAGAAATCTGGCCCCCTGCCTCCAAACAAACAACTAAACCTTAGCTGCAATTTCACTTTATCTTTATCAGAATTTAATTTAATTACATTCATCAACACTAAACTGGCTTATGCTTTAATTATTATCATAAGAAAATGATATTAACGTGGAAAACTTTACAAATACAACAAAACAAATTTATGAAACTGAAGGCATGTATTCAAATTCAAACTCTCCAGTATTCAAATTAACAAAATAATGAGATTTCCCCCCTCTCTTCAATAATTAACTAATCTTCATTTGAGTTAACACAATCCATGCCCTATTTAACAGTGTTTCAAAATTGAATTTTTCGGATTCATCTTTTTATAAATAACGGCGTAAAGTGATAACTTATTTAAAAATTGCATTATTTGTCCAATCAGCTATTGAGTGGTATTTATTTATAATAGTAAAATAACATAAACGAATAATTTGTATGAAAAAAACAGCAGCTCGGTTCAGACACTTAATGTTTTTCTTCAAGTTATATCTGCATGGCAGGTAAATGGCAGACAAATATTCACCAAGATTACACTGAAATCTGTCTTCCGTCTTCCTATAATGATATGTTACCTGAAGAAGAAGAGAAAGTATATGAAACGCTTAACTGTTTTTTTTTTCATAAAACTTAATTTGTGAGTCTAATTTCTTTAATTTTTCCATTATTTCAAAGTTATTCTAAGTTATTAAAGAACCTCTACAATATTTATTTTATGAATGGAATAACTGGACAGTTAAAGATATTTAATATCTTAATCAACTATGATGTTGAACTAGTAAATTAGATATGTATATGTAAAGATGAACTACCATATGTTTATCAAAAGATACAATAATTAATAAAGTTCGGCGCCAACTTATAAAAACAACAACGTATAAGTGTGAACATAACAAACAATTAAATTTTTATATGAATTCTATAAAATCAGAACTTGAGATGTATATATTATGTAATTTTAATTATTTTTCACACAATGTTATATCAAAAGTAGTTTTTACTTTTCCTAATATTAATTTTTAAATTCCACAACCAACTAACACTGATGATTTAAAACAACAAATTGTTTTTATATTGAAAAAGTTACAATTTTTAAAAGATTATTTACATTTAATTATAAGAGTTCTCACCGTCGCAACTATAAATGCCGTAATGCTTGCCAGAACTTCGGTCACCACAGACTTTACATGGAATATCCAGAAGTCTGTCACCTGAAACATAAAAATCTCTTCTATATAAAACAAATTGCAACAATGCAAAATTGTTTAGTTGTTTTCTCACAGTTTTACTATAAATAAACTTTTTATCGAGGCCGAAAATTCAAATTTGATTGAAATCATTGTTGTAGCCTTCTAATGGTTGCGTTGCTCAACTTGATGTGCATATTCTAGATGAAGGTAAATAAACGACTTCAGTTCCTCAAAAACTTTAGGAAAAGCTGTATGTTTTATTATTCTACGTAACCATTCTGAAGCTAAAACTACATAAAGCAATATTAAACCTTAATGGTAACAATATAAAGTTGAGTATTGTCTTGAATAGTTTTTATGCAGTTTTTAGCCTGAGGATGGTCACATAGTTGATTAAAAGTTTTGAAGGAACTAAAGTAGTTTATTCACTTTTATCAATAAATAAATGGTTTTGCTAAACACTTCACTCTCATCTTTTCCTACCACAAATAAAAAAAATGAAATCAAAATAAAAATAAAAAAATTGCATTTGTATCTAATAAATATAGTTCAATATTTCTCTTTACCCCCCCCCCCCCCCACCCTCACCTTATTAAAAGTATTCTGAGAAATACTTTTGAAATAACACAAGGAATGACTTTTGTTTTCATAATATTTAATTACTAATTACATTATATATGTCTGCAAAGATAAACAAATATAAAGTCAGGTATGTATTCTACACACGTGACTAAAAAAATTGTGAATTTATGGTGTATAACTATTAATGAAGGTAAACATACAACAACTTCATACAATAAAGACGTAAAATTTTCTAAGAATTTCAAAAGTTAGAAAAAAAATAGTTTTTTAAAAAAATCAATTACCTATGTTTAATTTATCTTTTCTATTGATAGACGTATTTGAAGAAGCCTACTAAAATTTATTAGCATTAAATACGTACATAATTACGAACAATTATCATTTGATAACAAACAAATCTAAATAAATGGAGATTATCAGCGAATGTTAATGACCTTAATTCTTAGTAATTAAATTAAATAAATTGAAAATTATCAAATTCTATTTGTATAAACAGTTAATTAGGTAAAAAAAAAAGTTAATACAGTTTTAAGTTTAAGAGGCTATTTCTGGACAGATTCTACCAATTCTGTCAGTTTATGAACTAGCATAGTGTTTTCGTGACTCGGTCAACCTCCTCCGAAGAGGGTAAAGTCTGTTATCCCGGGCCCATGACTTGCAACTAGTAGTTAATCGGACCCCACCAGGTCATCTTTGTGAGGGGTGTTATCAGGACCTCAGAAAATCAATATATATGGAGAGATTAAAACCTCTCGGTGGGTTAATGCCACCTGGTCTGTGTAGATAAGTGAACGAATCATAAAGTTCTCGAAGAGATAGTATCTAATCGTCCCCACTCTGGGCTCCCATCCAGAGCCGGCAAGTACCAGTTGTCCAGTCCAATCAGCTGAGTTCAAGGTCCGTTTCCACTGGTAAGGGTTTGGGGTCTCTAGCTCCGCGGTATGCTAAGCAGGCATCCTCCCGAGAAGTTACTGCTTCTCACACAGCGACCACAAGGGTCGACCCAACTTGGGTGAGATCCAACAGAAACTACGACTCCAACTTTAGTTGGCGGGATGGAGAGAGAACCCCTCCTTGGGCCCCCGCCGCCTGTAGTACTGACTTCTTTTAAGAGTTTCGGATCGAACTTCGGACCAAGGGGTCCTACTGAATCTGCTCAGCTACAGGTAAGGTCAGTGGCCTTTATTGCCTCGGTTCAACGAACCTGTGGTACATATACAAGCCAATGCAGCCTGTGGAAGGGCTACGTGGCCCCACTATGGTAGAGGCGGAGTTTAAGAGGTTATATTATATACAGTTGCGATAAATAATTAGAACAAATAAAACTAACATAAATCTTCTATTGATACTGTATGCTCGACGATATAACTGGCTTCTTCATATTTATAAGAAATATTCTGGAGTCATATTAGCACAAATTACTACTTAGAAATTACTATCTACAATTATTGACTGGTGAATATCAATCCACTTGTTGAATTCAAGCAAGTTTAATTTTAATTAAATTAAAAATTTAATCAACAATTTACTCTACAATCCATAACTTATTATTATCATTATTAGCTTTTTATTTGCAGATGCAAAGTTCTTGTACAAAATGATTTCACACAAAATTTAAACTCACAATCACATAATACGAGTATACTAACAATGAAAACAGTAGAAATAAGAGGGACAAAATGTAATTACAAAGTATAAATATAAGTTTTTTTTTAATTTATTTTACATAGTCACAACAGTGTAAATGTAATATTACCAGTGATAATGATAAAACAGAGATAACCACTTGGGAGGGAAGAATAATCTAGCGACTATATTTCTGGTGTGAAAATAAATGTAAGTAAAAAACTAAATATAAGATTAAAATATAACATAAAATTAAAAAAAAAAAATAGATACTCGTAGATATTGATATAGTCTCTCGATCACTGATTCTTAAAATTCAAAGCGGGTTTTTTGAGGATTTGTCCAAAAAATTAACTACTCCTGATTATAAGCGGACGTTTCGTTGAAAATCGTTAGATGTGTTTATCTAACATAAATAGTTTTTCTTCAAAAAAAACCTTGAAAATGCCGAACAATTTTCGGCAAAACATCGGCTTATGATCAGGAGTACTTAATTATTTGGACCAAATTCTAATGAAACCTTTTTTTTGAATTTTATGTTAGATAAATAGATTGATAAATAAATAAGATAAAATTCAGTATATATAATAATATATAAAGTGATAATTATACACCTATAATATGAACTATAGGAAGATATATTGTTCAAGGGCAAAGTTTCTTAATATTTAAGGTAATTATTGGTTAATATATGAAGAAGAGAATGAAGATAGTGATAAATTAACCTACTGTTAGAAATCTTTTTCAAGATATACTATTACTGCTTTTTCAAACGAGCTTCCAAAATAATTAATTTAAAATATTACTTTAAAAAACGTTTTTTCTAACTTCTGGAAAAGTTATCTTTGATTTCTTGTTTTTGTTATTATATTTTTTATAATAAATATTAATGGAAATTTCAAAAATAAAATCTAGGCTTTGTATCAGAAGTGTTTCAGTCAAATAGAAAGAAAATCGGGCGTAAATTGAGCCGTTTATTTTGAAAGTGGCCTAATTCCATTTTCCAAAAAAATTTAGCTAGCTATTTAAATAATTACATTTTTACGTTATCTTTACCTTTTGCAGCAAATTGTACAACATTTATTTAAAATTACTAAGAATTTTTATAACAAAAATTAGTTGATAAATAAAATGACAATATTTTTAAATTTTGTAAAACGCAAACCCTTAAATATCTCGATTTTAACATAAATGGAATTAGGCCACTTTCAAAATAAGCGGCTCAATTGTGATCTCACAGAAGCTATAGAAGTGTGAGTGATTTATAGAAGGTATATGTATAAGAGGTTTACTTAATGATTAATGCAGTTTAAGTTAGGTCAAAGATTATTGCTTTAAAAGAAGTGATTGATGGCTTAGTGATAAAATCAAACTATTTTTGGTCATTTAACAAAAAAGGTTTAATTTCTAAAGTTTTGAGAAAGTTTTGAAAGTCATGAGGGAAAGGCTCTATTGATTATGGGAAGGCGGTGCGAGGTTTGGCGTGGGAGACTGGGCTGGCTGGCAGCAAATGAAGACCGGAGTGCTAATGCTGATTGCGCCCGGGGCACCGCGTCGCGACACCCTCCTCCTCCACCCCAACATCCGTCCTCAAAGTCATCCGTAAACCAACTCTCAACCCTTCCCACTGCCTTCCCAACCAATACCAATCGATTAGCTATATGGGCTATTGTTGTTATATAATCTTCAGAGTGCCATCAAAACCAAATATCGTTCTATTAGTTATATGAGCTATTGTTGTATCAATCAATTAGCTCTATGAGCTATTGTTGTATCAATTGATTAGCTAATGAGCGATTTATAACCTTCAGACTGCATTCCCAACCAAATATCAATCGATTAGCTATATGGGCTATAGTCAATGGATTGGCCATATGAACTATTGTTGTTTATAACCTTCAAACTGCCTTCCGAACCAAATATCAATCGATTAGTTATATGAGCTATGTTGTATCAATTGATTAGCTATTGAGCTATTGCAATTTAAAACCTTCAGACTGCCATCCCAAACAAATATCAATCGATTAGCTATATGGGCTATTGTCAATGGATTGACCATATGAACTATTGTTGTTGATATCTGCTATCCCAAACAAATATCAATCGATTAGCTATATGTGCTATTGTTGTACAAACGATTAGATAAGCTGTTGTTGTTATATAACCTTTCGACTGCATTCCCAATTAAATATCAATGGATTATCCATATGAGCTTTTGTTTTTCTAGAACCAGATTAGGCCACTTTTAATTATATATATATATATATATATATATATATATATATATTCACATTATTGAAAATGACACCAAATTTAGCTGCTACCTGTTTCTTAACAAGTTTCTCAATTTTTCTATATAACACTCTCGTTATTTCGTCTACACAATAAAGTACATCTCCTATGGTCGACATGTTTCGAATGATCAACATTCATCATCATTTCACCCCCCCCCCCCCCCCTTCAACCTTCTCCATGAATATAATAAACCAGATATTTCACCTTAGATCTTATTCACGTCCTGATGATGAATGTTGATCATTCGAAACATGTCGAACATAGGAGATGTACTTTATTGTGTAGACGAAATAACGAGAGTGTTATTTAGAAAAATTGAGAAACTTGTTAAGAAACAGGTATCAGCTAAATTTGGTGTCATTTTCAATAATGTGTGTGTCAAAGAAGGACTGCTACCAAAATTTACGAATATATATATATAGATATATACGTCTAAGCACAGTAAGAAATCCGAAAAATGACAGAGATCTTTCAACCAAAACCAGCGGTCTACGTCAGTTTGACAAAGTATTAGTTTGACTCTGACGAAGATCGCTTATTTTGGTTAAAAAAATTTAGTTTTTTTTCTGTTTTCTTACTGTGTTTAGATGTTGATTTTTATCTCACGTGTTTATAGTGAAATCTCATTTATATGCTATATACTTTGAAACAGAAAGAAAACGAATACAAACAGAAGCACTTAATTCAATATTTTGACCCTTTGGTCGTCCTGTGGAAAAGAAGTGGTATGGTAAGAAATTGAAAGCCAACTGAACAGCTTCAAAGAATATGTGCAGGTTGGCCACAACGAAAATGAAAAAATCTGGAGTGGCCTACACTCTACTTTACTATAAGTAACTTAATGTCAAATTTCTTGAGTATATAAAACATAACGTCTCATTTAAGCATAACGTAAACATCTAAATGGGATATAATTATTAGCCTTTCATTCCTGAGGTAGTACAGATAGTGATTGAAGGACATATCAATTTATAAGCTTATTTTTGTACATCACAAATAATTTATTATTTGCAAATAATTTCATTAGTATAACTACAGCAGTAATAACATTTTTGAAAAACCAATGTTAACATTTCTTGAAACGAAATATTATCCTACAAGAGAACATGGCTTTTGTTCAAATAGCCAGTAGATTTCTTACATCGTTTACTTGACATCCTTCTACATTGAATATTAATGTAAAATTTTCAAATTAGAAACAGTAAAATACCCTTTTTTTCTCTGAAAAACATCTTAAACAGCGAAGAAAATGTTGTTTTAAGGTGATTTGTTAATTAAAGATGTACGATAATTACAGTTATTAATCTCTAAACGAAAGATTTATATTTTGAATTATCTTTTACATTTTTGGTTTTTAACAGAATTATTATACTGGGAATTTTATGGCTTCTTAGTATTTAATAAGATCATTTTCCATCCCCTTTGTCAAATAACATATATACGAATTTTTTTTTAATGAGTGTTATCATTTACCTGCACAATATTATTCCTCTTACATCTCTTATAAGTCAATAATATATTTTCATTTTTCCATTAGAAACATCAAGTTTATCTCAGTGGATTCGCTCAAAAAATTTCTAAGTCGATGTAAACAATGTAAAAAAATTCAAAAAATTCGACAAGTATAGCAGGTGATCTCTTAGTCTAGAATAAACAAAGAGTTTTTATATCGTTATTGCTCTTTCCCGTAATTGAAACTTCATGATTTTTTTTTATGAATTGCTAATTTTTTGTTCCATTTTTGGTCAAATTTTCATTATTTTTTAACTAGCCGTTTAGCGTCAAAAAACATTTTCTGAAAACACAAATCGTACTGTAACGCCTCTTTAGCGAATGTAATTTTAGAAAAAAATATCTCAACTCATTTTCCATATAATGTTCTATTTATAGGCATAGTTTCATTTTTGTCCGTCAAACAGTATGGCTTGTATCGCTCTCACAAGGTTTGAGATTGAATTATAAGTCAAAATTTTTACATTTTATTGAAAGAAAAATATTTCCTGTTGTTTTAAAATTCTGAATATATTTTTCGTTTGTTGCATTTGAAACCTCAAAGATAATGTCAAAATTTCAAAACTCTAGAGTTATCAGTTTAGGAGAAATAAATGTTTTAAGAAAAACGGTTTTTGGCAAAAAAAGTGACTTTCCCAGCATGCAATTCTTCCCAAACAATAGGGATCTTCTTCCCTATGGGGCCCATTTTTGTGTAAAATATCAACTTGATCCATCAAAGATTCTGGACCGTAGCGTGGTAACAAGCAATGCTAACACACTCACCCACCTACACACACACACACACAGACATCATCAAAAAAACTTCATAAAACGACTTCTGGGACCTCAAAACATGTAATTCCGTCAAAATCTCGAGATCGAATTTTTTCACGATCACTATACTTTACTTATAGTAAAGTAAAAAGTACTAGAATACTAGAAATAACTGAAGAAGATAAAACAGAGAAATAAAGAAATAGTTATAAAACATGTTTAATAAAAAATAAAATTAATTTTAAAAATAATAATAAATGAATAAATTAAAAAATAATTAACTGAATTAAAAGAGAACTAAATGATAATTTAGTTAAATTTTACATGAAAAGAAATAGATATGAAAACAATTTAATCTCGGAATACAACCGAAGTTAATAGCTGGATGTAAATGAACTCCTGCCAACCTATATATATTATAAAACTACTTCGATCCAGTTAAATTACTTTTTTGGAATTTTGAATTATAAGTACATTTAATTAGACACATAATAATTTAATTAAACATAGATATAATAATTTCAAATGAAATCAGATCCCATCGGACAATACACTTTGGAAACTTTGAGAAATACGCATGAAACACAGATAATAGGAAGGAATCACTTTCAATATTTCGACTCTTTAACGGTCATCCTCAGGAAAGGAAGTTGAGTGGCGAGAAGACGAAAGCTAACTGGATAGCTTCACAGAATATGCGCAAGTTGACCACAACAAAAACGAAAAAGTAGTACAAATCGCTGAAGAAGAATAACAACGGGTAAAAAATAATGTATTTATTTATAAACCTATATGTATAATTATAAATAAAAAGATTTATTTTTTATTATTTTTTTTCCTTCGCTGTTGTTCTTCTTCAGCTATTTCTACTACTTTTTTCGTTTTCGTTGTGGCCAACCTGCACATATTCTGTGAAGCTATCCAGTTGGCTTTCGTCTTTTCGCCGCTTAACTTCCTTTCCTGAGGACGACTGTTAAAGAGTCAAAATATTGAATGTGTGTCCTTCCTAGTAACTGTTTTTCAGTCGTGTTTCTCAAAATATTCAAAGTAGGTATTATAATAATAAATATAATTATGTTATATATTACATAAACATATGTGAGATATATATATATATATATTATGTATGTGTATGTGAGGGAGAGCTAAGTGGGGGCAGGCTGAGCGAGGGAAATGTGGACCAGGGCCTCCAGGTGTCAATATGAATTTCAGTCACGATTCTCTGTTTACCCACACCACGACTTCTGTGTTTGCCCGACCTACACCATATAGGATTACTCAGATAATCAAATAACACGTTTTGTATGGCTAAAAACTCTAGCCTGACATTATTCAAACATTGTCAACATACCACGGATTATTTTTCGTTTATTTTATTGAATAAAAGAAATAATAATTGATTTCAAAGATAGTAATTTTAGAAATGTTTTTTTTTAACTACTTATAAAATTTCATCGAATTCATTTTAAATGAATTATAGTAATCATTAAGAGATAATCAGACTTCAAGTTTCTGATAGATTTTCGTGTTTTAAGGCCTCTAAAAGTCATTTTTATATATTTGCATAATATTGTCAGTTTTTGTAAGTCTGTGTCTTTCACATTTTTATAAACATGTAACAAGTCAAGGATCATAAAACAACTGACTATAGTTATATCAATAAATGAGAAAGTTACGATATATAACGCTACTCAGATATTATTTGTTTTTCACCCAGGAAATATCATAAAAAAAAATTATTTCTGATTTATGCAACATTATTATGTTATAAAATTGTATAAACTAACTTTGGATAGGAGTCCAGTTTCTGACTAAAAGTTCATTATTGATATATAATACTCATCTAAACACCATTTATGATTATGGACTCATTTGTTTACATTTGACTTATTGAAAGAGTTTTAACAATGTACATAATAGATTTAGCACTGAAAAGTTGAACCTATCACTCGTCACAATATGACTATGATTATGATTATAATTGATAGAAATGACGAACTAAAATAATTTGATTTTGATAAAACTCCACTCTTATTAAACATTATATCAAAATAAAATAAATTCACCAGATTTCATTGTCTTTTAATGGTATTGGATTCTCTTTTTGGGAGAGGGATTAGGCCGCAATAATAACGTTATGCTTTAGAACTAAAGATGTTATCAATATATAATATATATATATATATATATTATTAAAGTAGACGGCAGCTTCCGCATTTACGACTTTTTTGCTCGTTTTTTCTAGTTTTTTCTGGTAGGGAGTGATTTCATTTGTTTAAAGAAATCACTCCCTACCAGAAAAAACTAGTAAGAAAACTAGAAAAAACGAGCAAAAAAGTCGTAAATGCGGAAGCTGCCGTCTACTTTAATAAAATATGTTTACAAGAGAATCTGCTGCCAATATACACTAATATATATATATATATATACGCAAAAAAATTACAATAAATAAACACGTAATGCAATCACGTTTCAACATAAATTGAAAGGCCTCAGAGCATTTATTTCTATTGTTTTCCTTTTTCCATTGTGGCTTAAACTTCATATATATATATATATATATATATATATTATATCAATGATCAAACCACAATATGAAAAAGACTAAGATCTTTCAACCGTAACAAACGGTAATAGCCAAAAATTCAACTGGATATATATATATATATAATATATATATATAACGATTAAAGAAAAGAACACCGAGAATCAACAACAATCATTTCAATATTTTGACATTGCCGTCATCAGGAGAAGAAGAGCTCTACTTGTCTGGCAAAGAACAACTGGTCATACAGTGCGTGTGAGAATGTGTTTAAGAGCCTTGATATAGGAACAGTAATTGAATTAGAGATCCGTGATCCCTATTCAGATCCCTGATGTAAACCTCCCTGTTACTTCAAGACCTTCAGAAGACCCACAATTTCCTTAAACCGCCTTCTAATCCTGCTTTTAATTTGTACCGTCCATTTGCATGTTATTACTTTTCTCTTATTTTCTTTTCTTTTTTAATTTTCTTTGTTATTAGTTTTATTCATTACTTTTTTAATAATTTTATTTATTTTATTATTTCTATTAATATACTTTAGTTGTTTTAGTTATTTTTGTTGTGGGTTGGCAATACATGCTACAAATCATACTTGCTGCCTTCTTAGCTGGTGTTTGCCAGTGAGCAGAGTTTTTCTTGTCCTGATGACAACGAGATCAAAACATTGAAGTTAGTTTTGCTGTTGTTTATCCGTAATCTATTTTCTTATTCATTTGATAAGTTTGAAAAAAGAAAGAAACATGTATGAAAACTAGACAATAGGACTTTCAATATTTCGACCCTCCTAACGCTCGTCTTCAAGAAATGAAGTGATACGGTGAGAAGAAAGCCAACTGAACACCTTCACAGAATATGTGCAGGAGCAGGTTGACCATAGCGAAAAAGAAAACAGTACGAAAGTAGCTAAAGAAAAAAATACAGAAAAAATAATAAAAAAAGATGTTTAAAAACATTGTAATTTAATCATATCGAAAACCAATAATTAATAAAAAAGAAATTAACTGAATTAAAATAAACTTAAACAGTAATTAAGCTAATTAGGAAATAAATAGAAATAAATAAAAAGCAATGTAAAAATAAACCATTTTTTAATAGTTAAAACTTAACGGTTTAGGTTGATACCTGGTACCTGGACTTGGCTTTTTCAGAAATTCTTAAACTGACAAACCTATTGTGTCGATATTAGGGAGCGTTATTAGTATTTGAACTCTTTAACATTCATTAAAACTAAGTTTATTAGAATTGGCATGAGCGCAACGGGTAGTGTATCGTACATTCTCGACTGATCGAGACATGATTATTCATGCATAGCCTTACTTTATATTAGCATAATTAGGCTTCTGTAATATATATAATAATTAATAATATTATATTAATTATATATTATAATTAAGTCAGTTTTTAGGATCCTTGAAGTAACGACTTCTTACATGTTTACAAAAATGTGAAACACACAGACATACAAAAACATGACAATATTATGCGTGAATCATGTTGTTCATGTAGTTTCACCATAACTCAAATATGTGCCAAAGAACAAATGAGTCACGATTTCTGTCCCCCTAGATCACAAAAAATTTTTGTGTTAAAAAAAAAACAAAAAAAAAGACACAACATGTGAATAACGTCTATACTTTCATTCCTCAAAATTTTTTCGTTTGTTTTCTTTTTTTTTTTTTTTAATTATATACGTTTGAAAATCTAAACTTTCCTATTTATGAAATCCAATAAAAGACGTTTAAATAAAACAGTCCAAAAATCAAGTAGAAATACAAAATATAGATTGATAAAAACTATCAATTTTGTCTTCACAAAAAACTGAGTTCTCAGTTATTTATATGAAATTGATATTTTTAAAAACATTAAGTTTAACAGACAATTATATTATATTATATTTTTTATTTATAATATGTTTGATCTCTGGCATATATTTCTTCGAAAAATAGAATTTTATTATAATTCTGAAACCAATATGTTTCATTTAGTATACTTTGATTAAAATTGTATACTAAGATTTGACAGCATTAATTTTGCTATTAAGTTTTAGCGTTTGTTTATGTTTTTACTCTTTAATAAATTGACTATTTTAAATATTATTCAGAGATGTGTCATGATTAAATGTAGTTGACTTTACCAGTTAGTTTGTATTGACTAGACTTTGTATTATTAATCTGGTGGAACGTTAAAAAAACTTAAATTTAATACTTCATCAAGCATTAATATAAAACATCTATCTAATTATGCTAAACAGAAACCTAATATGTAATATTAAAATTAAAATAGTAATATATACAATATATAATTATACTATATATCTTTGTATTATGTTCATTTGTCACCAGACCTATTCATTTGATATATATATATATATATAATATCTGTAAAAAAGAACACATAAAGAATGAGAACACTTACTGGATCAATATTTCGAACCAAAGTTTGACATCAAGAAGAGAGTAGAAGGGAAGAAAAAGAGGTACGTGCGTTCAAGATTCTGGGTGGAAGATGACTGATACATATATATATATAATATATATATATATATATATATATATATATGATCAAATCACAATATGAAATGGGTAAAAAAAGACTAAGATCTTTCAACCACAATAAGCAATCTTTGTCAGTGTCAAAACCGAACTGAAACACAACTTCATGTTTCATTGGGTTTTTGACTCTGACGAAGACCGCTTGTTGTGGTTGAAAGATCTGAATTTTTCTTTTCCAGTTCATATTTTGGTTTGATCATTGATTATTATTTCACGCGTTTATGTGAAATATTTCATTATATATATATATATATATATATATATACAATTAAATTTCTTGTTGATTTATCTATGGATGATTTTTCGATTTAGCTTCCCAAGTTTTCTGATATCACACTTCCATTCATTTGGTACTAAGTGTAATAAATCACCAAAAGATTTCCTTGTAAAGTCCATGTAATATTTAATTGTGTATATATTAATGAAGGTCTGCTACCTATATACACTAATATATATAAATATATATATATTTAAGTTACTCAAAGTACGACACAGAAAAAGGAATAAAAAGTACACTTACTGAATTCTCAATATTTCAAACTCTTGTTCGTCATTAGGAGTAGACTAGACTAGAAAAGAGGACAAAGTGATATATATATATATATATAAATTCAGGTAACTCACCACAAATTAATGAAACATTGTTGAAAGCGCCCTCATAAAAGACTTTTCTAAGAGCTTGGTCAACACTAGTCCAGGCCTTTTTAAATTAGATGAATTTCTAATTGAAGGAATTATCAAACAAATCAAGACTATTTCAACAGTTATAGGGAAAAATACTGTCAATGATGCCAATCTTACTCCTTCTTTAAATCAAAATTCATAACCTGCTTACAACTTGTATTCACTTGCTCTCTGACGACGTGAAAGCGAAAGGCCTTAGAGCGACTATCTTCTTTAATTTGTGGTGAGTTACCTGAATATTTATATCACGTGTTATTGTGACAATTTTCTATATATATATATTTGTAAAAGTTGAAGCATCCTATCATTTAAACATATATTTATATATATCAACCACTATATGAAATGGCTGAAAACTGGTTCTACGATCATTTCAACCAGTAACCGAAGTGGTCTTCTCTGTCTGGGTTTCATCCACTACTGACGATAGACCTTTATAGTTTAAGTTGAAGAGATCTTAGATTGTATTTCCAATTTCATATTGTGTTAGATCATTGTTGTTATTAACTGATACAATGTGAAATCTTTTTACATATATATATTATATATATATATTTATATATATATATATACACTAATAACTTACTCGACGTGTGACAGATGATACAACTAAGAAGATGATCTAGATCGGGATGCGTCAGTTTTATCACTATTCGATGTAGGTCATACCTAAGTGCCAGAACGTTTCGATTCCTGCTATTCATAAATCTTTACATAGGCATAAAAGGAGTATGGCACATGAAGGAACTCTTACATTTTCTTTTGAACTAGTAATGACTCTAAACTATTCAATGAAAACCGTTGTTTATATAATAACTTATTATTATTATAGGTATATTATAATGATTTATATATGATCAGACCACTATATGAAATGGGAAAACAGGACTACGATCTTTCAACCGTAACACAAGTGGTCTTCTCTGTTGGGTTTTTGACTCTGACGAAGACCGCTTGTTACAGTTGAAAGATCTTAGTCTTGTTTTCCAATTTCATATTGTGTTTGATCATTGATTGTTATTTCACCTGTTCATGTGAAATCTTTTTACATATATATATATATATATATATATATATACATCATTTACTGATTTACATAAATAATGAAGAAATCTAGAAGGGAGAGTTTAGTGATATTCGATGTAGGCCATTACCTGAAGCGGCTCAGAACGTCACATTCCTGCTTATCCATAAACTAACATATAGAAAAACGCAGAAGGACACCAAGAAAACTCTCTTCTATTTTTAAACAACCGTCATCATGAAAATAAGAAGTGATCTAATTTATAAGCTTAGTCGTTACTTCATCATAGGGTTGACTTACAAATGGTTTACTTCTACTCCTGATGACGACGGACATCGAAATGTTTGTTTTCTTCTGTGTAACCATTGTATTTCTTCTTTGTGAATTTAGTTACTTCATATTAAATTCGTTTCTGACTGTGTCACTAATTCATATATTTCAGACAACCAAAAAAAGTTACTCTAGAATTAAATAAAATGCCACACATGTATAATTTGATCTTCAAACCAAAGTTATAAATATATATTTCAAAAATGTCAATTTTAGTAATATCTCTATCATAATTTCAATTAATAGAACATGCATTTTTTGATTTGTTTATATTGTTAAAATTTAACTCCTTTCAAACTTCAGCATTTATAAACAAAGTCTAGAAAGACCATACAAGGTCTTTATATATGAACGATTCTTCTTATATGAACAACTTATGAAACTGTAAAATAAGTCTGTGATTAAAATGAAGGGACTTTTATATTGTGTTTCTTCGCTCGCGTGTGTACTTCTGCAATAATACAATCAGGGAATTTTAAGTGACTTTGTCTATCCAGATTTGTTTATGTTTAAATTGAGGATTAAAAGTTAGTTGAGGTAGATTAACTACAGAATAAAGCAATTGAAATATATTCTTGATATGTTCATTACTAAAAATATTGAAGTATTAAAGATGGTTATTAAATAAAATTCGAACATGTTGTTTGTTTGTTTCTCTCGTTGATAATAGAAATTGTTAAATTTAATATGACATTGTTTAATATAAATGTAATTGTTTAATGACATATTAAATATTTGTAGTTTAAATTACATGAGTGTGGATTTTGATTATTCCAGTTAAAGACTAACCTGTTCCCATATTACGGGCAGCGAAGAACCGAGACAGATCAGGACATCGCTGGAGTGCTGGCGGTAGAAGTCTGGCTGCGGTGTTGGCACTGAGTCGGTGTTGGCAGGGGGCTGGGGGAGTCCGGCGAGAGGGCGTGTCCCCCATAAGCCAACCAGCTACCGTCTCTCCCTCCCCTAACATATTGGCTTGGTCACCATATTACAGAGGCCCTGGGGATTATGTAGCCCTCAGCCACGCCTACCGATCATTACCCGACTCTATCTGCTACTCCACCTACCTCCCGGCTTTTCCTCCCTTACACCATAAACAAAACCACCTAACTCGGACTTAGGTTTATAACCTTGCCTACTCCCTTACACCATGCAATTCCCACACATTTAGTCGATGAACATATATATTCTTGGCTGTCAGTAAATTTTCTGAGAAACGCAATTCATAGAAACATAAAAAAAAACCTTTCCTCCAATTGCTGAGATATACGAAATGTGTTAGTTAAACTATTACTGGAACCAATATCTTTTTAGGTATAATAATATTATGCATAATATTATACACTGGCACAATAAACAACCAAAAACCTCCACGTAAACACCTCATTAAGTAAATTCCGAAATTGCTAGATCACTTCTACAATTATAAAGAATGAATAAAATTAAAACAAAAATATAAAATGAAGATAACTAATGTATTATTAAATATACGTATTATTTCAAAACATTATAAACTCTTCACTAATAATTAACAGATAACATATATTGTGCTCTTCGTCTTAAACGCCCTTCTGAGTTAAACGTCTTTTAATGCTAGATCCTTAAAAATGTAGTCTTATTAGATATTTCAATTTCAATAATTAACAATATATAAAAAAATCCCGGAAAAAACATAATGTTGTAAATATCTGGATAATGGTAAGCTTATAATGTTTTACGAAATCAAATATTTTTGTCGTCTATTCAACAAGCTTTCTTTTTCTCTACTTCAAACATTATTTTTCTAATTATGTATAAATGAATATAACAACGCATACATAACTTAATGTGATTTATCACGATATGAGAATTGATACTGGTCGATGTTATTATTTACACATACATGATGTTTGGCTTAAACCTTATTCTAAATTTTCCATACAAATTGCAAAAATTTTCATACTCTGTAAGCAAGTTTTTTTTTAAATGGTCATAAATAGTTATCATTAGTCAAAGCAGATAGTCAAAATGTATTTACTTATTTATTTAGGGAGTTGTTTTGTAAAATATACCTCAACTATTGCGATTATTGTTTCAAAAAAAAAAACAATCGAAATCAAATTACTGATAATAGGGACAATAACATTTAAAATGGGTCATTCTTGGAAAAAATGTAAATCACTAATATTTTCTATAAGATAAAAATATTTATATGTATCATTTTTAACTAAGTATTATTAAGTAAAATAATTGCCAAAGAAAATAACAATATTATTTTAATATTAATTCATAACAGTGTATAAAATGGCTGTCAGAATAACTAAAATTTCTGGATGTTAAAATATTATTTATATTCCACATAAGACGAAAGGAGAAACATATTACCTAAGAACTTAAGTACTTAAGAAGTGTTAAAAGTCTTTTGAAAGTTCGAAACCAGACTTTGTTTTTTCCATTTTTCATGTTTATGATTTAGCAGCTTTTTTTACGAACAAAAAATGTCATTTAAGATTGCATTTTTGATCATCTATATATTATTGTAATACTTTTTTGTTTTTCAATGAACATTGCAAATTCATTGACTAAACAACTTCTTCTTTTTCATGCTATCATGCTAGCTAAAAAAAAAACCCACAAGAAATGAACAAATACTTTTTAATCTGTTATAATTATCCTGATTTGGTTGAGAACGTTTTTTAACGAATAACTGAAATTTGTTTAAAGTTTCTTTTATAAAGTACTAGATTCAGAGGTTTTTTTTTAGTTTCAATTTTTTTTAAGTTTGAAACCCCTTAGTTACCATTATTATATATTTGATTAAGAAGACTTTCTTTTGATCATATATCCCTTTATTGGTTTCTATTTAAAGAAGACATCTTCTATTTCTGGTAGTATAGAAATCAATGCAAGTAAGACACTTATTCTCTAACATATAGCTCTGAATTTCCCAGCTTGATATAAAATATACAGTCAACTAATAATAATATTCACCTTTGTGGAGGGCCAGGTTAGCTTAGAGGTTAATGTATCCTCGTCTTTGGGCTGGTAGTCCGGGTGTTCGATCCCCACCTGGCCCTTGATTTATTCACGTAAATCAATCTGAATATGTCGTCCGTCGTAGAGGACGTTAAGGCATCGGTCCCAAGCCTGCACGATGTCAGATACTCGTTAAAGATCCCTACTCGAAAAGTACTTGAGTTGGGAAAAATTTAAGACTCCCAATATAGAATCTGTGGATTCACTGATTAAACAAAAAGTCGGTAAACGGCTGATTTTATCACTCGCTAGGGGATCGATCTAAATATGTAAAAAAAAAACCTTCACCTTGACGAACGTAATTGTATGTAATTTTGTGCTGTTGAACATTTATTATAACCTAAATAAACTGAAGATTTAGTTATACCATACGAAAAGTAAGTGCAGAATATATTTGACCACTAGTTCATAGACCAATATTTTAAGTGCAATGACTACAATTCGTATTATTCAAATTCATTAGTCTGAAGAAAAGATTCTATTATTTTACTATAAAAAAGCAACTTAATCAAGAAATAATTGACTTAAAATTAATAGTTAAGTTGAATCTGTTGATGCTCTGAATCGTTTTTATATTGATTTTAATGATGTCTGTATGTTTGTATGGGTAAGAGGTAGTGTATTTTAATGATGTCTGTATGCTTGTATGGGTAAGAAGTAGTGTATTTTAATAATGTCTGTATGTTTGTATGGGTAAGAGGTAGTGTATTTTAATAATGTCTGTATGTTTGTATGGGTAAGAGGTAGTGTATTTTAATAATGTCTGTATGTTTGTATGGGTAAGAGGTAGTGTATTTTAATGATGTCTGTATGTTTGTATGGGTAAGAGGTAGTATATTTTAATGATGTCTGTATGCTTGTATGGGTAAGAAGTAGTGTATTTTAAAGAGGTCTGTATGCTTGTATGGGTAAGAGGTAGTGTATTTTAATGATGTCTGTATGCTTGTATGGGTAAGAGGTAGTGTATTTTAATGATGTCTGTATGTTTGTATGGGTAAGAGGTAGTGTATTTTAATGATGTCTGTATGTTTGTATGGGTAAGAGGTAGTGTATTTTAATTATGTCTGTATGCTTGTATGGGTAAGAAGTAGTGTATTTTAATAATGTCTGTATGTTTGTATGGGTAAGAGGTAGTATATTTTAATGATGTCTGTATGTTGTATGGGTAAGAAGTAGTGTATTTTAATGATGTCTGTATGTTTGTATGGGTAAGAGGTAGTATATTTTAATGATGTCTGTATGCTTGTATGGGTAAGAAGTAGTGTATTTTAATGATGTCTGTATGTTTGTATGGGTAAGAGGTAGTATATTTTAATGATGTCTGTATGCTTGTATGGGTAAGAAGTAGTGTATTTTAATGATGTCTGTATGTTTGTATGGGTAAGAAGTAGTGTATTTTAATGATGTCTGTATGCTTGTATGGGTAAGAGGTAGTGTATTTTAAGGATGTCTGTATGTTTGTATGGGTAAGAGGTAGTGTATTTTAATGATGTCTGTATGCTTGTATGGGTAAGAAGTAGTGTATTTTAATGATGTCTGTATGCTTGTATGGGTAAGAGGTAGTGTATTTTAATGATGTCTGTATGTTTGTATGGGTAAGAAGTAGTGTATTTTAATGATGTCTGTATGCTTGTATGGGTAAGAGGTAGTGTATTTTAATGATGTCTGTATGTTTGTATGGGTAAGAAGTAGTGTATTTTAATGATGTCTGTATGTTTGTATGGGTAAGAGGTAGTGTATTTTAATGATGTAAACATCTTCAAGTCACAAGACTTGTTGCATAAAAATGATTTTAAAGTATTGATAAGATTATATTATGAAAAAAAATTGTTTAGCTTTTGTAAAAAGCTAAACAATAGATAAAGTGGTTTTCATTGTTATTCAATATATAATATATTTTTTACTTTAATTAAATTAATTAAGTAATAAATAATTAAATATTAAATTAAGTATTAAATAATTTAATTATTTTAAAATTAATCTTAATTTTTAAAAATTTAAAAAAAAAGATTAAATTTTATGTTTAAATTCTCAAAACAGTATATTTTGTAAAAAAAAATCAGTCATTTTTGGCTGATTCCAAGAGGCATTTTAACGCTAATAAGTTCATCAATTAACATACGTGACTGGATACTTACTGAAATAGTTGATTTTTTTTATTTTTATATTAAAAAAAAATCAAGTAGACAAAACAAAGCTACTCTAGTTAAAAATATACAAACAGTATGAAACAAATTGATTTCAGTGTGTTGATTGTAATATATATTAAATTGAGAAATAAATACCATTTGAGTTAAAAAGTTTCAGCATTAATACATAGAACTGTTGGTTATTCTTTCGCAGTGAGTGCATTACTATTTTCTAATTATCTGTAACAATTAAAATTGTTTGATTACCTGTGTGTCCATTTGATCTTCAGAAAACCCAAATCAAGGCTAAATCCAATTGGAACAAGAGGAAGGGGTGTCATTTTCTTATGTTTTTTTGGTCCGGTGTTGCTGAAAAATAAATACGAAAAATTATTACATATGTAACTTATAAAAGCATTCATGTATAAAAATTGCATTATTTGTTTGATCTCTTTAAAAGGTTGCACTCTTTGTGTGCATGAAACAAGTGAAATAAACCACGTGGCCTTATATGGAAGAGTCTTCAGGCTGTGTTTAAATATTTAAATTTATAAATTAATGAGAGATAAAAAAATCGAAAAAACTTTATAAAATATTTCTGTTAAAACATTTTATAAACGGATTTACATATCGGAAAACTCATATTTGATTCATAGATTGGAATTCATCATTTAAAATTAGATTGAGATTCTTCTCCGAGGTATGTCGTTCTTAGATTGTTTCACCTCCCTTGTGAATAAATCGAGGGTTGGAGTGAGTATCAAGCCCCGGATTCACCAGTGCCGGCTAACCTGCTCAATCTACTTTTCCCAATCTCTTATTTGTATTAATTATAAAGTTAAAAAAAATATATCTTCCCAATTATTTCTGAAGATTAGAAAAGAAAGAAAACCACAACAATGCAGATCTAGTAAACCATCTGATTATAGTATCTATACTTCAGAATATCTCACTGGAAAAAGCACCGAGTTAAATCAAAATCCACATGGATAAGCGAATAAGTAATAAAATAAAATAGAATTACATTGTTTATAATACAAAAGATGTGTGGTTAATTTTTGATTATTGTTATTCATATCGGTCTTCGCCAGCATTTCGTCAACGCTCTGCGAGTTCAGCAAACCTAATGAAGACTCCATTACCTATTTTGTTGTAATAAAGTTTCAAATTCCTTAGACCTAACCACAATTATTTAGATCTAAATAACATGAAATACAAAGTCGGATCACTTTGATTGTTATAAAGTAGCAGGTTTTTTTCTACCGGACTAGTCTACACGGAGCACTTATATAATTAAGTAGTTTAATGGCTTAAAGGACCCATTTGTTACTCATGAATTTGATTTAAAACACTAGATATATTATAACACTCCAGGAGTTTTATAATCTAAAAACAAAATAATATATCCAGGAGTCAGTGTTGATTATGGGCACGTAATGTATTTATATTCAGGGTATTTTGAACTAGGCTGCAACCTCCGCTTCACATCTTGTATGAAAATAATGAAGATACCTGTAAATTTTTTTTCAGTTATATTATGTTAGTTTTTTGCTAAGCAATTATACAATATACATTTCTTCTATTTTCAGATTGACAGGTGGAGTTTGATGCATGCAATCATGGGTAATGACTCTATGGATTCCTTGGCTAATTTTATTAGACTGATTGAAACATTCCAGGCAATGATCTTCTGAGAAGCTAAAGACGTTAGCAGTCTTTACTAACATATCGCGATTTTAATAGCTAAGTTTGCACAAGGTTGTATCCTTCAAACAAGCCACAGATGCTAGCACATCTATGAAATCGCGATCCTGGATAGCTAAGATTGTACAAGGTTATATCCTTCAGAGAAGCCACAGACACTACCTCATCTATTATATCGCGACCCTGGACAACCAACTAAGTTTGTTCAAGATCATATCCTTCAGAGAAGCGACAAACGCTAGCACATCTATGAAATCGCGATCCTGGATAGTTAAGATTGCACAAGGTTATATCCTTCAAAGAAGCCACAGACGCTACCTCATCTATTATATCGCGATCCTGGACAACCAACTAAGTTTGTTCAAGATCATATCCTTCAGAGAAGCGACAAACGCTAGCACATCTATGAAATCGCGATCCTGGATAGTTAAGATTGCACAAGGTTATATCCTTCAGAGAAGCCACAGACGCTACCTCATCTATTATATCGCGATCCTGGACAACCAACTAAGTTTGTTCAAGATCATATCCTTCAGAGAAGCGACAAACGCTAGCACATCTATTATATCGCGATCCTGGACAACCAACTAAGTTTGTTCAAGATCATATCCTTCAGAGAAGCGACAAACGCTAGCACATCCATGAAATCGAGATCCTGGATGGCTAAGATTGCACAAGGTTGTATATCCCAACTTCAGTCAATCGATCTAATTTCTTCCACGTCATTAGCTATTGGTGTATTTAAATCACTCATTTAATCCAAAAACAAACGAAATGAATATTAAAAAATTGATTAACAAAAACTTAAGATATTGTACTGGAAGAAAGTCTACAGCAGAGAACTTAATATTCCTTCTACATAAGCAACTGAAGAGGGATATTTCATATTAAAACATTTCCAGTTATAAGTGAACAAAACTAACTACAAATACAAATAAGAGTTATACAAACAAATAACTCTTATTAACGACATTTTTCTTTGAAAAAATTCTAATACTTTCTTATGGTAGTCAAGAAACAAAAAAATATGGTAAAAAGCATTCAACAATAGCTATAGCAACTGTTTATTCTAAAATAAATTAACAGTTTTCTTGCTTGAACAATTTCCTTTGCAATCAATTTTGGCAAAATAAATCTAAAAACAAAATTATTTTTCGATGAAATACTGATAAAAGAGATGTAAAAAATTACTCTATATTTGTTGATAGCCAATCAGCAAGTGTTATTGTATGTATATATATTGAGTTAATGTTTTTCTTTTTTAGGAAAGATATATGAGTGGTTTGGCTTATTTATTTAAGAATAACACTTTGCGATGACGTCAGAGAATGAGATGTAGTGTATCAGCGTGTGTTGTTTACATTAAGGGAAAAGAGACTGGTTTAATTAAGGGTGAAAGTGGTGTGTGGGGCAGGTTAATTGAAATCTCGGAGAGAAATGGAACTGTAAGAGGGGAGGAAAGAGCTTTTTTAAAAAAAAAAAAAAAAAAAAAAGCTTTCAGGTTACCTGGAGCACTCTATTAAGCAGAAGCAATTTGCCTTCCATAATACTGGGCTTCACTTGGGTAAATAAGAAAGAAAGAGACAACGATCCAAAGAGAGAAAAAGTTGTTTTGGTTTATTAGCGAATAATGGGGCGGTTTGTTTGGATAGGGGTGGCTCTTTTTACATAGGGGAAGAGGGTTGATGCAAATACGGGCGATGGAGGGTAGTCTTGATGCAAGGCCTGGGGCGCCTTGCAGATGGTGTCCACCTGCCAGCACCTCGAGTGAACACATCACTTGAGGCAAACGCCGATCGTCTCTTCAGAACCTCGAGCGGCTCGTGTTGCGCGCCAGACACTTCTCATGACAACAGACTCCGTCAACTCTCATCTAACTTTCTTTACACTAAAGGGTGAATCGCTATACAACAAGTTCTTCGACGAGCATATACCATCCTTTTCCAGATTAAAGTGTTTATATTACCTCCTTCTCATTCACTAAATACTATATTTTATCTGTAAACTACTCTTCTCCAGTTGACACTCTCTCTTCTATCTACCTTGAACTCCTTCTCATTCACTAAATACTATATTCTATCTGTAAACTATTCTTCTCCAGTAGACACTCTCTCTTCTATCTACCTTGAACTCCTTCTCATTCACTAAATACTATATTCTATCTGTAAACTACTCTTCTCCAGTTGACACTCTCTCTTCTATCTACCTTGAACTCCTTCTCATTCACTAAATACTATATTCTATCTGTAAACTATTCTTCTCCAGTAGACACTCTCTCTTCTATCTACCTTGAACTCCTTCTCATTCACTAAATACTATATTCTATCTGTAAACTACTCTTCTCCAGTAGACACTCTCTCTTCTATCTACCTTGAACTCCTTCTCATTCACTAAATACTATATTCTATCTGTAAACTACTCTTCTCCAGTAGACACTCTCTCTTCTATCTACCTTGAACTCCTTCTCATTCACTAAATACTATATTCTATCTGTAAACTACTCTTCTCCAGTAGACACTCTCTCTTCTATCTACCTTGAACTCCTTCTCATTCACTAAATACTATATTCTATCTGTAAACTATTCTTCTCCAGTTGACACTCTCTCTTCTATCTACCTTGAACTCCTTCTCATTCACTAAATACTATATTCTATCTGTAAACTATCTTCTCCAGTTGACACTCTCTCTTCTATCTACCTTGAACTCCTTCTCATTCACTAAATACTATATTCTATCTGTAAACTACTCTTCTCCAGTTGACACTCTCTCTTCTATCTACCTTGAACTCCTTCTCATTCACTAAATACTATATTCTATCTGTAAACTACTCTTCTCCAGTTGACACTCTCTCTTCTATCTACCTTGAACTCCTTCTCATTCACTAAATACTATATTCTATCTGTAAACTACTCTTCTCCAGTTGACACTCTCTCTTCTATCTACCTTGAACTCCTTCTCATTCACTAAATACTATATTCTATCTGTAAACTATTCTTCTCCAGTTGACACTCTCTCTTCTATCTACCTTGAACTCCTTCTCATTCACTAAATACTATATTCTATCTGTAAACTATTCTTCTCCAGTTGACACTCTCTCTTCTATCTACCTTGAACTCCTTCTCATTCACTAAATACTATATTCTATCTGTAAACTATTCTTCTCCAGTTGACACTCTCTCTTCTATCTACCTTGAACTCCTTCTCATTCACTAAATACTATATTCTATCTGTAAACTACTCTTCTCCAGTTGACACTCTCTCTTCTATCTACCTTGAACTCCTTCTCATTCACTAAATACTATATTCTATCTGTAAACTATTCTTCTCCAGTTGACACTCTCTCTTCTATCTACCTTGAACTCCTTCTCATTCACTAAATACTATATTCTATCTGTAAACTACTCTTCTCCAGTTGACACTCTCTCTTCTATCTACCTTGAACTCCTTCTCATTCACTAAATACTATATTCTATCTGTAAACTACTCTTCTCCAGTAGACACTCTCTCTTCTATCTACCTTGAACTCCTTCTCATTCACTAAATACTATATTCTATCTGTAAACTACTCTTCTCCAGTTGACACTCTCTCTTCTATCTACCTTGAACTCCTTCTCATTCACTAAATACTATATTCTATCTGTAAACTACTCTTCTCCAGTTGACACTCTCTCTTCTATTTACCTTGAACTCCTTCTCATTCACTAAATACTATATTCTATCTGTAAACTATTCTTCTTCAGTTGACACTCTCTCTTCTATTTACCTTGAACTCCTTCTCATTCACTAAATACTATATTCTATCTGTAAACTACTCTTCTCCAGTTGACACTCTCTCTTCTATCTACCTTGAACTCTTCTCATCATAATACATATTCTTCTAACTCTTCTCTTCATTCTCTCTACTAACTCTTATTACTAAATAAATTCTATCTGTAAACTACTCTTCTCCAGTTGACACTCTCTCTTCTATCTACCTTGCTTTGCTTAAACAACTACATAGTTCCTGGTTGCCTATAACACTACACTTAACTACACCTTATCAAAATGTTTTCCAAATTAGTTGCTTGCATACGTATACTGCTATGACTATATATGTTATATTATCTTACCTTATCAAAATCTTCCCACATTAGTTCTTAAAAAGTAAAATACTATAACTACATTCCTACAAAACTAAAATACCTCTGGTTTCAAATCAGATCCACAAACCCATTTTTTTGGTTTTATTCAAAAATCTTATTCATTCAAATAATTCATTTGTCAAACTTTCTTTACACTACAAACAAATAATTGTCCTGTAATGTATGCACAGCAACAACATAGAAACTCTACAGCAAAAATACCATGTCACTACATATAAGAATATATGTATTAAATAAATAATATTAAATAATTTATATTTATTTAAATATTTAATATTAAATAATATATTAAATGCATTAAAATTTAAATATATTAATATATTAGAATTTTAAAGAATTTTTATTTCAACTCATGTAAACAGTTTTAAAAAACAAAAACATCAAATTTCAGAATTTATTTCACCCTGGAAAATGGCCGCATCCCGAGGTAATTCAGTTTTATTCAATTATTGCAGTATTTGCTGCCAACCTATACTAATATACAATATATATATATAATTAAAGTTATCACTAGAAAACAAAAAAGAGAGACTAACACTTACTATTCTCGATCATTTCGGGTATCTTGCCATCTTCATGAGAGGTAGGAAAAGGAAAAGGAACACAGGAGCGGAGACGTGAAAGTGTCCACCGACCGATATATATGTATTTATTAGTATTCTTTTATTCTAACCGCTTGTTTCTTGTTCTTTATTGCCCTTTGACCTTCTTTTTATTTTCTTAATCTATTTATTCTCTATTAGTCCAGTTATACTGTTGACCTTTCAACTCTTTTATTCTAACCGCTTGTTTCTTGTTCATTATTGACCTTTGACCTTCTTTTTATTTTCTTAATCTATTTATTCTCTATTAGTCCAGTTATACCGTTGACCTTTCAACTCTTTTATTCTAACCGCTTGTTTCTTGTTCATTATTGACCTTTGACCTTCTTTTTATTTTCTTAATCTATTTATTCTCTATTAGTCCAGTTATACTGTTGACCTTTCAACTCTTTTATTCTAACCGCTTGTTTCTTGTTCTTTATTGCCCTTTGACCTTCTTTTTATTTTCTTAATCTATTTATTCTCTATTAGTCCAGTTATACTGTTGACCTTTCAACTCTTTTATTCTAACCGCTTGTTTCTTGTTCATTATTGACCTTTGACCTTCTTTTTATTTTCTTAATCTATTTATTCTCTATTAGTCCAGTTATACTGTTGACCTTTCAACTCTTTTATTCTAACCGCTTGTTTCTTGTTCATTATTGACCTTTGACCTTCTTTTTATTTTCTTAATCTATTTATTCTCTATTAGTCCAGTTATACCGTTGACCTTTCAACTCTTTTATTCTAACCGTTTGTTTCGTGTTCATTATTGACCTTTGACCTTCTCTTTATATCAACCTATACTAATCCTTTTAATCTATTTATAGCAATGACTAAGCATGAGTCATCGATTTTAATTTAAATGCCACTTGGCTAAATCCTTTTCCAGTTGAACCCTGTTAGCAGGAGGTTAGTTCGTAGGATCGAATCTCTCAGTCTTAATATCGTGAATGCCGAGACTGCGGTTAATTTTAATGATACCTGTTTAAAAGAGGATCTGCTGCCTATTTATACCAATATATATATATATTCGTAAACGCTTTAGTGTTATCCTTGTTATTTATTGAGTAATAGTTAATTATGCTTATAACGTTTTTCCTGATGATGGTGATTTGTAGCACCGAAACATGTCGAAGAATATATTCAATAACAAGAAATACGGTGGGTTAAGGTATGACCTAAGAAACACGGATGTAAAAAAAGAGTTTTAGAAAATTAGAAACATTTTTTACCAAACTAGAAAATTAAATTGACTAGAGTATTAAAAAAATCGGACATTCATTTTTTAAATGTATATATATGTATATATACATTTAATATATATATATATAATCTAGGAGGTGTCAGAGCTTATTTTTCTTCATTGTGATTCTTCCTACGACATTTTGTCTCATATACATATCTTAGGTGTTGCTGTTCTGAATACTGGGCCGTGACTGAGTGTCGGCTTGGCGAGTAGCTGGTGGTTGGTCACCTAGTAGCTGCAGTGTGCGTGAAACCCCCGTGTGTTGACGATTAATTAATGGGTTGTGCTTCATGATTTTCATGGCTTCATATATTTGCAGTCTGGCTGGATCATTAATTTTCTTTAAAATGATGGTGTTTTGAACAAGGTCCTGGCGGGTGAGTTTTCTTCCATGTTCCTCGGAGGTGTGTCTAGCGATGGCTCCTGCTTGCAAGTGCATTGTCAGTCGTCGTGAGAGTGTGGTCGATGTCATACCGATATATTTTGAATTGTCTAGGAGCTCACAATCTCCGATATTGCAGTTATATTCGTATATGACATTGGCCTTTTGTATCTCCGGGATGACTGCATCTGGGCTGTTTTTCATTATCAAGTTAGCGGTGGTTCTACTTTTATAGTAAATATGGACTTGAAGACGTTCATTTTCGTTATTACATTTAACATTCCTGCGGATAATTTGTTTCAACACTCTCTCGTCTTCTTTATATGCCTCTGTGTATTGAATCTTATAGTACACCTTATGGACTGTGCTACTTCGGTCGATTGTTTGATTAGCATTGTTGGACCGGGTTTTAAGGTAGGCGTTAACTACTTTATCGAAAGAGGTGTTGCTATAGCCGTTATTGATAAATGTTTGCCTTAATTGAGAGATTCTTTCATGAAACAACTGCCATGATGAAGAGGTCTTGTATGTCCTATGTACTAGAGCATGAATTGTTCCTAATTTGTAGCGTTCGGGGCACTCACTTTTTTCGTTAATATATATTCCTTGGTCCGTTGGCTTTTGATATACAGATGTGATATAACTTGATTTACGGCCATCGATGTGCACGTCCAGGAAGTTGATTTGACCTTCTTCACCTTCCTCATGAGTGAAGTTCAGTCCAGACAATTTTTGGAATGCAATTTTTAGTGCCAGCAGCTCTTCTGTAGAATTAATGACAACCAAGCAGTCGTCTACATAGCGGCAATACAACGTAGGTTTATTTATTTGTAGTACCTGGTTTTCAGTATAGCACATAAAGAAGTTTGCGAACGTTACTCCCAGAGGTGAGCCCATTGCAACACCGTCTACTTGGTAATATAAGCTTCCATCAATGTGGCGAAATGGTGATTTTGTGGTGCATGCTCGTAGCAATTTCTTCATAGTGCCTTCAGGAATTGGTGGTGAGGGCATCGTGTTTTGATGGTACATTGCATCACAGATGATGTCTATTGTGCGTTCTACTGGGACATTTGTAAAAAGTGACTCGACATCGAGTGATGCAAATTTTCCTTTTGGTTTTGTGGTTCTTAGGATGTGCAGCAAGTCATCAGTGGAGGTTAGCATGTACTTCGCTGGCATATAGGGAGAAATAATTTTGTTTAGCTCCTTCGCCGTGTTGTATATTGGGGTTGTGACCTGAGAGATGATGGGGCGTAATGGGTTATTTACCTTATGCGTCTTTACAGTTCCATACAGGTAACCCGGGGAGTATTCACCAAAAATAGGTTTTAGGATCTTTTCTTTATGACCTCTGTTGGCGGCTGCTATTAGTTTATTTACTTCAGTTTTGAGTGTTTTGGTAGGGTCCCTTGTAATCTTTTTGAATTTTGATGCATCTGCTAGTATTGAATCAAGTTTTCCTTTATATTCTTCCTTGTCCATCACAACAAGAATGTTGGATTTATCGGCTTTCCGAACTGTAATATTTGGATGGTGTTTCAGTTCTTTGGCTGCTTGACGGAGTTTGGTGGTGAGTATTTTGGATTTTCCAACATTCCGCTTCTTCGTCTTCTCAGCGCGTAACTGGTCTCTGAGGTCAGGTGATAGCGTTACGAGGTTCTGTTCCTCTAGGTTCAGTAGTGAACAGTAGAGTTGTTCTAGTTCTATTGCCTTCGTCTCTTCATCAAATTTACTGGCAAAATGGCATTTTGGACCAAAGTTAAGGAGCGTTGTTTGGTCCTTTGTCAATTCGGTTTTGGACAGATTGATGAAGAAATTATTCCTCTTTGGTATGCTTACATGTCCTCCGTTCAGTTTCTTCAGTTTGTTGGTTATACGCAGCGATGTTTTATGCTCGTAGTTGGACAGGATTTGTGTTAGCGTTTGAGACAATTCATTGTATCTTTCCTCTTCCAATCTTTCTTTAAGAGTTTTACGTAGGTTAGTGTCCTGGATCCGCAAGCCCTCTATTGCAGAACGAGCATTCTTTATTTCTCTCATTATCAAATTCCATTGAAAATCATTAGTGAAACCTTCATTCTTTGCTTTTGGATCATGAAGACGAACATTAATGTACTGAGGTAGCAGTCTTTCAGATATGCAGGTCTGGTTGAACACGATGGAGTATTCTCTTTGTAAAATCTTCTTTCCAATTTTCTCAAGCTTTCGAAAGAGCAATTTTTCGTTGTTAGAACAATTGTTTAGAATTGTTGACACGTTTCGACTGTCCATAGCAGTCATTACCAAGACATGAAGGAGATAAAGTTTCTTAGGGAACTTTATTGATGTTTAAGAAGAATTTGAGCCAATTGTCAGGTATACCTAGTTAGTAGATTCTTTGTTTGACAAATGTAAACAAATAATTTGACAGTGGTGACAAATTATCTGATTACCACTTTCAAAGTTTGAAGCTGTAGTTGCCAGTTGCTGCTAATGGCAATCCGCACAATCACTACGATCAGTTACAGCAACTACTCTGGTCTTGGTGAGTCGTTAATAGTCAATTCCAAACTTATTAATTTTCATTAACAATTCATGCTCTAGTACATAGGACATACAAGACCTCTTCATCATGGCAGTTGTTTCATGAAAGAATCTCTCAATTAAGGCAAACATTTATCAATAACGGCTATAGCAACACCTCTTTCGATAAAGTAGTTAACGCCTACCTTAAAACCCGGTCCAACAATGCTAATCAAACAATCGACCGAAGTAGCACAGTCCATAAGGTGTACTATAAGATTCAATACACAGAGGCGTATAAAGAAGACGAGAGAGTGTTGAAACAAATTATCCGCAGGAATGTTAAATGTAATAACGAAAATGAACGTCTTCAAGTCCATATTTACTATAAAAGTAGAACCACCGCTAACTTGATAATGAAAAACAGCCCAGATGCAGTCATCCCGGAGATACAAAAGGCCAATGTCATATACGAATATAACTGCAATATCGGAGATTGTGAGCTCCTAGACAATTCAAAATATATCGGTATGACATCGACCACACTCTCACGACGACTGACAATGCACTTGCAAGCAGGAGCCATCGCTAGACACACCTCCGAGGAACATGGAAGAAAACTCACCCGCCAGGACCTTGTTCAAAACACCATCATTTTAAAGAAAATTAATGATCCAGCCAGACTGCAAATATATGAAGCCATGAAAATCATGAAGCACAACCCATTAATTAATCGTCAACACACGGGGGTTTCACGCACACTGCAGCTACTAGGTGACCAACCACCAGCTACTCGCCAAGCCGACACTCAGTCACGGCCCAGTATTCAGAACAGCAACACCTAAGATATGTATATGAGACAAAATGTCGTAGGAAGAATCACAATGAAGAAAAATATGTATATATATAAACACACGTATAATATAAAAGAAATTACACAAAATCAATCGGTAATTGAAAATGTTATAAGTAATTGATTTGTAAATGTCTACTTCGTAAATAATACGAGGTGACAGTTCTGCCAATATCACAATGTAATCAGGCTAGAAGTAAAAAATATATATAATGTTACTATAAAAGTGCGTATCTTATTTATTGGTGATATAGCCACCCAACCGGTTTCGCACATTGTACATCTTCATGAGGGATTGAGAAATGTCAAATGCAATGGGAATATGTAACTATTGATATTGGTAACAAGTAATACCAATATATGCCATAAATTTTCATTACTAATTTTAGATTTATTTAGTTATTATCTGGTTTTAGTAAGTTAAATTCACATTATCATTGTCAAATCCGTCCGGTCGTCTTTTTAGTTTTATTATTGGTACAAATGGTATATCCGATTTATGATCAATCAGTCCATTTATAAAATTGTCTGTGGTTCAAGAGGAAACATAGAGGAATTATTGAGTTTCTCTATTATATTTTAATGTTTGTCCTTCATGCCCTATTTTTATAAACTGCATTCAATTTTCGTTATTATCCACTTCATATTGATGTTTATTCAAGGGATGAACGTAGTTTGATTTATTGAAATATTTACGTAATCTTTAATGTCTTCTATAAACCATTGTTTTAATATTTTAGCAGTTTGCTCTATATGTACATATTTACTATTAGTATTACTATTTACTATTACTATAGGTATTTATTACTATTATCATTTGACATTTCTCAGTCCATCTAGAAGATGCGCAACGTGTGAAACTAGTTGGGCAGCTATATCAATAATAAACGAGGTAACACAGACTTCTATAACAATATTATGTTTTCTAGCCATTACGATCAATTTTCATGTTGAAAATACATATATTTATCATTCATTCAAAATTCTAAGGTAGTACAATCAGTTACTATGTGTTATTTACTCATTGTAGGGTAAAAAGCTAATGAAATTAAAAAATTAGTGCGCGATAATTCTTTTGCTTGCCTCCATGAGCAAGTTCCTAAGTACACAACTTTTTTTAATTTATAAATATATATATAAAGTTCTATTTTCTCTTTTTTCTTATATTTGTTGTTTGTATTTCGTTATAGTTCTCTGCATTATATTTTCAATGTTTCCTGCACTTAGTCTTAGAGCAAACGTAAAGGCCGAGCCAAACCTTTAGAAAAAAAAATAACAAAGAAATGTACCTGCCTTCCAATATAAAACAGATGTACACTCCATACCCTCACCCACTTCCATCCTATTCCCAATCAGTTGTACCACAGACACTCATTCTTAGGTTCGTACTCTCTTCTTTATTTTATTAAAATTTATTTTTGTATTGTACTATATTTATTTTGTACTATAGACAACTCTCTGATGACATTGTATTTTTTAGTTAATGCCCGAAGAAGAACACTATGTGTTCAAAACACGTTGTTTATACGATTAAATTTTTATATGTGGAGACTATTTCATTAGCTTTTTACCCAACAATGATTCATTCATAAGTCGTCCGATCAGTTAATATGCGGTATTCCCCATGTTGAAAAGATAAAGAAATTCCACTTTATTCAACTCTATTGTGATGGATTAAAAAAACTTAGCAGTTAATGAGTTGTTTTTATCCAACACAATGTTGATGTGACTTGAAGAAGAACACCATGAGTTTGAAACGCGTTGCTTATTATTTTTCTAAATGTGCATACATCAATTTTTATCATCTATATGGATTATATTATTTTTTGAAAAGCAACTATATATGCAGGCAAGAAATAATATTTACGGTGACTATTTGTTAATTATAATTATACAGCCGTAGAAATAGTAACTGAGAGAGGTGAGGAGGAAAGCATCCATTGCAGGCCACTAAGCTATGGCCTCCACCAAGTGGGATAAGAAAACATCGGAAATGATTTACTTTATCGCTTAGCAGAAGAGGTTTTGTTCGACTAATTAGAGTTGCTTTTGCTTCCCTGATTTATCGCTCCCCCCAGGGCTCCTTTGTTAAGGAGCAAGAAATCTTTGAATTAATCTGTTTATTTTGTGAATCAACTCTACCGTCGCCACCATACCCCCTTACAAAGAGGACTCCACTCGAAATAATCTACGCTCCATTCAACCGTAAAACATTACAATCAACTAAATTAGGCAAGTCTGCTTTCTCTCACACTCACCATTCAACTTGATTAATATAATTATATATTAACACGTTTTTAAATGCACATGAAAAAATATAGTTTATGCTACAGGAGCAATACAGTTACACAATGATAAAAAAAAATTACTATTAATATAAAGGATTAGAATAGTAAATCAGGTTTATCCAGATATAAATACACTAGACCAGCTGTGACCCTTTGTGTCACTCAGAAATTATAGCAATAGTTATTGAAATAAATTCACTGAACATGATTGACACGGATAATTTTAATTGTTGTTTCTTGTTATTAAGGCATGAAAACAGATTCTTTTATGGCCCAAGCATTTGATATAGTATTCTGAACACGATTCAAGGTATATACACAGTAAGTATATTTAGCAAAATAAAAATCATTTAAAAGTAAAGAAAACATATATTTTATCATATAAATAAAATAAATAAATATATAAATAAGCCATCAATTCAAGTTATATGCGCAATAAAATATATTTAAAACAAACAAAACTTGTAAATTGAAATATTCAATTTATTTACCTAACATAAAATAACATTAATGAAAGGAATGTGTCCTTATAATATTACCTTAGAACATTCATATTTTACCTGACAGTTGTGTTCAAGTTTATTTCTAAAATTATTCAGTTATAAAACATTTGCAGTACTGTCATCAGCGAGCACACAAGCCTCTGGGCTTGTCTTTATTTTATTGCCAGTGTTCATATTTCGCAAATTTTAAATTACAAATTTTTTTTGTTACATTTATATATAATAAATTTTCACTAGTGTCATCGGCGATCACGCAAGAGACTGGCTAGCCTGGATCAATACCTTTACTTTATTACCATTGTTTATATTATTCAAATTTTAAATTCAAAAATAATATCTGGTAATTTTTCATTTGCCTTTTCATTACATTTTCTAATTTTTTTTTTCTAACTGTCCAGAGTAATTAAACAAACCTTTGCCTTGTTTTCCTTTTAGGTTATTAGAAAATGTAATGAAAAGGCAAATGAAAAGTTACCAGATATTATTGTTAGAAACTATATAGATACAATGGCCAGGCTCAGTGAAAATACATTTATGAAATCTAAATATACGAGTAATTTAGAAAAGAAGCTATCTAACCTAAAAGGAAAGCAAGGCAAAGGTTTGTTTAATTACTATGGAGAGTTGGGGAAAAACTGACCGAGTCCCGATAAACTTTAGTTTTGTATATATATATATATATATATAACAAATTCAATAATATATCAACCGTTGGATAGAAAAGGTGTATAATGTAATCGGGATTCGGTCAATTTTCCAGGATCAAAATCAAACTCTCAATGCCGACGTTTCGGTTTTATTTAAAACCTTTTTCATAGGCCTACAAACAAAGGATGACAAGAAATCATATATAAATGATTTCTTGTCATCCTTTGTTTGTAGGCCTATGAAAAAGGTTTTAAATAAAACCGAAACGTCGGCATTGAGAGTTTGATTTTGATCCTGGAAAATTGACCGAATCCCGATTACATTATACACCTTATATATATATATATATATATAGGTGTGTTCTCTAATCGGGGTTCGGTCAAGTTTCCAGGATAAAAAATTTTTATCCTGGAAACTTGACCGAACCCCGATTAGAGAACACACCTATTCTATCAAACGGTCGATATATAATTGAATCTGTTATATATATATATATATATAGGTTTTTGACCTAGCCCTCAATAACAAAACATACAATATATGTATATAGCAAAACAGAAACAATAATTTATAAATAATTTATAGTGATAATACAAAAATCTATAAACAATAGTAACTGAAAAAAAGAAAAAAAAGGTGAAATTTGAAAGGTTTGATTTTGAAGGGCTCGAAGTCAGTAGAGTAAGACGTCGTGGACATTAAGACGCGTCCGTGATGAACGACTGGAGAGACTCCAGTTAGCCGGCCACATCTGTTACCCGCCTTCCATTAGTAACCACAATGCGCCTCCATTACTCTACCGCCTTCTTATTTCCCATGACTTGCTTCTTCCTTCAGTTTCTTCAACTTTATTATTCAATATTTGTCATAACTCAATTCAAAGTTAACTATATTTGTTGATAATTCAATATACAATCTCGATATATTATTTTTCAGTTTTGTTGTAATTCAGAAGGATACTTTTAATATTTTAATATTATATCAAAAGTAAATTTTAACATCAATAATATAAATTGTATGCGTTAATAATGCTGCAATAGTTATCAAGTTCAGTAATGTTTTCTTCTTTACATATTTTTACTAATATATATATATATAATATAAACTAGAATTTAAAAAAGAACACATAGAAAGGAAACCACTGAACTCACTACTATATTTCGATGTCCTCGTCTACAGGAAAAGAAGTGAATCGCTCCAAAGGCTGATAACGACTCCTTTGTTATTATATATATATATATATATATGTATATGTACGAGTATATATAGTTCAATGTATATAAAGAAACGTAGAGAAATTAAAAACACACACTTACAGTCTCTAATTTTTGGTTGAACCGTCTTCAGGAGAGATAAGAAAGGGAAACCAAGCGCACTGGTACAGAGACGGTTGGAGACCAACAATGTTGCCACATACGCGCCCGGTCACAGAGAATAAGGTAGACAAGAATCAATTTAAGATTAAATTAAAATAGGAATATGAAAAATAATAATAAACACAAAAACAAATAAAATAATAAAAACTGAGGGATGAACAGAAGAAATGATACATAAATAAAAATTAAAATTTATGGACTAAGCTTTAATAAAAAATAGAGAATAAGACTTAAAATAAAAGCATAAAAACTACATGCACTGACAGGAAACTAATAAAATGAAGCATTATCTCTTAAGATTAAGGCCAGGTGCACTACGCGCATTGAGCAACCAAATATGGGCTTCTTCGGAGGCTCGGAGAGTGAGATTTTTGCAGTCAGAGGGGATTTGTCGTAATCTGTAACCTGTAGTATTTGTCCATTTCGGATCGTATTTTCATCAAAAAAGGGTATATATATATATATATATATAATATAAACTATAGTTTTTAACACCATCCCAAATCAGTCATAAGACATTTTCTAAACACAAATAATCAAGAGGTAAGAAATTGGAATTCAGCATTTATGGATGACGAAAGTGAACTTACTGGATTAACCACCAAAATGAACTTTTCATTCATACTCTTAAGATTAAGGTTGGAAAAAGTCTTTGGTACGTCTTCATTTAATACAACTGGTTTAACTTTCCAAAATTCTGTGTGTTACTTTCCAATTGGGGGGGGGGGGGGGCCTCGTTTTAAAAGGTTGTAAAAGTAGCGATTTCAATTAGTCGCTTACGCTAAATTACGTAATACGTAATACGGTATTACGTACAAATGCACAGGAAAACCAGCAGTTCTTTCAGCTTTAAAAGGAAAAAGGTAATAAGTAATGTTACAATTTCATTTTTTAAAATACTGTACATGTGTTCCGATATTACTATATTGTAGTGTATCTATGATAAATTTTAAGTAAATGAAATGGTAATAAACAACTCTAATTCCTGCCATAAATAGATAAAAGGTTGTCATTTTTTAAAAGAAATTAATATGAAGAATGAGTGTAAAAAAATATTAATTTGTGCCAATTATAATTAATTAAATTTATCCATATGGTTTTTACATGCATAAATTTAAAGTGGGTAACATACAGTTTTTATATCATAGATTAAATAAAAAGAATAGAATTGAAAGGTTATCAGATCACAAAGTGAACTTCAATTCTGTGTAAGAAATCTAAATCACTGACTGCAAATTTCAAAATGTACCAAGAGGTAATGGAGTAAAAAAGAGGAATATTACACTTGTCATTTTAAATAATGTCATAGAGAAAATATCTTTTTAGTATGAGCAGTAGAGAAATACACCACGAGTATCTTATTTTTTGAAGGAATTTTTAAAGACAGTTCGACATTCAAGATAAAACTTCCGGGCTAGCTGGGAGTATGACTTCAATCACCTACTAACTACTAATGATATTCGTGATGACAAAGACAGAAATTATTGCTTCAGTCCTTTTTGAGAATCAAAGACTGGTTCTTCCTTATTGGTCAATAGATTATGGTTAATTACGTTTAATAATTAGCATTCATTAATCAATATACAGAAGTTTAAAATCAAAGAAGAGTAACACGCAGAGTAAAGAAACACACTTACTAATTCAAAATTTTCGAAAAATCCCTCTCTCTTTTCTCCTGAAGACAGATTATCCAAACATTTTAGTTTATAAGTGTGTAACTATGTGTCTGTTACTCTTCTTCGATTTTGAACTTGTATATGACATGTTTGGATCATTTTTCCAACTTTATAGTGAAGTAATCTATATATACTCCAAACAGAGAGCTGCTTACTCCTTCACTATTCTTTCCTTTAATATTAATAAATAAAATAATACCATAGATACAGAGTAAAGATACAGACACACTTATAGTCTCTAACTTTCAGAAAATTATAGAAAACTAATTATAGAAAAAAGTGAGTTTTTTGTGACATTTGTTTGTTTCTTAGGGTTAACTTTAAACATTAAGGGCATATATATAAAAAACAAAGTTAAATGTACAAAAAATTTTTAAAAAATTTCAAAACTTTATTATTATTCCTTTTATTATTTTTGCGATAATTTTAATTTATGAATATATTGGTCATTATCATTATTACATTGCAAACAATATACAGTCAACAAGAAAAATACGTAATACAATATGGAACATGCTACCATAAAATGAAGAAAAAATTAAAAAAACTATATATATAGTGAGTATCACTATGTAATTGTTTGTGAACTACTTCAATTCTTCAGCATTCTTGATTCTTTTTTACTTCTGAAGGCGATGTATTGCTGAAATTATTGAGAATCGTTATTTGAGGAATTATTGAGTGCTTGCCTCTTTTCTGTATTTCTGACATTGAACTTTCTGAGAGAACTTAACAAAAGATAGAAAAAAATATGCTGAGTGATAAATAAATTAGTTATTCGGTGTAATTAAATCGAAATCACTTTTAAAAAAGCATGCGACTTTGACAAACACTTGAGAGTGTGAGTGAGTGTGGGTGAATCACACCTGGATGAAGCGGTGAAAATCAATTAGTTTCTCTGTCTCTGAATCAGCTTCACGCAACACCCTTGTCTGACCACATGGCAGCAGTAATCCTTGAGCACCCTCTTTATCACGGGCAATCAGGCGAGAGGCGCATTACCAGGAAAAAACAACCTTCCCCGCATCATCAATATACTCAGCTCCAGAGAGCAGTATCACAAGGGTCCATTTTTATCATCACGCTGGATGAGATCGTTAGCATCATTATGTATTTTTTTTTTATTAAAACATTTGAACGTGATAGTAATAATTATTTTAACTACATTACAACGTGTTCGCCTCTGAACTGGTAGACACATGGTTAAATACCCACTTTGGAAGAAGAATAAATCTGAGGACGTTATGCCGACTGTTCCCAGCCTGTGCAAAGATACGTCAAGTACTTGTTGACGATCCCTATACTAAATAAACTTGAGTTAGGCAACATTTACGGCTCCCAATGTAGAATGTTGATTGTGTATTGTGTATTATCACCAATATTCGATCTATGTGTGTTCCCTTCGGGACTGCCACTGTAACCAAACCTAACCCAACACTAACTACATTACAATTCATGTATTCTTGGTAGAGGTAAGATCTTAAGCCCTAGACCGAGTCCGAGCCCGACCTGACCGGAGTGTCGGACCTGGGCTTCTCTGTCTTAAATTTTTTATTAAATATATTTTTATATATTATGTATACTAAAACGATGTATGGGCATTAAACTAAGAAATACTTGTTATAAAATATTAACATATTATAAAATTTAACACCCACTAGCATGGGTCGGGTTGGGCTTTAACACCCACTGGCCTAGGTCGGGTCGGGCTTTAACACCCACTGGCCTAGGTCGGGTCGGGCTTTAACACCACTGGCATGGGTCAGGTCGGGCTTTAACACCCACTGGCCTAGGTCGGGTCGGGCTTTAACACCACTGGCATGGGTCGGGTTGGGCTTTAACACCACTGGCATGGGTCGGGTCGGGCTTTAACACTACTGGCATGGGTCGGGTTGGGCTTTAACACCCACTGGCCTAGGTCGGGTCGGGCTTTAACACCACTGGCATGGGTCGGGTCGGGCTTTAACACTACTGGCATGGGTCGGGTTGGGCTTTAACACCCACTGGCCTAGGTCGGGTCGGGCTTTAACACTACTGGCATGGGTCGGGTTGGGCTTTAACACCCACTGGCCTAGGTCGGGTTGGACTGGATTTTTTAGGCCTCATCTTACCCCTAATTATTGGGCTATTCTATGAAAGTAAATATTCTGTTATTTGCCTTTGTCATAGAGACATCGGTTCCTTCAATCACTAGATGTTTAAATATTATAGAATGCTTGTAATAATTTTAGGTAGATTTAATAAGCATAATTATTTGAGATTGTTTTTTAAAATGTATGTCACTTATTTATTTTATGAATGCATTTACTTATCATGCTCCATATATATATATATCATGATTTGCTTTCTTGACCCAATATTTATATTATGTAATTTTTTTGAGGGTGGAGGTCTAATAATTTTAACTAGTCCTTTTGCCCTTTGTCGGCAATAGGACTAGTTTAAAATCATTAGATCTCAACCCTCAAAAAAATTACATCATATACATATATATATATATATATTAAATGCTATCAAACTTTCCTTATTTAATATAATTTTTAATAAACTCACAGGAAACTAAAATGGTTAATTGAAAAAGTTACAATTTTTCATTTAAAATAAACAACAAGAATTTTTTGGGAAAATATCATTTTCAATGCCATATAAAATTCTATTTTTTGCCACTTAGTTTACTATTAGTATACACTAAATTATTCAGGCTTAAAAAACAGTGACACTTACGAGCTGGTATCTTGTCCAATTTACATAGTAGAAAAAATTATTTACTAGAAATATGTATTGTATTAACAATATTATAATCAATATAATATTATATTTATAATCTCATAATATTATAATAAGATTTTCCTGAATTCAAATAAGATTCACTTTTGATCTTGATCATATCGAATATGATATTAAAACTGACCTGCTGTAATGTTATTAACCAAATAAAAAAAAAAATGCTTAACCAATCAAATGTATATATATACTCATTAATAGTAAAATATTAATATATTTATTGATTGGTTTTGAAGTCGATGAATGTTTAATTTTAAAAAAAATCATCATCAAGGGAACTCAGATGAAGTCCATGAAGGAATAGAATGAATGAATTAAATAGAATCCTAGCTCTTACTATTATTATTATTATTATTATTATGCAGTTTCAAAATATCGAAGAAAATGTTTTAAAAAATCAGACTAGAAATCTAATTTCTGCTTCTTTTTAATCCAGATTAAAATTGAACTCTTCTTTCATGTTTTTCTTTCTTAATACTGATCTTATAAAAAAAATATTAGACAATTCCGATTTCAATACAAATGTTATCTAATATTCCAGTCCCCATGATTTATCATTTTATATTGTGTTTTTTGTAACAAATACAAATTCTATAGACTTAATAGAAATATAAAGAATAAATTAATTGAAAATGAACAAAACAAACTAAACTAGCATTTTTAGATATAAACTAGCTCATATTTAGTCAAAAATTGCCAAATTACCCTGATTAACAGGATCAATATGGAGAGATCTCATTCAACATTGCAAAAAGCTGGTCAGATTGTAAAAGACAAAGAACGACCAATAGAAATAATTGATCTTTTTTTAATTTTTGCTACTACATTTTACTTATTATAACAAATGTTTATTTTGAATAATCGGCAAATTCTTGGAAGGTAAGTTTCCATTATACAATAATGAAAAAACTCAAGACTTATTTTAATCCTATGATTTAGCAAATAAAATCGCTAATCATGAAATTAAGCAAGTGACGATAACAAAAAATTAGGTTTATAACTGCATATACATGTTCATATTAGTAATTTACTATTAAATGAAATGAAAAGTGGCATGGGTATAATCTGAGGTGATATCAATTTGGCGGAGTTTGTTTACTTAATAATTTTGCCAATTCGAGAGAAATTTTATAATCATTATAAATAAATAGAAAGTTAAATATGTCTATATAATCTACTTTATTTTCAGTATAACAGTATGTTAATAATAATGAACAGATTATCAATATAAACTTACCTTATCTTTGATATAAACAAATATTTTAGATTAAGCTGTATTATTTTATGGAACAAAGGGGAGTCAGAATGAGATTTCTTTTAAAATTTCCACATAACTTTCTAATTTTTAGGAGCTTGAATTGCTATAGAAGCAAAAATATTTAAAGCTATACTAAGTTGCACTATTGAGGGGCCAGCTCAGTGGTTAATGTACTAGCCTCTGGGCTGGTTGTCCGGGGTTCGATCTCCAACTGGCCCTCAATTTATTCATTCAGGAGATGAATAAATCCCAGTACGTCGACCCTCGGAGAGGATGTTAAGCCGTCGGTCCCGAGCCTGTACGATGTCAGATACTCATTAAAGATCCCTACTCAAAATGCACTTGAGTTAGGCAAAATTTAGGATTCCCAATGTAGAATCTATTGAATCACCAATCAAACAAAAAGCCAATAAACGGCTAACATTATGACCCACTAGGGGATCGGTTAAACAGAAAAAAAATTTGCACTATTTAGACACCCATTTAGAGATAAATTAACAGTATGATGAAATGAAATCAAACAAGCCTATTTATTACTTATATATAATAAAGATATTAAATATATGCTACATTTCATTTAATGGGAAGTATACAATATATGACGGACCATTATGCATATTATATTAATCCAATGATCCAGGATCATTTCATAATTTGTTTGCAAATGCATATTTTAAATTAAATCAATACAAAACCAAGGATTTATATTGATTCCTTGGATTTATATTGATTCCTTGGTTTTACGTAAATTTTTAGACTTTACTTAAAACAACTATAGCTGTTGTATATAGAACATATCACGATCACAACAAGGCGAATTACAAAAGAAAATAAATTAATAAATAATGGCACATATATAACCAATTATAATATATAATATATTATAAATTATAATTATATAATATATAATTATAATTATAATATTATAAACAATTATAATATATAATGGTTGTCCATAAAATTATGAAGTTTATTTATATTTATTAACCAAGAGGATGTTCAGAACAATATTGAACATCTTCTTCCTAATGTTGTAATGTAATATTATGTATGTATGTAAATTGGGATATACTACTTATCACAGTGTAGTAACTAGTAATATTTATTATTTACAACATACTAGAGACGTCAGATTTGAAACATTGGATTCTGCATGCAGAAGTCTTAAATATTTCCACACATTTTTTTTTTACATCATGATGTTTCAAAAGGTTTTATAATAAATAGTTTTTTAATGCACTCAATTTTTATTAACAATTTGAAACTAATAATAAGCAATAATTAAAGCAAAGAAGGGACAGAAAATGCATTGAATCTACTTAGAACAAAGTTAATACTTAACGAAATGTCCTAATGGTGTTGAAAACTTTTCACCTGCTACATAAAGTTAAGAGTTTTTGGAAAAGTTTCATTCATCTCTAATGGAAGTATACTGTAAAATTATAACTTAAATTATCTCCATATTTGAAGTGTAAAATTTTGACAGAATCTCATATAGGATTATATGAAAGGATGTAGAGCTTTTAGTGAGTCATTAGTGAGGAAGGCTGATATGAAATGGGTTTTTGCGGGCCGCAGGTAGGGGTTGAGCACATGGGGTAGTTCTCACGTGCTTCAGTCGTGACTGGCGCGTCATCCCCTGACTTGGTCAGAGACCCTCTTCTCTTTATTATAGAAGATTCGTTACACTCAACATCCTCTGCCCAACCCTCCCTTCTAATCACAAAAATTAACCACTCTGGAAAATATTGCCCACAATTACAACCCCCTCGCAACTATTTCAACAACCCATGTATATTTACTGAATAAGCCCCAATAAAAGGAAATCTTTATAAACATTAAATTCGTTTTGTATTCCAGTCACTTCAAATGTTGTTATATATATATATACTTAAAATAAACTGTGACACATGGACTGAAACATAACAAAGACTCAATTTTCAATATTTCGACCGTAATGGCAGTCGTCCTCAGGAGAAGAAGTGAATTGACGACACTCAACTAATCTATATATATCAACTAATATAATAATATATACATATAATACATAATTAATATAATATATTATACACATATGATATATAATAATAATATAATAACGTTAATATAATAATATAATAATTAATATAATATCAACTAATATATATATATATATATATATATATAAGAAACGGTCTACTAAAAATAATTAACTAAAAATAAGAAACGGTCCACAAGGACTATAAAACTTTAAATTACACAAAGCACGACACAGAAAAGAGAATACAAAGAAAACTTACAGAATTCAATATTTCGAACTGCTGTTCGTCATCAGGAGAGTAGACTAGAAGAGAGGACGAAGTGAGAGAGATCTCCCCACGTCGAAGAACGGAGCGCGAATCATTCGAAGAATTCGCGCTCCGTTCTTCGACGTGGGGAGATCTCTCTCACTTCGTCCTCTCTTCTAGTCTACTCTCCTGATGACGAACAGCAGTTCGAAATATTGAATTCTGTAAGTTTTCTTTGTATTCTCTTTTCTGTGTCGTGCTTTGTGTAATTTAAAGTTATATATATATATATATATAAGTAGCCTTCCACCTACAATCTTGAACGCACGTATCTCTCCTTCTTCCCTTCTACTTTCTTCCTGATGACGAACTTCGGTTCCAAATATTGATCCAATAAGTGTTCTCGTTCTTTATGTATTTTTTTCAATTATATATATATATATATATATATATATATATATATATCAACACTTCACAATAAACACGTGAAACAACAACAAATGTTCAAACTACAATAAGAAATGAGAAAAATACAAAGATCTTTCAACCGTACAAGCGGTCTTCGTTACCGAGTCAAAAATCCAACTGAAAGGCTAGATGCAGAAATATTTTGGTGAGGGGTTGAGTGTCCAAATATCCCTCTCTGCAGGATTGTCCTTTCCTGCACTTTATACCCTTTTAAAATACCATTCTTGCCACCCACTCCTATAAACTCCTCACCATCATGTTTCTGCTTCTAGTGTTTCTGTTCGGTTTTTGACTCTGACGAAGACCGCTTGTTACGGTTGAAAGTTCTTAGTCTTTTTCTCCCATTTCATATTGTTTCTGATCATTTATATATATATATATATATATTCTTATATAAATGGAAAATCAATCACAAATTAACAAGAGCCTAAAAAGAAAACTAAATAAATTATTTATTCTAACCGCTTGTTTCTTGTTCATTATTGACCTTTGACCTTCTCTTTATATTAACCTGTACTATCCTTTTAATCTATTTATAGCAATTACTAAGTATGAGTCATCGATTCTCAATTAGTCCAGTTATACCGTTGACCTTTCAACTCTTTTATTCTAACCGATTGTTTCTTGTTCATTATTGACCTTTGACCTTCTCTTTATATCAACCTATACTAATCCTTTTAATCTATTTATAGCAATGACTAAGCATGAGTCATCGATTTTAATTTAACATGTCACTTTGCCAACTCCTTTTCCAGTTGAACCCTGTTAGCAGGACGATAGTTCGTAGGATCGAATCTCTCAGTCTTAAGATCGTGAATGCCGAGACTGCGGTTAATTTTAATGATATATATATATATATAAATTTTTGTGTGTGTTTGTTTGTGAGTGTAATAAAGAAACAGTCAAAACTGGACAAATAAGTAACTAAAAAACACACAAAAAATAACAAAAACACATACTAAGATCAATATTTTGGACCGCAGTTCGCCATCACAAAGAAGAAGTTTATATATATATAGTTCAATATAAACAAAGAAACATAGAGAAATCAAAAGAACACACTTACAGTCTCTAACTTTTGGTTTGAACCGTCTTCAGGAGAGATAAGAGAGGGAAACCAAGCGCACTGGATCAGAGACGGTTGGAGACCGGTTGGGTCTCCAACCGTCTCTGATCCAGTGCGCTTGGTTTCCCTCTCTTATCTCTCCTGAAGACGGTTCAAACCGAAAATTAGAGACTGTAAATGTGTTCTTTTGATTTCTCTATGTTTCTTTGTTTATATTGAACTATATTTGTCCGTTTTGGATCGTTTTGGATTTCCAACGAAAAAAAGTATATATATATATATATATATATATATATAGTATATATATATATAGGAGTAGCAGTTTGCTTCTCAACGCGAGTACTTCGCACTTCTTCCCGATGACGACGGATGTCGAAATATCGAAGTTAGTTCTGTAGTGTCTTTCTGTGTTCTTTTCTATGTGTTAAAGTGTATATATATATATATACGTTTCGAAGTAAACTATAGATACAGAGTAAAAGGATGAAAACACTTACAGTGTCTACTTTTTGGTTGGTCCGTCTTCAGGAGAGTAGAGATAGGGACATCAAGCGCACTTGCGAAACGACGGTTGAGTCTCCCTAACTTTACTCTCCTGATTACGGTTCAACAGAAAATCAGAGACTGTAAGTACGTTCGTCCTTTCATTCTGCATCTATAGTTTACTGTTAAACGTTTGTTGTCCATTGGGGATCGTTTTCTTGTTGATAATAAATATATAATATACTTTAAAAACTTTGAGAAACACGATGAAAAACAGAAACTAGGACTCACATTCAGTATTTCGACCCTTTTAACGGTCATCCTCAGGAAAGATAGTTGAGTGGCGAGAAGACAAAAGCCAACTTAATACATATTCTTACATAAACTTTAAAGCTTGTGACATATTTACTGTACTGTGCTTTTTAGTTGAAAATTCATGGGGTTTCTACAAGAAAATGACACTTATTCTTAATATGAAAGAACAAAGCAGATTTTTTTAAACAGATAACATGTCTGTTAACTATATTATTAATTTATGCATCTGAAGTTAATAGAAAAGGAGTTAGAATGAAATTGTTTATATGTTACTAGGTGTTGTGGAAAGTTATACACGATACTGCTGTGGCTTTCATGTACTGATTTGCCCTGATTGTCTCCTTTAGCAATTGTTTGGCTATTAAGCGCTAGATATTGCTAAGTCTTGACCAGATCAATACCGAGCCATTAGCATCTTGTGCTACTGCTTGTTATTCATGATCGTTTTCATTATTCACCACTACATTACCTGCAGTCCTAGTAATCCGCCTCCCTTCTCAGTCAAACGAAAATCTGGAGTGGTCTACACTCAACTTTAATAGCAGTAAATGCACCATCAAACCCATTCGCCGTCAAATTATTTAACTGTTTCATTTCAATATTACTATATAAATTCTATTAATAATAACGAATATTGAATCATCATTATACAGCAGTTTTACAAGAAGTGATAGAACTGAATAGTTGTTTTTTTTTCACTAACATTTTCTGAACCAAAAATCAAAATTTTTGAAATTTTCTCAAGCAATATATTAATATAAGATTAAACCTACTAAAAACTTTAAAGTTTCTAGAAAAATGAAAATAGCCTGTTAAAAATTACATCCTTTTGATATTAATTATGGCAATGTACCTTTGGCTAAAACCAACTGGATTCATTATAACTCGCAAGAACTGTATGTCTGTCAAATAACATTCTGCCAATAATGACAATGTAGCATTATTACAACACATCAAAAAACAACCACACAGCCCAAGAGAAGCAAATTTTATGTAAAATATGTTCATTGGACTTCGAAATGTGTAAATCCGTAAAATGGACAATTCACATAGAGTTATTGATAATAGAGAGTTGTTTAGAAAAAGTTATTTTTAATAAAAAATAGAATATTCATAGGGCTTTGTTGTTGAATTAAATTATGTTCTTTTCTTCGTTTATGTATATATATATATAATATATATATATATATATATATATATATATATATATATATGACAATTACAATGACAGTTACATGACAATGACAGATAACGGTTGTTGTAATGTAACAGAACCCAGCCTTCATTTATAGCCCCGAGAATGTCTTGAAATAGAGACGAAACGTTGGCAAAAAGGTGATTCCATATATTTACCCTGACCAAACTCCGAGAAAAAGAAAAAGTGTTTGTATATATATATATATATATATTGACATAGCTTCTCGACAACTGATTTTCAAAGTTTAAAGAGGAATTTCCTGAAGATTTTTGGTCTAAAGAAATTACATACCTGTTTATTAAAATGAAAATATTGAAGGGTAATTAAAAATATTCAGCTTTAACCGTATGTAAGGAGCTATTTTTATGTTTAATTTTATCATAAAATGTCGAAACGTTAAATCCTGTCACTAGCATTTCATTTAGAAGGTTTATAATTCAATCACTAGTCAGAATTCTTTACTTACTAGCGCGCAACTGACCTCTTCTTTTGTGTTAATATTTCTACCGAGTAATGTTATTACCACTTTCACCATAACTGCAAAATTTTTATTCTCTAGAGGTAGTAATTCAAGGGGATAATAATGGAGTCTGGACATAACGGGCAATAAAGTGAATATTCTACGAGACAATATTAAACAAATGTTATACAGCTCATACAGTTATCATAAGGACTGATATATAAAACTATACTATGAATGTGTGATCTGTATCAGCTCACACACACACACACACACACACACACACACACACACACAACACACACACACACACACACACACACACACACACCACACACACACACACACACACACACACACACACAAAACACACGCACACACACACACACACACACACACACAACACACACACGCACACACACAGCACACACACACACACACACACACACACACACACACACACACACACATACATACATACATACAAAACACATACAGATATCATAAAAAAAATTTCAAAGACTGACCTTTAAAACATGTAAATCTATCAATATCTCAAAATGGGTTTTTATCATAATTACTATACTTAAACAATAACTTTATACTATGTGTATTAGAGCATGATATTTCAATCAAAATGAGAACATGCCAGAAGCTTTACATCAGTAAATAAAGCTTCTGATATCTAAAATAATAATACGGATTTTATTATTAATTTTGGGGTGGGGGGGGGGGAGTGTTATTGGAATAGTTATTTATGCATACACAAGTAGAAACATTTCACAAAGTTTGTTATCTGTTATCCAATACACTCATTATACTATAACAAGAAATGAGAAAAAAAGACAAAGATCTTTCAACTGTAACAAGCGTACTTCATCAGAATTAAATCTCATTTGATTCTGACGAAGACCGCTTGTTACTGTTGAAAAAATTTAGTCTTTTTTCCCATTTCTTGTTGTATTTTGAACTTTTAAAACAATAAAGAATAATTTTGTATTAACATGTTACTTAATGTGTTAGTTATGAAATCTTGTTATCATTATACTATGTAAAAGTGGATTTAGATTAAATGACAGTTTCCGAGTGCAATTCTTGAACATATTTAAACAGAAATTTTGCATTAATTGCTTACTGTCATAGAGTAATGGGAAAATACAAATTTTTCTTCTTGGTGGTAGATTAAAGTTATGATCTAACATATGATTGAGATTATGATTCGCTTACTATTCATATCATCACAAGTAAGGTGTCACTTAAAACATGCAGAACAATAAATTGGCAAATGTTTTACACAAATTAAACGAAAAATGAAAAAAAAAACTTAAAAATTAGAAAACATTTTTAAAGAAGCTCACATAAGCTAAATTTAAGGTACACTGTAAATATGTGCAAAACAAGATCCGCTACCAACTTTTACTAAGTAATGTAATATTATATTATTCAATATATAATATTATATATATTACACAATATATAACATTACATAATTTATATATTATACTAAGTGTATATTATACTTTTTTTATTAGCAGCATTAAGAAATAATAAGTTAATATTAATTTCATAGATTATTTTATTAAAAAAAAACTATAAAATTTTTTATATAATATACATATATATACATACTATATTGACAAAAAAGAACACACAGAAATGAAATAGAAACTCAGTAGTATATTTCGATGGCTTCGTCAGGAAGATAGAAACAGGTCGCTCCCGATAGAAAAGAAGTGACTCGTTTCCACTTTCCTGATGACGAGGCCATCGAAATTTACTAGTGAGTTTCTGTTTCATTACTGTGTGTTTTTTTTGTCAATATAGTTTATTTGGTTCGTGGAATCGTTTCATTTAATTGGTATTGAACTTTATTCAAGTAACTCACCACAAAAGATAAGAAGATATCTCTGGGCCTTTTGTCTAACACGAAGGTCTAACTGAGTCTAGTCGAAGGTTTTGTCCGGTTAACATTGTTGTTCCTTTAAATAATGTAAATTTCATTTTCTTAGTTTAAAAATTCTTAGTTCTGCCTATGAAAAAGGTTTTAAATAAAACCGAAACGTTGGCAACGAGAGTTTAATTTTTTATCCTGGAAAATTGACCGAACCCCGATTAGACAACACACCTATTCTATCAAACGGTCGATATATTATTGAATCTGTTATATGTATGTTTATATAACCAATTAAATGAAACGATTCCATAAACTAAATAAACTATATTGATAAAAAGAACACTCAGAAATTTTCAACGACGCAGTCGTTGTCTGTCCTGCGGAGCGACTCGTTTCTATCTTCCTGATGACGAGGATATCGAAATATAGTAGTGAGTTTCTGTTTCATTTCTGAGTGTTCTTTGTGTCTATATATAAATGAGTTTACATCGGCCAGTGGACGCATTTACGTCTCCGTTCCTTCATTCTTTCTCCTTTTATTTTCTTTCTTTCTACTCTCCTGACGCAAGACGCAAGACGCCGAAATTATCGAGATTCGTGAGTGTTCGTCTTTTTCTTGTGTTCTCTAGCTGTAACTTTAATTATATATATATATATATATATTATCAAACGATTTAAAGAGAAGAACACGTAGAAACAATAGAAATCAGTTCAATGTTTTGACCTCGTCATCATCAGGAGAAGAGGAAGAATAATATGAGTTTTGCTCGGCTAGCAAACAACAACTATATATATACACTACTAACAGCAACTATATACATGTATATATATATATACTAGTTTATAGATAACCATTTATGTATTAGATGAATTATATTAATTTTTATTTGGTAGTTATTTCTACCAAGTTTAAAGTCACTAGTAATTTACAGCAGATACTCTGAATACAGTAATGGTAAAACACAAATACCAGTAAAATTAACTGACAAAACCTGTCAAATTAATTATTATTAAGTTTTGTTTACCGCTTAAAGCTGAGCTGGCCTATATTTGTTCATAATAAAAGTATTTGCTTATTCTTTGGAATGGATGTGTATGATAATATAGTCAGACAATATTTTGAACGGTATGCTTTTTTGAAGTGATTTTTTCCCTTATGTTAAAGTGGAAAGGAAATAGGATATAAGTATTAATAAAGAGAGGTTTCTATTCAGGGGTTGGTTGTTTATTCAAGGAGGGTGTTAGGTTGAGTGTTAAGGGCTAATCGAAAGCAGGGTGCCACGAGGCAGGCATCTGTTCAGGGTTGGACGACGTGGGTTGTCAGTGTTGACGCAAGACGACTCTGAAGAACGCTAATCGTCCGGGTAAACACTGATCCTTCGTTTATAAGCCTTTTCTGTCACCGTGAGAAACATCTCCATTCAAGCTCAATTCAAGCTTTCACTGATTTAAAAAAAACCACTTCAACTTCATGAAAAAATAACATTTTCTCAATTAATAACTTTGCATTACTATTTATCTAAGTCCTGAGATTTCTACAACTCACTAGTTCCCACATGCTTGATGTTAAAATAATACTTGTCTCTTTACCAAACCCCTTCACCAAAAATATGCAATGCAAGAAAAAAAACCTTTCATTAAGTTTCAAACCCTATCTATGTCACAAACTCCTTATTAAAATATTACGACTTTAAACAGTACTTTTAATTTTATTTCTATAAAACTCGATGAACTACTATTAATAAACTCAAAGTGAAGAAACCCGAAAATCTAATGAAGTAGAATGAAACAATTTCAGTATTTCATTTACCATATTCTAACGAACTTTTATTGACTTTAAATTTTAATTTCTAATTAGAGTTCAAATAAGAGCATTAATTGATAGAATAATTATTTTAAATAAAAATAATAACACATCAAAATATATTTTTACTAAAAATCTCCACTTATTTATTATTTTCAATAAAATCAATTGTATAAATGATTAAATCAGAAAAATGATGGTCTAACGGACTTATTATTGACAAAAAAATTTGGAGTGGTCGACACTCAATTTATCTTCAATTAGAAACATTATCATAAATAAGAAACAATATTTTTAATTAATTGATTTATTTTCATATTGTTACTATACATGATACAGTTATCGTCGAAACTTATTATGTATTATAATACTATAATATATAATAGTATTATATATCATATAGTATTATAGTATATCATATATAATACTATATGATATCATATATAATATAGTATACTATAATATACTATATTATAGTATATCATATAGTATTATATACCTTACTATATACTATACTATCGTATATGTTTTTCTATATAATATTATAACAAAACAGGTTATTACACATTGTCAATTGTGATGGCAGTTAAACTAGTGCCATCACAACTTTGTGATTGTTAGAAAAACTGGTAAAAACTTGGAATGTTTCTAGCTGTGGCACCGGTGATTCATTTTAATGAAGGGCACGTTTAAGGCTAGCGTTTATTCAAGATTCTACAATTTAGCAGTTCAGTTTGTTTTGGAATTACCAACATATCTAATATATTAGATTTGTAACTGTCTTTAAAATTATCATGAATTATTTTTTGGGTTATCAAATTAAAACAGCAGGTAGTCTATGAACTAAGTTGCATTTTTGTAGGTAATTAATTGTACCGTCAATTGGTTTTGGTAATCATTAAAGAAAATGGAAAATGAATTACAACCTATAAAAAAATCATAAATTAACTATTGTAACAATTATTCATTTGATAATTCATTATTATTTAATATTAAAAAAAATTTCTTCTACTATATAAATTATTTTGAACTATGAATTTTTGACATTCTGAACACAAATCTACCAACTGACTGCATTAGAGGTGTTTCTTATAGTAGAGGAGTAGTCCTATTTGATGTTATTCCTTTTTAATTTAATATTGCCTTTAATAAAATTTGATTCAAAATCCATGAAACTTTTTTATAATAACTAGTTTCAAGTACCATATACGACATCCTCATCCTTCCATTTCCTTGACATGATTTAGGGGCTACTCTGGCCCAGTGGCAACATGTTCATATCTGGGATAGTAAATGTCGGATTCAATATCCGCTATGGTACTCAATTTTTTGGGAGATGGAAAAATATGAGCACGTCGTCCCTCAGAAAGGAAGTTAAGTCGTTAAACCTGAACCTGCACGATGTCAGGTATTAGAGACTGTCTTAGTTAAATAAGCAAAAAGTGATGTTTATAATATAAGGATTCAGAGGATAAACTAATAAGCACTCTCAAAAAACATAAGCATACAAATAAATATTGCAACATTTCCGGCAAAATAATGGCAGAATAAAATTGAACCTTGACAAGGACATTTGTGTGTTTTTTATACATGTACAGGGAAAGTTGGAATGTATAAAAGTTGGAATGAAATGTATTCGGTATTCTAAAATGCCTAGCCATTGCATAAAAATACCTAAAACTAGCCGGCAATGTATGAAATGATTTATATTTCACACATTCCTAGCCATTTTATAGCATGGTAAATGGGAAACTTTTATGTTAAATTATAAAATACACTTCCAAATCGTTTTGAACATTACGTGGCAATATGAATTACGCAATATATTGACAACTATGAGCGTAATGAGCGTAACAGAGGATGGTTTCTATCGATTCCTATCATTATTTCATATCGAACTTCTGAAAGAATTTTAAAACAGGTATATACGAGATCACAATTCACTTTATGCCCTAAGAACTTGCTTAGAATTGAAGATATTCCTGACCAATAAAATAAAATCTTGTAAACTACTTAAAGTAGAATTACGAGAGTTATTCCACTGTTTGACTGATCTGACAGTTTTGAGTGTTGACTCAAATCATTCATTGATTAAGCGGCAACATATAAAAACAGTGTAAAATTTTCAGGAATTCGAAAAAAAAAAAGTTATAATAATAACTTAATGAATACGAGTAAAGCTATTTCAAGTTAATTAATACTAAAATGGTTATTTCATATCCATGCTGACGTGAGATTGATAAGAAAAACAAGGAAAGGAAATATGAGGATGAGATGTAATGAGGTACAGAATTGTGGAAATGAAGGTGAGGGGTGTTCAGAGGGTCATGACTAGTGAATGAGCCCGCTGCCTCACTAATTGATGAGGCGCCCGGACCACCTGGCTGCGGCTTCCTATCTTGTGAACATCTCATTCCTCCCTAACTTATCAACTCTCTCTCATTCCTTCTCAAACTACCTTACACCTTTCTCAATTAATCCTCAAAATTAGCAACATTTTCTCTTTCCAGTAGAAATATCAATTCTACCACCTTCCTCCCCCCCCCCGCCCGTTTTAGACTATAACATTCGATTCAAATAAAAGGAAAAATCATGAAACAATAACACAGACTTTTATATTATTAACATATCTGAGATATTAAAAAAAAATGTTTTCTTCACATCTGTTTACAAAAAAAGAAACACAAAATAGTAACATCATGTCCATCGCCTTACTCTGAATAAGGGGGCCACCAGGCTAGCTCAGTTGTTACGTGCTCGCCTCTGAACTGATAGGACTGGGGTTCGATCCCCACCTGGCAAAAAGAACACGTCATCCATCGGAGAAGGACGATAAACTGTCGGTCCCGAGCCTGTACGATATCAGATACTCGTTAAAGATCCCTACTCTTAATACACTTGAGTTAGATGCAAAATTTAGGACTCCCACTGTAAAATCAATCTTCATTGTGTGGTATCACAAAGGGCCAATGCTCAGCCTATGTATGTTCCCTTGTTGGGCTGCCACTACAACCTAAACTAACCTATTCTTGAATAACCTCCTTCAGAACTTGTCTATCATCAACACCAGAACTAAGTAACTCTTTATTCAAAGCCGAATCTGGAAATGGGCAATCTCAAAAAATGAGATTGAAAGAAAAAACATTTTATTCTTAGAAAATCAACTAAGTTATAAAGATCGGAATAAATTCATATTAGGTGGCTTAATAAATAATAATTAATAAATTAATTATTGCGACTTTTTTCAATAAATTTTAAAAATTTTAATAAAATTTCAATAAAACTAAAATAAGATTTTGTTGTATATTTTCAAATTATCTTCTTTTTTAGAATGGGTATCAAAAATTATCTCCATTTGCGACATATTATGCTCTTCTACTTCGAGAAAGGTAGGAGTACAGCACAAACATAACGAACGTCGCGTTATCAAATCTATCGTCGATAAAGGTTAGATGAAGGCTGCTCCTCACCTGCCATATTCCCCCACAGAAGCCCTACAGACTGCCACAATAACTGTACAATGAAAAATTGACTTGAAAACAAAGTCTACAACAGTTTGGATGGCTTAGTGACCGCCATCAAAGATTGGATTGTCTCTAAGAACAGCAATTTCTACGCCCGTGGAATCGACAGACTTGCAAGCAAATGTGAAGCGGTAATTGAATTAGATGGTGAATATCTTCCAGAATAAAAATGTTTTTGTCAAGTAAATGTTATTGTTTTTGTGAAATAAAATTTATTGGAAAAAGTCGCAGAAATTATGCATCCACCAACACAAAACATCCAACATAGAATTGTATTAATCTTACACTCTAATAACAACGCTAATAGTGATAACCAGTTGCTTGTAAGTTTTTTTACTTATGGAAATCCTAAGATGAAATCATTCTTGATTTGATAGTTTGTTTATTTGATAACATTTGTCAGTTTACATTGTATTTATTATACTAACATGAGATATTTCCAGTATTTCCTCAATCGAATTGCACACATTAACAAAAAGGGCAATGAAACTACAATAACTCCAATAATAATGACATTATCAAGTAAGTTTCGTCCCTCAAAACACAGGTGTAATAACAAGGAATGGATATATATTCAATATCAATGTAATAATATCAATGAATGACTGATCACACAAAATCAAATGTCACTCTGCACATACAAACATTTCTACATATCTACAACATTTTTGGGTTAATTTAAAATAATCCAAATTTATTTTTAAATAATCCAAATTTAATTTAAAATATTCCACGTTTAATTTAAAATAAATTAAATTAAATATTAAATTAAATTAAAATAAATAAGTACGATTAATCCCCATTACTCAAGATTATCAATAGACCAAATATAATATAACACGTTATAATTAAATGAATCGCTTTCTATAAATGACTTCCTCCACTTTTGTAACAACAGTAGTTTACTTACTTTGACTTCCATATTTTCATTTTTTCTTAGTGATTTTAGGAAACATTTTATTGTACATATACGGGTTTCCATGTTAATTTTTGAAGTACCTTCGGTGTATATATTTATTAAAAACTTTATTCCTTCATTATTTTTTCATTTTGATTTTAAAAATAACCAAAATATATAGCTGAAATACAAATATATATTTGTAACTGTAGTAAGCCTTTGAAACAACTTTTTCTGATTAACTTAAAATAATCTAATTTTAATTTAAACGGAGTCAATCATATATGCATTTTCAAAATTACAAACTGTTTTTAATAAAAAATTTAAACCATATTAAAATAAACTTGGATAATTTTAATTTAATCTTGGATTATTTTAAATTAAACATAGACTATTTGAAATTAAAATTGGATTATTTTAAATTAAACCTAAAATGTTGTAGTGGTCTACAATCAAGTTAACTATAAGTAATCATATAAGTTTATATATGATTATATATATAAGTTTTATATATATATATATAAGTTTTATATACCATGGTATATAAAACTCATTGACAATCAATTTAACTAATTATTTTAATGTGATTATCTTCATTTTGTCAATTATAACGAAAATTTAATAATTGTTACAGCTTAATCTGACAAGAAGATACAGTTATTTGGAAGATTAAGATTTCATCTTAGATTAAAATTTCCATATTTTTTGAAAATTTCATTTTTCTGATTATTGAAAAGTTATGATTTTTTTTCATCAATCTAAATGTTATATCAAATCTAAAATTATGCATTATAAATTATTTAGATTTCTTAGTTCGGAAGAATAAAATGAGATCTAATTTTACATAATTGGTAGATGCATAGTTGAAGCATATACAACTCTTTATAAGTAACGTGCAGCGCCTACACAAAGTTTCCTTGAAAAAAAAAATTAAATTACCTCATCATTGGTTCATATTTTCATTTTATTTTATTAATGATTAATTTTATTGGATACCATTCAACCAGTAAAATTTAAAATCTAATAACAACGCCTAAAAATTTAGCTATTCTGTGAAGTAGACCAAAATAGACCCGGTTACTAAGCTACATTATATACAACACTCATTGACTTATATAAAATTTTAAATATAATCTATAAAAAAAACACTGTAACTTTGAAAACCCTGCTAGCTGCTTAGTACATGTTTACATTTATACCAGAAATCTAAAGAATCTAAAGAAAGAATCTAAATATATCTATTAAGTCAATGATCAAACCACAATAAGAAATGGGAAAACAAGACTAAGATCTTTCAACCGTAACAAGCGGTCTTCGTCAGAGTCAAAAACCCAACTGAACACTAGATGCAGAAAACATCTGGTGAGGAGTTGAGAAGAGTGGGAGGGAAGAGTGGTATTTTAAAAGGGTGAAAGTGCAGGAAAGGACTAATGTCCAGAAAGGGAAGTTTGAGGAAACAAAGGAGTACAGTAAGAAAAAACTTAAACAGTATTTATAAACATAAATACTGTTTAACATAAACAGTGTTTATGTGAAAGCTTTTTATATCTATTAATATATATCCATCCAAAAGTAGTTCACATCGTAACTTTAATCTTTAAAAAAATATTTCTGAAATTTCATTATATCTTCGCAACAATGAAAATTAGATAAAAACATAGCAATTGCATCAGTCAGCTTCTTTTATTTGAAGCAAATAGTTACGAATTTAAATACAATTGAAAAAAAAAATTAGACTTTCAAAATATTATCCATTCACTTTGACATCAGAATGTGATTATCATTACAAGTCATTAGTGTGCATTACGAGAATTAGTGTGCATTCCGAGAATTAGAGTGTATTACGAGAATTAGTGTGCATTACGAGAATTAGTGTGCATTACGAGAATTAGAGTGTATTACGAGAATTAGTGTGCATATTATTGTTTTGCTTTTTTGTAGTAAAAATTTGGTAGAATATGAAAAAATTTAACTAAGAAATATGAATAATGTACTTATTAATAAAGTACAAACTCTGACTATTTCCCTGCTGCTTCTTCTTTTCTTCTGATTTTCTTATGACAAATTGTCGTTCAAAATATCAATCTAAGTGAATACTTTGTACTGTTTGGAGCTTAATGTGATTTGTTGGTTTTGTTTTTTATCGGCTTGTATGTCTGTCTGTGTGCCCGTTTGTATTATATAAATAACAGAATAGCATCCAGTTTCAATAGAAGAGGTTTAATTTCCTTCCAAACTGATTGGTTTAGTTTTGGTGTTAACAAATTTGGATATTTTGGTTTTTATGTAATTAAAAATTGGGTTAATATAAACAAAAAAGTTGTTTTTGGTACATCAGTCAATCACTTAAACAGTATTCCCAATGAATGCGCTGTAAATAATCAAATTAATATTGTTAATTGCGTATTAGAAAGTTTATAGATTTTGTTTACATCTAAATTTATAAAAGTTTTAAGTAATAAAATATGGAACAAAATCATAGTAAAATTGTACGATAAAAAATTTCAAAGAAAAACAAAAAATACATTGTTATTCTTTATAACTTTAGTTTAAAACATTTTTTTACTGTGTCGTCATCTAAGATATGAAAATCTTAAGAAAAAACTGTGAAATTGTAAATTGGCATGTGCCATTTTGTTGCATTTTGATATTCACCCAGCAGTTATGCAAAGTGTTCTTACCGAGTTTTACTCTAATTTATTTTTTTGAGTTTCATTTCTGATGATGTTTTTTTTCATTTTTACTTTATTTCATTTGTAAAATGAAAAACTGAAAGGTATTTGTTTTCAACTTCCTTAGTTATAGGATTTTACCTTCCTGTGTTGTTCTATCGTAGGAAAGGAAACATTTGCTATTGATATAGCATCATCAATTTCGTTAGGAATGAGACACACTGCCGACCTATTAGTTATTGTTAAGAATAAACAAATCATATTTTCTCAATTTATGCTTATAACCGTAAATCCATAGACATTTATTTAAAAAGCTATATTAAATTTGATATTTGAAAGTTAGGTTAACTTCTCTAGCAGTGTATATATAACATTCTTTTACAATAAATAAAAGGTTTTGATTAAAACTAAAATGGAAATGATGTTTTTGATCCACATTTAAACCCATTTTTTTAATTTACAATTAATTAAAAATAGCGACGAATTTCAATTATTGACTTCATAGATTTTTCATTGTTGGTTAAAATGATGTTTTAAAAAGAAGATCAAGGAGGACTGCCACTCTTAAGTAACTCCTGGTAATTACTTTTTGCATACTTTTCCTTTGAAAATTCGAGAGTATATGCTTAGTCACCGATGAGAAGGTAAAAGTGATTACAGGGGAGCTAACAAGTTGAAGAGATGAAGTGAAAAGAAGGTGGGACGGATTAGCTGGTGTTAGTGGGATTATTGCGAGAATAAGGAGCTTCAAGTGTTGCGTCGTTGAGGGGAGGGTGTAATAGTCGGATGTGAAAGGGGGAGAAAGAGAGATTTAAGAATACTGTTTAGTTAAGGGTGGTGGAGGGTTGTTGTGGTGAAGCATCGATCTAGGGGAACAGCGGTGACACCGAGCTGAAAACAATATGGAGTCGGCCCTTCAGTACCTGCTACAAGTGACCAGTCCCCTCCAAACTCCGCTCTATTCACCTCAAATATATATTTATTCATTATTAATTCTACAAATATATATATATATATATTGGTATACTTTGGGAGCAGACCTTCTTTTAAACCTTGTATATAGAATCCTTGAGAATGGTCAACGTAGACCGAAACGTCGGACATGTGTAATATGAAAAATACATTTAAAGATAAAAAAATCTGTGAGTTAATTTATATGATACCACAAACATGGAAAAGTAGCATTCGAAACCTTGAAAAGGTATGTAGGAAACATACTAAACTTAATGTTGGCAAGATATTTAATGAGGTATATATACAACAGCCTGAATTTAAAATCTGGTAACACCAACTCCACTTCATCTTCTTAGTAACATTTCTGATGAAAAGATATATTTTCTGAAAGTGTAATATGTATTGAAGGCTGTTTATTTATGAAGATTTATTGTTTAAACCGATCCCCTAGTGGGTGATAATGTCAGCCGTTTACCGGCTTTTTGTTTGATCGGTGATTCTACATTGAGAGTCCTAAATTTTGCCTAACTCAATTTTATTTTAGAATAGAGATCTTTAACGAGTACGTGGCATCGTACAGGCTTGGGACCAACGATTTAACGTCCTTTTTTGAGGGACGACGTACTCAGATTTATTTCACCTCCCGCGTGAATAAATTGAAGGGCCATGTGGGGATCGAACCCCGGACTACCAGCCCAGAGACGAGTGCGTTAACCACTCAGCTAACCTTGCCTCTTTATAAAAATTTACTTACGCTGGTTTTATATTTGAATTCACAGAACATCGGAAGCTGAAATTGATTTCAATAACTTCACTCTGTATATTTAAGCCATTCGTATTATAAAAGCGTTATTAACTAAAAAATAAATCAGATTATTTGTTCATGTGACTGAACAAAAAAGTGTGTTTCTTCCTTTTCTTCTAAATAGAGTTCAATAAATAATTATTACTATAGAAGTGTGTTCAGAATAAATTCAGTTCCTGGAACCTTCACGAGGGAAAGAAACTTCTTAAGATCCATAATAGTTTAAAATTATTGATACTACTGATTACCAATAAAATAAATGACAAGTGATATGATAGCATATAAATGTCATCTAAACTATTAGGTTAATTTTTGCTATGATAATTTCCATAAAATGCAATTTCAATAATATTTTTTTTTAAATGTTCATGTATTGCTGTTTTCTAAACACGGTCAAACCTACATTTCCTCAATTTATCATGGTAACTTTTAATAAGTTATAAAACAAAGGTCTCAAAGGCGGGCCAGTTCTAAAAACAGAGGCTTTTGTCAAATAAAGCACCTTGTTGTGACAAAGTGGAGGGCTTGGAAAACAAACGCGATTAATATGGAAAGCACCCTGTTTGTCGTAGCTCTGGGGGGCAATAATTGCGCTCTGTTTGCGTAGTTTTAAACCGTTGACAGGGACCACACTCTTGGTTTTCCATGGTTTCTAGTAATAAATATTAAACAGCAATTGTTGACACTAGCTGGTTGTCTAAAACAGAATATTCTGATTGACGTTCAATACTGAATTGCTACTGGTTGCTAGTTCATCGCTTATGCATGTTTCTATTTCAGTAAAATTGGTTTCGATTAACTAAATTAATTACTAAGAGTACAGTTTCTATTATGATCATAGCATGATTGGAAATATGAAGAGGAAACATATCATTTTACGTCCCACCGGATGTTCCAGTAATTTCAAAACCGTATTATCATATCCCAACACTTATACTCAAACACCATAAACTGATAAATAAACCGTATTCTCTAAAAATAATTTGGTTAGACAAACAAAAATTGTTAACAACCACGTTGTTATTTTAGTAAATTTATTTAATCCTCAATACTAAGCCTAAACAAACTCAACGATTAAAGCCAATCGTTTCTAATACAATCATACTTTGAATATATATATCAACAACGAAATAAAACGATTCCAAGGACTAAATAAATTATGGTCACAGAAAGAACAAACATAAAAGTGATCACAAAATCTCACTACTATATTTCGACTGCCTCGTCATCAGGTAGAAAATGTGAGCGCTCAAAAGATAAATAAGGACTTATATGTGAGACGTATACATATATAAATATATGAGTTTAAAATTGAAGAAGAATAACACGCAGGGTAAAGAAAGACACAAACTCAACATTTTGGGAAATCCATCTTCAGGAGAAAAGGCATGCTGGTTATTTTGACTGAAAAAAAAGTGTGTTTCTTCGTTCTCTTCTGAATAGAATTTAATAAATAATTATTACTATAGATGTGTGTTCAGAATAAATTCAGTTACTGGAACCTTCACAAAGAAAAGAAACTTTTTTTGTGGATATTTAAAAATTCAGAAAAATCTGGTAGTAGGGTAAAGGGAGCGCCGGGGTCCAAAGCACTCCCTTTAGAACGGATTTTAATGTTCTAACTTTCGAACATGAAAGTTAGAACTTTCATCTTCAAAGATGAAAATACTAAAGGCTACAAAAATAAACCGGATTATATAAAATAAAAAATTCTTTAAAATAATTTTATTGCATATAATTCCGGTTTATTTTTGGTACCTTTTAATTTGAAATTTTTATGTTGCAATGTACAACGGCAGGTAACGGTTGGGTCACATGCCGTTGTGTCTACGGTATGCTTTGTTTTCTTCTCTCTTTTCTCCTGAAGACGGATTTCCCCAAAATGTCGAGTTTGTAACGAGTTTCTTTACTATGTGTGTTACTCTTCTTCGATTTCGAACTAGTATTGTGTGAAGTTTGGGTCGTCTTTCTTGGCATTGCAGGTCCAGCGCGCTATCCTCAGCGCCAAAGTGACCTGGCTGCAAGAGACCCACCAGGGTCTAAAGTTCTAAAGCAAGGAAATTAAAAATTATAGGATAAGAGGAAACATTATTATTAGTACAGCCCTACAACTGTCATTAGATCTGGAGTTTCAGCCTTAGATACTAAACTCAAATTTGCTTTTATTCTAGACATACTTTTTATTTACTACTCGGGTAGGTAGGGGTTAATTTTTTAAAGCGAGCAAATTATGATAAACGCAAACAAAACTTTAAGCGCAAATAAAATCAACAAACATCATTTATACTTCGTGTTCATATCAGATAAACATCTATAATACAAATTTACAAATTAAAAGTTACAAAAATAAACCGGAATGACAAACAATAAAATAATTCTATATAACTTTTATAAAAAAAATTTTTTATGTAATTCCGGTTTATTTAAATAAAATAAATTAAATTTTATTAAACATTATTTATAATTTATTATAAATAAATTATATATATATAATTTATATAAGAGATAACGAGATTAAGAGATAACGGTTATGTTGGTACCGTAACAGAAGCTAGCCTTGATTTATAGCCCTGAGGATATCTTAAAATAAAGACGAAACGTTGGCAAAAAGGTTATTCCGTATATTAACCCTGACCAAATTCCAAGAAGAAGAAAAAGTGTTTGTTATATAAATTATATATATAATTTAATTTGTCATTATATTATAGTAATTTTTATGGTGTAAGTTTTATTTTTACATGACGATGATCACGAAGTGTTAAAAGCGAGTAGTTTAAATTAAAAAAACATCTTTTGTGTGGAGACTTCGTATTATCTATTTACCCCAGTAAGAGTAAATATGCAATTACGGATTGCTCAACTAATGAGTTAACATTACCTACTTGCTACAGTATTAGGCACCTAAAAATGCCTGATTTGTAAAAATACAAGTTTTGTACGTACATTGATTAGAACTGACTTATTTCAAGTTACCTTTACGGATTATATATTAGAGAAAAAAATAAAATATATTTATTTTAAAAATATACATGTATTTGTAGGTGCCTGATACTGTAGCAAGTGGGTATTGTTAGTTGAAATACCTGCATACCTAGCCAAAGGCGGCTTAAAAGTCTATAACTTCGCTTTTAAGATGAATTTCGAATTGATTTAAATCTTAGCTTTTAAGTAAATATACTCACATCTAGTGACAAAGTTTCAGCTTGCTATCACCAAGAGGAAGAAAAATATCGAAACTAGCGAATGAGAAGCATGAATTATACAAAAACCGTAACAGTATGAAATATAATAGGGCAAATAACAACAGCATCACAACAAAAAAGCAGGAACAGCAGGACCAGTGATAATAGAATGATTAATGCAAGGAAAAGGAATAATAGCAGGAACAACAGGAAGGTAAGTAGTTATAAGACCAATCACAGGGGACAGGTTATGTCAGTGGTTAACGTACTTGCCTCTGGGCTGGTAGTCCGGGGTTCGATTCCCATCTGACTCTCAATTTACTCATGTGAGAGGTGAATAAATCTGAGTGCGTCGTCCATAAGAGAGGATGTTAAGCCTGTTTTGATATATTACCATATACCATTTAGCTTTCCGACCATTATATGGAACAAAGCAGAGCAGGTCGATGTTTTTTACGTGGTGCTTTTTAGCCACGCCGCGGAAAGCAAGTGAAGCGACAGAAAAGACCACTCCCCCAGCAATCCCCGGAGTGCCCAAGGTGGACCTCGCGAAGGCGGGCATCCACGACAGACATTAAACAACATAAAACAAAACCAAAAACAAGAAGAAGAGATCCTTAGGGGCTGAGACTGAAGAGTCATGAGGACGTCAGAGCAGGGAATCGAGCATTCTTCCTCCTTCCAATGTCATATACAAACTCTTTGAAGGCGGCAGCAAACCTGCCACTGAATGCCTGAGGATACAACTGGGCGACAAAATGACCTGTCTTCATTTCCAATTAAAACCTAGGCCCAGCATACAGACTAAATGCCTCCAGTACATGTGAAATGGTCTCCGGAGATCCCCCGCATGGGTAGGTGGGGTCCTCGGCCCTCCTGAACCGGTGAAGGTATCCCAAAAAGTCATCATGACTGGTGACCACCTGAACCAGACAGGATGTTAAGCCGTCGGTCTCGATGTCAGGCCTGTACGATGCCAGGTACTCATTAAAGATCCCTACTCAAAATGCACTTCTGTTAGGTAAAATTTAGGATTCCCAATGTAAAATCTGTAGAATCACCGATTAAACCAAAAGCTGGTAAACAGCTGACGTTATCACACGCTAAGGGGTTTAAACAATAAAAAAAAAAGGAGACCGATCACATCTAGACTAGTAATAGGAATATTAAACAAAATAACCGCCACTGCTGTTGAGGTTCTAGTATTTGAAATTCAACGTGTCCTATGACGTCATTTTGTTCAATAAGTAATTCAAAACATGGAACTGCACTGAGAGAACATTATCAGTACAATAAATGTTTTCGAACCCTCAGAGCTACAGAGAAGCACGGTGACCTGTCGACCACTTCTGGCATCTTTCAGGAAAGCTTCACATTGAATTGTATAGTTATTATTGACAGTAAATATATAATGTAAGGAATCTATAATGTAAAGAACTCTTTTCAATTATCTAAGGATCAGTCTTCTTATATTAATTCGACCAAATGAATGAATCGTGTCTGCAGGATTAATTATATAAGATGTTTGGTACAATGGTACTTACTGTAGTGTATACTTATATATATGCATACATTGGAACAAAGAGGAAACAAAATATTTATACATTAAAAGCCATTTAAAAAGAATGATTATAAAAAAATTAAGTTACAAATTATATTTATTCAATATTGATTTCTTTAAGCAAAATAATATTATTACATTGAAAAATAGAGTTTCATGAAAGAGGAGTATATTTTACCGTCTTTTTTTGTGTTGAGTAATTTTAGCGTGAACTGAGAGCTAGTAATCTCTATTTTGTTGAAAGGCTTAGTGAAGCCCTTTCAGGGTCTGATAAACTGTCAAAGGTAAGGTAAAGGCTTATTCGGGACAGGGCCGGGGTCCAAAGCGCTCCCAAGTACAAAGCTAAAACCGCTTACATCCCCTCCCACTCTGCAGTGACGTGATTTCACGCAATCTTGTCTCGCCAAAAGGACATTAAGAAGTTTATTTCTGGAAACCTTTCAACAAAATTTCTATTTATCTGAAGGATTGCAATCTGTTTTGTTATGCCCAGTTTCATTAGGATCAAATTTATCTCTGAACTACTGGGTCTTTCATAAAATTTCTGATAGAAAATTGGTGATCCCTAAATTCAGAGAAATTATTGGTTTAAATAAGCAATGCACGTTTTTATCCGGGAATTATTTAAACTAATATACATTTTATGACTCGTTAGTTTGGTTTATTTAGCATATTGTCAAAACTAGCATGTTATCTATTTTACTCGTATATTAAATTACGAAAATTGCACTCTATAGTAAAAATGGTTGAAATTCTTCAAGAGATCTAAAATTTTTCAATTTTTAAGTTAGAACTAAGATCATTTCCAAAATGAATGAGGTTGTTTTGCGATTCTGATGAGAATTGGTCGAAAACTTGATCTTATCGAAATTGAGCAACTATCTAAATTTTGAAATGTGCTGTAATCGTTGATACATGCGAGTACAAACTGCTGTAACTGACCAGCTGAAGGCCATTCCAGAATCCGAGTTCCAGCAATGCTACAATGATTGGAAGGACCGTCTCCAGCGCTGTGTGGCTTCCGAAGGGAACTATTTTGAAGGTGACAATATCACATTGTAATTATATTTGAATAGAAAATTTAAAAAAAATCAGTCTCACTACTTTATTTACACACCTCGTATATATCAAGGTGTAAACCACAATAAGAAATTTAGAAAGTGCGTTTTAACTTATAATGCTTTATATGAATTTTATTTTAAAAGAGAATTGTAAAATTCTGTTATGCATAAATTAGGCTAAGTAGTAAATAACCGTTCCTGGATGTAATCCCCTAACCATAACCTCTAAAGAATGATGTTTGGTGTGAACAATACCGGTAAAGTATGAAACGCAGGCATTATATAGAATGCCGGATGCTTTTAGGTAAGGTATGAAATTAAGAAGTATTACATACTTTTCCTAGGCATTCTAAAGACTGACAAATGGTATTTAGACAAAATATGAAAAAAAAAGTCCTGTTGAGGTTATTATTATGTAAATGATACTTTTATCATTTAATATTATCATACTATTATCATTTAAAAAATACAATGAAAATTTTAAATATCAACCATCGTTCAAACTAAAGTAAAAATGAGAAAAAAGACTAACATCTTCCTACCGTAACAAGCGGTCTTCATCCGAGTCAAATCCCAACTGACGAAACCCCAAATTGGGATTTGACTCTGACGAAGACCCACTTGTCACGGTAGGAAAATCTTGGTCTTTTTTCTCTTTATATATATATAAATTATTATATATATATATATAATATATATATATTTCACTCAAAATTCGAAAAAACGATCCAAACTGGACGCAAATCGGCTCAAAAACGAAGAAAAAAAACACACAGAGAAAGAGATACACTTAAAAATTCGAGTTTGTAAGTGTGTCTCTTTCTCTGTGTGTTGCTTTTCTTCGTTTTTCAGCTGATATATATATGATCAAACCACAATATGAAAATGGGAAACCAAGACTAAGATCTTTCAACCATAACAAGCAGTCTTCGTCAGAGTCAAAAACCCAACTGACTCAGTTGGGTTTTCGACTCTGACGAAGACTGCTTGTTACGGTTGAAAGATCTTAAGTCTCGATTTCCTATTTTCATATTGTGGTTTGATCATTGATTGTTATTTCACGTGTTTATGTGAAATCTTTATATATATATATCTTTAAATTACACGAAGCACAACACAGAAAAAAGAATAAAAGAACACTTATAGAATTCAATATTTTGAAGTGTTGTTCGTCATCAGGAGTAGACTAGAAGAGATCTCTCTCACTTCGTCCTCTCTTCTAGTCTACTCCTGATGACAAACAAGAGTTTAAAATATTGAATTCTGTAAGTGCTCTTTTTATTCTTTTTTCTTTGTCGTGCTTTGTGTAATTTAAAGTTTTATAGTCCCTTCTAGACCGTTTTTTAAATTAAGTATTATATATATATATATATTATAATGCCCAAAGAAGCACAAAGACAGTCACAGAATCACTTGTACATTTCGACAATGGCCATCATCAAAGAGCGGAAGAGTTTTGCAGGATTGTAGGACAGTGACAAAAGTCCAACAGCACGACCATTTAAACTCAGTCATACCACAACCAAACGAGAAAGATAGGGGAAAGAAAAAAATAAAAAATAATAATAATAATAAAAATGAAAATACAAACAAATTCAAACAAAAAAATAATAAAAATAATGATAAATAAACAAAATAAAAATTATTATAACTACACAACAACAATCAATGAAATAATCAATCAATGAATTATACTACTTATAAGTATAATTAGATAATTATATGAATGATTATTTGTAACAACCGTTTGGATTTATATCTGAAGTTACTTATTTAAATGTATTGTGTAACAGATTTTTTTGTATTTGACTGATTTGCAAGGATAGACAGGCATGAGCTAGAAAGATTTCGTTCGTAGACAGATTGAAGGTGATTTTTTTCAGACCAGTTCTTAGGTCATCAATAAGAGACTTCTTGTTTCACAAAAGGAAACATATTTTATCTTCCTCACCCTTTTTTATTACAGCCCTCTATTTTTTTAGTGAGTGATTTTTTTTCACTTTACTCAAGAGTATACTAATCATAAATAACAGTCCTTAATTTGATAAAATGTACAATTTTTTTGGTCAAATTGAATGTTAGCGGAGCAATATATTCCAGGATATTAATACCAACACATTTCACTTTTGCTCAATTACGAATCATTTAGTCTATTATTTGAATTTTTCACAACAAAATTACGATTAATAAACACAAACAGTTACAAATAAAGTTAGAAGCTAACTAAACTAATTCTGACAAGATCAAGATGCTATTTTTCTTAATCCATTCACCAGTTTAGAATTATTAGAAAAACTGTCACAACTAGGCAATATGTTTTGGTTACTTCTTCCTCAATGTGACTATAATATTGAGATTTGGATTCTGTTCCTTCACACAAAGGTCTGCAAATATAAGTAGTCTTTTTGTATCATTTTTTTTTTTTCTTTGAGGAGTATTAGAATTTTCTGTTTTTACATTATATGATGATGACAAATTTGGTTTTATTAAGCAAGTCTTTTTGTTAATCACTATTTTGTAATAACTATTATTGCAGCAATGAGTTGTATTCCTTTGTATGGAGAATGTAAATATTTGTGGTTTTTTAGCATTACTATTGTATTGCAGAACTAAATTTGGTTTTTGACTATGTAAGGCTGCAAGTATTAGTAGTCTGTTAAGAGTCACTACTGCATTGCAGCACTAGCATCACTATTGTATTGCAGAACTAAATTTTGTTTTTAACTATATAGGGCTGCAAGTGTTAGTAGTCTGTTGGAGTCACTACTGCATTGCAGTTCTGTGGTTTCTTCAGTAACATCTAACTTGTAAGATTTTATCCTCTGATACTCATCAGTATGATTTTTTGGTGGCATTGTAAAAAAAGATGAAGAGATAAACCCAGATGTTCAATAATTTTGAGTACCTCGATCGCTGGTCTAGACAGTTCCGTTGTATTTCCGAGGTGTCAACTCTCTGTCATTCAAAAGTTAATGAATTACTGGATTATTATTTCATAGAAGATGGTATGCATTAGTAGATCTTGTCTTGTGGTAAATATATTGTTGTAGATTATTTTTAAGACTTGCTTATCTTGTGTATACCTATTATTCATATAGCCAAGATACTAGCCAAGAGCAGAGATTTTTAAGATAACATGCTTTGGTACATGTTATCAGTATATATAGTACAACTAGCAGACGTTGCCCGTCTTTGACGGATATTTTACAAAAATTTGAAGATGACACAAAACCTCTACTAACATTCAAACGAAGACGCAAAGAACTGGAAATAGATAAATGAAATCAGGATTATATTAAGAAAGAATAAATTGTTGAACAATTTAATACTTAAACTTATTGTGAACCAAATTTAACTATACCAAGACACCAATGATTCCACAATGTTAAGATAACAAGTTTAGGTAGGTTGCAAGAAAAATATCAAATACAGTCAGTTGCCTCTTCAAGATGGGATTACCAGACTTGAGATCCAAAACCGGTCGAGCTATTAACAAGAAAAACTTAATACGAGGTAATGAACGGAAAAGCAAAAATTAATATTAACTAATAATTAATCCAAATTTAACTAACCTCAGTGGATCACTAACCCAATAACATTAGTAGTTAAACAAAACAACACAGTTGACTCAATGCGAGAAACACTTGGTCTCACTCACTTTATCTCCTACCTTAGATAGAGGTTCATTTTGCGACTTATTTACCGTAATTGCGAAACAAACGCTGACTCGAAATTGCAACAGAAACGGATAGTTGCTCGGAATCAATGGTATGCGTGGTATATATACGACCTTATTGTCATTTACCTTAGTTACCTAACTTCAAATATTTATACGAATTAACGTTTTAAATGATAGTTTAAGAAAATGGTTTGTAATATATAACTATAAAGTAATATAATTAATTTACTTAATTAACTGTATATTATAGCTAAATTAATAATAAATCGAGAAATTGGAGTATTAATAATTGACTATATTTGTTAGTTTTCTAGTGATAATCACTAGTGAAGCAAACTATAGAGACTTACTCATATTTAAATATATGTGAACGTATTTGGCATTATTATGGCAATTATTGGTATTGATTAGTAGAAAGAATAACAAAGAATTCCATCCACCTACCCTACCCCCCATCCACCTCCCAACCCCCCATCCACATCTCCTTGTTTGCGAACTGAATCCAACTGAATGAGAGAAGTGAAGAAGAAAAATGAAAAAGCGAAAGACTAAAGGAGACGATATTGCGCCCGGGGCCTCTAAACCGAGGGAAACACAATTCCAACTTGGCAGCTAAAGCTACTGTTCTGCTGTTCTTAGTTCTAGCATGAGTGAAAATCACCCAGATCTTTGGAGACCCCTCCCTTCCTCACTATAAAGGGAAAGTCTAATGACTATAACGGTATATGAAATAAAATAAAACAAATGATTAAATGACGCCGAATCGCAACAGAATCAGCTCCAAAAAACTTTTTGGATAAAAAAAATGGAGGATGTAGCAGTGAACCATCTAGAATAGATTGAAAAATTTAATAATGGATGAAAAAGAAACAGATAAAAGTTGATGCTTAGTCTGTTTGGTACTGCATCCAAATAGTACAGAATAAATGTGCCCGCCTTATAGCTAGGGCTCCATGGTACGCCAGAAATGTGGATATTCAACATGATTTTGAGATTGATAAATTCTATTCGAATAATAAAACTCCCACCAACTTTTGTAATCCACCCAAACTTTCATCCCACGAATTCCAAAGCTTCCTACCTGAGCTAACTATGACGACCTGATGACTTCTAAGTTATACAGTACCTCAGACAATTCAAAGCCGCAAGACCATATGACTCTGAATACGACTTTATCCCCTGACATACTGACAAAAACAGCAAGATGAAAATTTAGCAGTAGTGGGCCTCGGGTCTACAACTGCTAATTACAACGTGCACTGATGTACATGGAAATATTCGTTTTCGTTTATCGTTGGACGATAAAAGTTGGGTACAATCATTCTCTAATTTAGTTTAAAAAAACTCATTAAAAAAAATTTACATTCGTAAGAAAATACTATCTTCAAAAAAAGAAAATATAATTATATTTATCCATAATTTGTTTTCTTAAGTACTACTTATGCAAACAATTAATTAACATCATACGAATAATGCAAACTCTGCCTGCAAATTGCTCAGACCTTTAATCACATTCAATATGTAGCTAGGTAGGTGGCTTACGGTTAGGGTTTATACAAAAACCGACATTTTAGAAAACCGGTTTTCGAATAGTAATTTTTCCAGAAAACCGGTTTTAACCGGTTTCATATGTTTATAAAAAAAATTTTTTTGCTCGAATATTCTGTAATTCGAATAAAAAATTTTAACAGAAAATTTAGAGAGATCAAAAGCAGTTTTTGAGTGAAATTATTTACTGTTCAGTTTTATTGATAGTAAAAATTTTTTATGCAATTTAGTAGAACAAAGAAATAATAGTTGACCAGAGTTAAATAACTTTAAAATCAATTATTCTTTGTTTATGCATAGTTTTCACATATAAGGATGTAAATATTTTTATAATAGTGAAACGAGTTATTCAGCAAAGGGTTCGAATAAATAAAAACAATATATTTTCATATTTTTATAATAACCATATTATTAACCGTATTAGATTTATAATAACCAAATTATTAAATCGGACCGATATGATTCCAAGAACCAAACCGCTTGCAACAGTGTTTTCAACAATCTGGTACATTTGGCTATATTTGTTATTTTCAAATTTTTTTTTAAGTGTTATTCATACATTGAAAACCGATATTTTCTACTAAAAAAACCGGTTTTCAAATTTCATAATTTTCTCCAAAAAACCAGTTTTTAAAAACCGACAAACCCTACTTACGGTAACTCTCCGCCCGAGTTCGAGGAGTCTCCGTACATCCACCAAAGAATAACTTTCCTTAAAGAGTGAGATCAATATTTAAAACTTGCTATAAGCTACAATATAAGAACTGAAATCATTAAATTTACTAGCAATAATTTTGGTGAAACTTGACCAAAGAATATATTATAACTTTACAATAATCATATTAAAATAAAATAAAAACTCAATTGATTACTAACGAATTAAATGTTATGATTACTTATAATAAAGTTGATTGTGGGCTACTCCACCCACATTTGATTTTCTTTCAAAAGTTTTATATTTAAAATAATTTAAATTTCCTAACTTTATATCAAATAAATATATAACAATTAAAAAATAAAGTTGTAAATATTTTAACAAATAGTAGAATGATCAAACCACAATAAGAAATGGAGAAAACAAGACTAAGATCTTTCAATCGTAACAAGCGGTCTTCGTCAGAGTCAAAAACCCAACTGAACACTAGATGCAGAAAACATCTGGTGAGGAGTTGAGAAGAGTGGTATTTTAAAAGGGTGAAAGCACAGGAAAGGACTAATGTCCAGAAAGGGATGTTTGGGGAAACAAAGGAGTACAGTAAGAAAAAGTAAAAAACTATCCGCTAGCTGTCAACCCTCTTTGAAGAGGCTATTGCCCTCGTGACGAAAGTATCAACCGTAACAAGCGGTCTTCGTCAGAGTCAAAAACCCAACTGATCATTGATTGTTTTTCACGTGTTTATGTGAAATCTTTTAAATAGTAGAATGTTTGCTCGACACATATTAATATGATTAAAGAAGGCAGAAAGCGAGTGGGAGAGCAAGACTTTGGGTGTGACTGGGAATAAATTATCTTTCATTTTTCGAATGCAATGAACCACTTGCAAAAAACATATTTATTGAATGATCTAGTACTATAAACAGAGTCTGTTAACTCTTTGAATAACTAAGGGATATAATTCTGCTATACTTTTCAATGAATTTCAAGTTGAATTAAAACTCAGAGGAGTAAAATTTGTAGGAATATACTGATTATACCACTGCCAATATAAGAATAAAGCCTACTAGTTTTCATATAAATTTCATTGTTTATTTTAGTTTTTTAAAATTTTTATATATTATTTTCATTTGTTTAATAATTATTAGAGAGATAAAAGTAAAATGGTTTCTGTTATGAAATCACAATTATCATAAATAATTGAAAAAAATTAGAGTGGCCTACACTCAATTTTACTTTCAGTAAACTTAACATAAAATTCGTTGAGAACCAACTAATTTTTTCCTTTTTTTTTTAATCTGGCTATGTATACATGTTTACATGTGGCTATAATCATTTTATCAGTTGTGAGAAACCTGAAGCCATTGATCAATCTGACATGCTATTAAAATGATAAACTGTGGACTTGAATCTCAGTGGACTCCGCGGCCATACCTGTCGTATTGTGTAGACCAGGATTGTCCAAAGTCTAGCCCGCGGGCCACATACGGCCCGCAGCCTCTTCTAGAATACTTTTAAAAATTAATATTATTTAGATATCTATTGAGTTATATTCGAAAAAAGTTGTTATTAAGCAAAGCTACACTGCCAATCACTCAATTTTGGCCTCTTCTTTCTGAAGAGCATTATCCTAATTTACGCCGTTTTGGATTGCACTTGCTGTCAATGTTTGGCAGTACCTAACTTTGCGGAGCAGCATTTTCCGCAATGAAGTCGATTAAATCCAAAGAGAGGAATCTACTTAATCAAACATCTCTCCAAGCCTGCCTTCGTTTAGCCTGAACCTCAGTTGACATTGACACAAAGGAGCTGGCTTCCAAAATGCACGCACTGAATTTTAAGTAAACTGTACCGTTTTACTTACTTACTTAAATATTATTAACGACTATATTTAAGGGTTTTTTTTTCGTCGTAGGATGTGGAAAAATCTGTTCATCAGATCCCTTAGCAAGACGTCTTGCTCAGGGTATGTGGGGTTGGGGGTCCCGACCCACTAAAAATCCACATCCTATTTCCTGGCAATACCCGACACGGAAACCGTTTGCACATTACTTATTTAAGGGTTGATTCTTATCCATACTTGTCAATTATATTTTTAAAATAATATATGTTTTTATGATAATATATAGATTCATTTACATGTACGTGTTTTACTTTACAACTGGTACTGCGGCCCGCGATCTAATTTCCTTGCTGAGTGCGTCCCGCGTCCCCATAAAGTTTGGACAACCCTGGTGTAGACTATTGTTCCTAAATTCAACTTCAAATTTTAAGTTCCTTAATGACACTCATAAATATAACTAGAAAAATAATCGTCATTATAGTTTTTAGCATGATTTCACAAAAATCTTTATCCTCTTAAAGGTGATTATCCCACATTCAGATATAATGTGATCAAAGGTTACTACCTCTTCTAAACAAAATATCTATATTCTTTGAATGTCAAATACAGCTTCCACCCATAGTGCTTAATTAAATAAATTTCAAATATATTTTTTTAAAATTCTTCCTTTCAAGATATGGTATGTTATGCAAATGTAAGCTTGGTCAGGATGAGCGTTCTGAACTAAATAGATCCAGCTTGTTCAAAAACTTTTTAGTTAACACCTTCACAGGTTTTCACAACTTTTTTCTTGATCTATTTGTCAGTTCTACTCTTATGAAAGCTGAGATGTATAAACCAAAAATGCTCAAGACCCTTAAATGTACTTTCGTTCCAAACATTTTCACATTGTTTACTACCTCTTTCACAGATATTTCCTTGATTCCAGGTACTCAAATGAAAATCAAATTATATACATTGTTTAGGATTAATTTTTGATTTATTAATATTTCAGATAAGAGCACTCACAATGCATATCATTCACAACTAATCACTAGAATTGTATCGATAAGGCATCTATATGAGAACATCCTCAGTGTTTGCAACTGAACTTTACTCTAAATCAGGGCTTCTTAAACTTTTTTCATTCACGACCCCATTTATGGATTGTGAGTTTCCTGACGACCCCATATAAATATAAAAGAAAGATAAATAAATATTTTTTTGATGATTTATTTATTAAGTAACAATATTCATATACATATGAAAATATATATTCGCACGCAGTTGTTGAGTGGTAAGTATTAAATTAAAATTAAAGGAAAAAGTTTAATGAGATGTATGTGACTGTTTTTTATTGCTTAACAAATTAAATATTGGTTGAATGTTTGACATTGCTGGACGTAAGACCAGTCTACATTTTTTAACAATGAGAGATATTGGGATTTAAATGTGTTAAAGCTGTGAAAGTAACTTCACATAAATATGTGGTGTTAAATAGCAGAAGAACATTTAACGCCATATCAGCGATTTTAGAAAATTCAGTTCTAAATGTAACACATAAATTGTCCAATATCGCTGAAAAAAAATATTTTTTGCGTTGAAATAGATGATTTCAATGGTTACTATGTTCGTCTTCATACTGAACTGAATGCGAAAAAAAGTACATTTCTCATTAAAATTAACATAGTTGCAATCAAAATCATGGGTTATAATACAAATTCAAATATTTCTTTGTCAGCCTTCTTGTTCATTTTTTTTTATATGAAGTATTACTCCCGTGGTGTGACTGCACAAATACATATCCAGATGTTATAAAATCCCGTTTTTAAATATTTGACATTTCAAATCTCTCGCGACCCATAGTTTAAGAAGGCCTGCTCTAAATCATGATTGATTTAGAGTGTAGAATTGAGTCTAGAGTTAGTAGTTTAGGAGTAAAAAATGCAGCATTTTGAAAAAAACACATTTTTGCCAAGAAAGTGATTTTCCGTTAATGAAATATTGTCCATAAAACAATAAAACCAATCTACACTATATGATCCATTTTTGAATAAAATGTTAATTTTATCTGTCAAATGCTGTGAACCGTAACGTGCCCATAAACAATTGGATACACACACACACACACACACACACACACACACACACACACAAACACATAAAAATCATTAAATAAACATTGATACAGGACTTTGGGTACGTCAAATCAAATAAATCCGTCAAAATCTCGAGATCAAATTTTGTCATGATTACAATACTTTACTTATAGTAAAGTAAAAATAAAGGCAAGAGTAAAAGAATGTGTAAAATACATATTTTTAGTACCACAGAGATTATTATATCATATTATAAAAATTATATTATTATAATTTTATTTTATAATTATATTATTATATATTATATAATCTGCCTTACCTCTTAAGCATTGGAGTTGTCTAACAAGTCTCGACTCAGTACATCTTAAAGGAAGAGAACTCGTAGTCAAAGCGCCGTGGGATTGAATATCTATCAAACAAGCATATGCCTCAATTTGTATCAAATTTGTGTAACATCATTATTTATTGTTTCAAATGCTTCAGATTAACTAGTGATAAACAAATACAATCTTAATTTACAAGTTTGTTATTTTGAAATTATATAATTTCAAGTTTGTTTGGAATTATATAATTGGTACCTCTGTTTCAAACCAGTACCTACATCATTGTTTACAAAATAAGCTTCATATGAAACTTTTTAACATTATTTTAAAAAATTATAAAAAACTAAATAATGAACAATTGTAATTGTCTTTTTCAATAAAGTTTTTCAAAAGAAATAATTTTAGGGCAAGGTCGATTACTTTTCCTTAACCCCAAAAATTGCTAACAAAAAAATATGCGGTATAATTGACTGACTATGCGATTTCTGTAGTGCCAATTCATAACACATCAGATTACATTTCTTACCTTTTTATCTAATTTATCACTTGATTAGTCATATATTACAATGTTCGTTACAAAGCTAACTTTTTAGCTATTGATATTTGTCTCATTTTATGAATAACTTAAGATTTACAATTACTAACTTTCATAATTTAAATTAATGTCAATGTTACATACCTGTTTGTACTAATTATTTAATTATGTTAATTAACAAGAAACATACATCCAAAATTCACCAAGTTTTAATCAAAATCATACTCATTAAATGATGATTGGCAAAATTCAATGTATATGAATTCTTATTTCAGTAATAGGCGAGCCAGTTTACCGTTAACCCTACATTGGGAGCCTTAAATTTTGTCTCAATCAAATTTATTAGAAGAGTGATAGCAAGAGGTCTTTAACATAACACAGGCTTTGGACCGATGATATAACGTTTCTTAAATCTTTTTAAAAAGTTTCATGTGAAGGTTTTTTTTTTAAACAATGATGTAGGTACTGGTATGAAAACATAGGTACCAATGATATAATTCCATAATTATTGTTATAATAAAATAACGTCTTCTCCAAAGGTACGATGTGCTCTGATTTTTTACTTCCCACGAAAAAAAATTGAGGGACTGAGGGAGAATCGAACACGGATCTACTGGTCCAGAAGTGAGCGCGCAAGCTACTGGGCTACCTTTCTAAATGGCATAAAGATCTATTTGGGGGGTATTTTAATGATGCACTCAAATTTAGAAAACTAGTGTATTCAGTTGATTTAAAATACTTGTTAGACTGTCGTGTTGCCTAAATATGAATCACCCATCTATTCTAGAAATGTTTTTTGAAATATATACGTCTTATGCAGAGATCAACATGTCTAAGAGATGCCAAGTCAGGATACGAGAAAGACAGGCATTTTCAAGATGGTGGTATTATATATAAAAAAAAAAAAAAGGGAATGAAAAAGCTTGTAAGGTGTTGACTGGTAGGGAGGTTGAGAGTTAGTGGATGTGGGCGATTATTAAGGTGCCGAGGAGCTGGGGAAGACATTATGTAGAGTGTTTAGGAGGGAGGCTGTGGCTGCCATTACGGTAATCCCGCTAAGTGATGCGGGCCGCCCTGGGGATTTGTAGCCTAATACCCGGGGACGGCTCCCTCTACATACTACCCTGACTTACGACACCAATTTGTATCCTCCGTCCACAATATGTTTATCGCAACCTTTCCGCCTCATATATATATATCCTTGTCCTCAGCACCCTCTCACTCTCCCCCCCCCCCTCAACCTTTCCAGTCTCCCTACATTAATCTGTTGCCATTGGTCTGCCAACCGTAGAAAATCATTGTGACCAAACATCTGCGGTACTTCACTTGAATTCAATTCAACTGGAGTACTAACTACAGTATGGTTCATTAAAGAAACATTGCAGCGAAAAGAAGTTGCATATCATTACCCATTCATGATGACACATTTATATAAAATATTAACTTGTATCATTTCCCAACCATTTATCAGTTTAATAACCCAAAAACAAAAACGCATTCATCCACTACATTAAAACTCCAATAATTTCAAACTCATCTCCAATTTTCATACACTTTTCAACAACTCTGTATTCTGCCTGTTATTTGCCCGAAACAAAAAAAAAATTAAATTAATATTTCACGCCCTTTTTAAACAACTGACCTAGTGCAAATTATTCACACAGTGATTATTCTTAATAACAAAATATAGTTAATACTTTCCTAGATCAACACATATAATATATAAATATGTAAATAAAATATAAATATTATTTACCTCAATTATATGAGAGTTCAGCAATAGAATATTTTTTATTAAAAAATAAGGAATATGCATTTAATAAATGCTATAATTTTATATAGATGAGTAAAAATGAAAAAACTTTAGGAATATACTAAATATTTGTCCTTATATCTATAATCCTATCCATTCTTAATAAAAAGGAGAACTTTTTTTTGTTCATTTACAAAAATTAAACTGAAAATGATAAATTTTTCAACCAACAACTTTTATTTATATTTCAATTAATTTAAATTATGTATATATAAAAATAAAATCTAAGTGGGTTATTTTTTAAAAAAAAGGTAAATATTTTTTTGAAAATATGCTGAAGTTTTTACGAGTATTTTTCTAAAAATAAAGGTATTATTTATTAATGTTATTTAATTATTGGGAAATATTACATTTCATAGAAAAATTTGTCTTTCTTCTTAAATATATTTTCAATTTTCATCAACTTTTGGACTTAGTTTTTAATTTGTAAATATCTATTGAAATTCAGAAGGCAGGACTACTTTTCCGCAGAAGCCAATACTACAGTTAAGCCTCTAGAACAGGGGTGGGGAACCTTTCTTGGAGTATAGAAACTTCCCCAAAAGGCCACCAAGAATAGATAAGCAAATTCTTATATAATAGTTATATTGTAAAATACTTGATCTATTATTATATTACTAGATCAGTACATCTAAATCTGTTTTGCATCTTTCAAAAGATTCAGTAGTGTCCTTACTGCCTTCGTTTATTACATTTGTTAACCCAGGAAAATTATTTTCCATTAAGCTTAGACTTTTCAAGCAATGATTAATGAATAGTCTTCTTCCTAAATGCCAGAATTTTTTTGTCTTTATTACCATAATTGTAATTCTTTATATTTTGAAACATTTTTCTCCTCAACAAACTGTAGAAGGCCACATTTCACGGTTCAAAAGGCCACATGCGGCCTTAAGGCCGCGGGTTCTCCACGCCTGCTATAGACCAGTCCGCACAACTCACAATTGTCAGGAGACCACATTGAGTACAGAAAGGTCGTAAAATAAAATGTTGAAAGTAATTATAGAATATATTCTGGACAATGACATAAAAAACATGCAGCAGTCAGTTAAATTTATTATGAAATCATTAGTATTTACCCACTTCCCATTAATGATAAATGTTGCATGTCTTTTTGTCCACAAGTATGTCTAATTCTGAAGACATCAGGGAAGTAGGTACTTTTAAAATGTCTTTCATTTATTCGTTAGTCAGAGAAGACAGCTGCTTGCTTTACTTGATTAATGACAGAGAAATCTGTTTGCATATATAAGTGCTTACAAAAATGCACTTCATAAATGAAATCGTAAGATTTCAGTACGATTCTGTAGATTTAAGGACAATTGAATGTAACAACGTAACGTAGAATAAATGTATTAACGAGTCTTTCTGTAATGTAAACTGGTCATATTTAAAATATATTGAAGCTAACGTAATCTAACTCAACCTAACCTAACAAAGTAAAAGAGTAAATATGATAAATAAACAATAGAATGAAGCAGTATGGCACCCGGATAATTTGCCGAATTGTACTGAAATCTTACCAACTGCAGTTGATTTGTCAGATGTTGAGTGAAATTATTTAATGAAAAGGAACAATTTAGCTTTGAATTAATATTCTTAGTCTTAGATCAACCAAATAGAAATAGAGAGTAATATACTAAGTAATGGATAAAAAGGGTAAAACTAAGCACGGATAAATTATCATGTTAGTAAAAGTAATAATTCTCAAATCCCTTTAGGCTTCATCAATTGGGCCACATGGACGTGTATTGCAAGCCGTAATAAAGTAACATGTTCTTAACGTGGTATGTGGACCTTTAACAATTTTTCTATTTCCTCAAAATATAGAAGTCAGTTTTTTCTATCAGATCTCTCTGTTCAATGACTGTTTCCTTTTGTTTTCATAGTATGTTTTTATGTTATACAATGTTCAATAATATTTCTTATCTATATATATATATAATATATATTTCACATAACAAGTGAAATAACAATCAATGATCAAACCATAATATGAAATGGGAAAACAAACTAAGATCTTTCAACTAAGGTCTTCGTCAGAGTCAAGTGGTTTTTCGTTAGTTTTGTCAGTTGGGTTTTTGACTCTGACGAAGACCGCTTGTTAGGGTTGAAAGATCTTAGTCTTGTTTTCCCATTTCATATTGTGGTTTGATCATTGACTATATATATATATATATAAAGTTCGTGAGTTTGTTTGTTTGTTTACTCATTTTCAGTGGAGATAGAGACCTGAAATTACTATAATCTTTACTTTTGTTGTTATTGGCTTTGTTGTAGTTTTATTACATAATAACAAATCGTATTAGGGGGTCAGGGTAACCTATATAATATATAATAAACTAGTACATTAGAAGTTAAAAATGAATAATTTTAGCAAAAAACTTGAACAGAACTGTCAGATAAAATAAGAATGTTCTAAGGTAATATTATAAAGATACATTCCTTTCATTAATGATATTTTATGTTGGGTAAATAAATTGAATATTTCAATTCGCAAGTTTTGTTTTTTTTTTTAAATATATTTGATAGTGTATATAACTTGAAATGGTGCTTTATTTATATATATCATAAATTAAATGATTTTTTTCTACTTTTAAATGATTTTTATTTTGCTAAATATACTTATTGTGTATACATCTTCAATCAGGTTTAGAATACTACATCAAAAGCTTGGATCATATAAGAATATGATATGATGTTTCCGTCCCCTAATAACAAGAAAAACAATTAAAGTTATCCCTGTCAATCATGTTCAGTGAATTTATTTCAATAACTATTGCTATAATTTTTCTTAGTGCACCAAGGTTTACAGGGTAGTCTAGTAAATAATACGTTGAAATATCCTAACATAATCTTATTACGATCTTGTTTTCGTTCCAAAATGAGAAAAAAATTAACATTTTTTTTTTTAAAAATGTTTTCAAAAAAATGAAAAATAACGTAAACTCAACTCTATCAAATAATATCTCAATTAGAGTAATAGTTGCTTCAACTAAAAAAAAAGTCAAGTGTAGAAATAAGGCTAGAATGGTCTACATTAAACCTTAGTACAAACAAGCGCATTATCAAAATCATTGATAATCAGTTTAATCCCAATATTTATTTTAACGTAGCTATCTTTTGAAAATTTAACGGAAAAGTTTATTGAAGTAATATAAACCAGATGAAGTAATTTATGAAGTAATATAAACACCAGACTTGTAAAGATGTCTAATAATCGAGACTAGAAACACTCATTGAATATTGTCAATCAGATTATTAAACAACAACAATTGTGAGTCATAAGCGATGTCACCCAAACTGTTTTGAACATTGTCAATCAGATTATTAAACAACAACAATTGTGAGTCATAAGCGATGTCACCCAAACTGTTTTGAATATTGTCAATCAGATTATTAAACAACAACAATTGTGAGTCATAAGCGATGTCACCCAAACTGTTTTGAATATTGTCAATCAGATTATTAAACAATAACAATTGTGAGTCATTAGTGATGTAACCCAAACTGTTTTGAATATTGTCAATCAGATTATTAAACAATAACAATTGTGAGTCATTAGTGATGTAACCCAGGTTGTTTTAAATATTGTCAATCAGATTATTAAACAACAACAATTATGAGTCATTAGTGATGTAACCCAAACTGTTATAAATAAGGAAGGTTTAAGATATAAAAGTATATCTTACTTTTTCCTATAAAAGTATATTAATATTTCCTATAAAAGATATAGGAAGGAATAATGACATGTAAGTGATTATGGATTATTGATTATTATTCATTTTTCAAATCTATTTAAATCTAATAACCTACATATCTTTATGATGAGATGTTTTAATGAATTTTATAAAACTCATAAAAGATAACTACAAATGGGACATATTTATTTAGGGTTGATTTCCTATTACAAAAATTATGAAATGTTTATAATTGTGTAATCATATTAAGGCAATACAAAATCAAAAATTTAAAGCTTTTATAGCTTTATCTATGACTATAGAAAAAATATTACTTTTTTAACATGAAATTGATGAAATAATATTCTAAGAAGCCGTACTGCACAAAAAATGAAGCTGCCTTGAATACCAATAAATATACATCTGGTTTATTTCATTAAATCCGTCGAGCGACAGAGACCAATATAGTATACCGCAGATATGTAGTGCTGCATACTGACTACTTAATTTTTTAAGATTCTTTCACCTGTTTTCTAATTGTAAGTGAACTTATTATTGTGAAACAGATTATAAGTCACACCAGCAGTTTTTCCTTTATCGTTTTGATTATCTTTTTGTATTATTTTAGTAAAAACTACCTTTGTGTCAAGATATTTATTGAGAATGGTGTTAAAAACTTTCTTGTTGATATGTTATTGATATTCCTAGTGACGACGATATCTTGGTGCAATACTTACCAAGTATTGCACAATACAATCGTTGTGTACAGTCGTGTTGTGTACCACGAATGTGAGGATGACATATGGACGTAATTTATTGCTATCTGAAAAGTTGATTTTGACATTCAACATATAAATTTTCTGTTAAGAAGCTATTTCAGTATTGAATCACAAGCAAGAAGTTCTTTCAAATGTTCGATCAGAGATTCCCCATCTTACTATTACGACTCAGTAGTCAGCTCTACTAGGGTTTGTCGGCTATTAAAAACCGGTTTTTTGGAGAAAATTATGAAATTTGAAAACCGGTTTTTTAGTAGAAAATATCGGTTTTCAATGTATGAATAACACTTAAAAAAAAATTTGAAAATGACAAATGTAGCCAAATGTACCAGATTGATGAAAACACTGTTGCAAGCGGTTTGGTTCTTGGAATCATATCTGTCCGATTTAATAATTTGGTTATTATAAATCTAATACGGTTAATAATATGGTTATTATAAAAATATGAAAATATATTGTTTTTATTTATTCGAACCCTTTGCTGAATAACTCGTTTCACTATTATAAAAATATTTACATCCTTATATGTGAAAATTATGCATAAATAAAGAATAATTGTTTTTAAAGTTATTTAACCCTGGTCAACTATTATTTCTTTGTTCTACTAAATTGCATAAAAAAAAATTACTATCAATAAAACTGAACAGTAAATAATATCAGTCAAAAACTGCTTTTAATCACTCTAAATTTTCTGTTAAAATTTTTTGTTCGAATTACAGAATATTCGAGCAAAAAAACTTTTATATAAAAATTCGAAACCGGTTAAAACCGGTTTTCCCGTAGCTTCTATTAGGGGCCAGGTTAGCTCAGTGGTTTTACGTACTCGCCTCTGGGCTGGTATTCCAGGGTTCGATCCCCACCTGGCCCTCGGTTTATTCACGCGGTAGGTGAATAAATCTGAGTATGTCACCCTCGGAGAGGATGTTAAGCCGTCGGTCCCGAGCCTGTACGATGTCAGGTTTTCATTAAAGATTCCTACTCGAAATACACTTGAGTTAGGCAAAATTTAAGACTCCCATCTGTAGAATGACCGATCAAACAAAAAGCCTGTAAACGGCTGACGTCATGACCTGCTAGCAGATCGGTTTAAACAATAAAAAAAAGTAGCTTCTAAACTGTTATTTTCTAGGTGACGCATATTAAAGTTGATGAAAGTATATGCGTCACAAAGTATGTTTTAACAGTATAATAGATTCAACCGTATTTACATCGACTATTTGTATTGATTGTTGATCTCTATCTTTATTCATCTTTCTGATAAGTTTGTTTACATCAGTTTTAAGGTGGTTTATTGGGTTTTGGGTTTATTTTTTAACTTCGTTGTATCATCAAGTTCCATTCGGTTTTTCTTTTCTATTTGGTACGGTCCATGACGAAAACAGACCCTTCTAACAAAGATATCGGATTTTTTTCTGAGTTCTTAGCAGCTTTCTATAAGATCTTATTGATGACTATGCTGTGCTTAATTCATCTGAGAAGGGAGGAAGAGACAGAGTTCACAGATAGAGATACTTCTGTGAATATAACACAGACAGTTCAAAACACATAGAGATAACAATTGATAAACCCCCTGTTAAAACCTAGTTAGTCCGTTATTACATAGTACGAGTACGCAAGCCACAGGGCCACCCTGACCCCCTAATACAATTTGTTGTTATGTAATACAACTACAACAAATCCAATCACAACAAAAGTAAAGGTTATAATAATTTCAGGTCCCTATCTCCACGGGAAAGGGGTGAACAAACAAACAAACTAACTAACTAACGAATTTTATATATATAGATTAGTTATTAGTTTATATTATGATAAATTCTAAATATACAGAGTTCTCCTGTCACATGAAATATCTTTCTATGTTTAGCCTCCTTTCAGATTTTCATTACTGGTTTTGTTCACTTTGTTTTATAAAACTAAAACGCACATTGTTACTGCGTTTAAATAAAGTAAATTTAATTTTCTTATCAAAAAAGTTCTTTCTTTTTCCCATAAAGAAGTTTTTAAATAAAACCAAAACATCGGTAACGAGAGATCGATTTTTAAACCTAGAAAATTGACCGAATCCTGATTAAATATATATATATATATATATATATATATATATAAACTTTTTATATATAATTATAAAATTTTCGTAAATTAAACTTATTTTGTAAATAAGTTTACAAATTGGACTGTACTCGTTGTGATGCGTTCTACGTAGGACTGTCCTCTAACAAGCTCAGCCTCCGTATGAACGGTCATAGAGCATCCGTTAACAACAACTCCAATTTACCTGTCGCCATACACGCCAAATCCCACGGTCTGTCTTTTAACGACTGCTTCAGTGTGCAGATTCTGCGTCAGATTCCCCCTGGTGATAATACCGTGACCCTTAGAGCCTCTGAGCAGGCTCACATCTGGTTGCTCGGGGCGCGCAGTGCACCTGGACTTAACCTTAAAAGATAATTTTTTTTTTTGTACTTTTTTTCCAGTATTCTTTATTCTCCAGTACTTATTTCTTTTTTCCTCTTTCGTATATTTTGTTTATATCTATTTTGTCTTCTTCACTTACTACTAGTTTGTTTTTATCCTATTTTATTTTTCTAAATTCTTATTCTTAACTAGTTTCCCATACTTACCCTTTTATTCAGTCTCTATCTTTTATTTACTAAAACAACCAATTCAAGTTTTTTGTATTGTATTTATTTTTATTTATTTATTATTTTTTCTTCTTTTCTCTATCATTATTTTTGTTTCTTATAGTTTGTTTTCATCTTATATTGTTTATAATTTTTCACCTATTTATAGTTTTACCCAACCAGTACTGCTTATCTGAGTTTCTGTTTATATCTTTTCCTAATTTTATACTTTAAGACCGGGTACGGTTGACAGCACTGGCGGTTGCCGGGTTGGTTACTTGCCGTTGCGCCTACAACGTGCTTGGTCTCCCATTCTCTTTTCTCCTGAAGACGGATTACCCGAAAATTTGAGTCTGTAAGTGTGTTTCCCTACTTTGTGTGCTGCTCTTTGTTAATCTCGAACTCGTATATATATATATATATAAAGGTTTCACATAAACACGTGAAATAACAATCAATGATCAAACCACAATAAGATCAAATCAGTCTTGTTTTCCCATTTCTTATTGTGGTTTGATCATATATATATATATAAAGATTTCACATAAACACGTGAAATAACAATCAATCATCAAACCACAATAAGAAATGGGAAACAAGACTAAGATCTTTCAACCGCAACAAGCAACCAAGATTGTTTTAAAGATCTTAGTCTTGTTTCCCATTTCTTATTGTGGTTTGATCATTATATATATATATACACGAGTTCAAAATTCAAGAAGAGTAACACACAGAGTAAGGAAACACACTTACAGACTCAAATTTTCGGGTAATCCGTTTTCAGGAGAAAAGAGAAAGAGAGACCAAGCACGTTGTAGACGCAACGGCAAGTAAACTTTTATATATATATATATAAAAGTAAAACTATCCACAAAGGATAACAAACGTTTTACAGTAAACTATAGATACAGAGTAAAGAGACGAACACATTTACAGTCTGTAATTTTTTGTTGAAACGTCATCAGGAGAGTTACAGTTACGAGTGAATTGCTCGTTCATAAAGCCAGGAATTCTGAATAGATAGCAGATCTTGAACCTCGGTAAACACCTTGTCAATTATCACTTGATGGGAGCTTAAATGTAAATGAAATTGAAATCAACTAACGATACCTACTTGCTATACCTATATACTTTCCCAAAAAAACTTGTCTATGAAGTTAGCCAAAGACAGCTTAAAAGTACAAACTTCGCTTCTACGTTGAATTTTCAATCCATTCAAAGCTTAGATTTTAAGTTAGACATTCACAAACTTACTTTCAAACTTTCAGCTTGCTATACCATATAGTAGCTGAGTTTACTTATGACAAAATTTTGCGGACAAACAGACGAAAATTTGTCTAAGTGTGGATTCGGTTTCTCTAACGTATGAAATGTAAAGATAACTTAAAATGAGTAAGTTCTAAGCAATGTACAGATGAAACCTTTCTTTTCTTAAAATATATTATGTAAGATACTAATTTGTACTGATCATTGGCAATAAACATTGAGATAAGGACCATTGATAGTTTATGGATAGAATATTTTTAATATGCTATAGCGTGTACTATGTTAAAAAAAAAAGTTTTATTTTCAAAATCATCGAATGCATTAATACTAATGCATATGAAAAAACGAGTTACGTTGAGGAATGTTATTTAATTGTAACAATCTTTCAGTTTAATCGTCTATAACTGATAGATTACTCTATTATCTTATAAGAGTAGGATAAAACAAAAGCTAACGAGATTAAAATGTAACTGCATCGTAAATAATGATAAAAGCAGAATTCTCTAGTTTAAAATGATTGAAGGTGCAGAACTGAAGTAATTGGGATAACTTTTTGCTTCAGACCGGTTCGCAGAGATACACTGAACCGGTTGAACCTGCCATCATTCTTCCTGGTCGAGGCGAACCATCCCGGCCTATTTACTCCCTCGTTATAAGTCTTAATTTTAAACTGTAGAAAACGAAACAGTTTCATTGATGATATTTAATTTATTTCGTTTATAGTAATTGCAAACTATGAACTATTAAAAGAAAACTTCGAACTATTAATAAGCAATCTTTAAATACTCGTAGAACCACAAACTTGTAAATTCACTCATAATTTGCTCATGAAACGAAGGTAAATAAAACATATATATATTTTTATAACAAGTAAAACAAAACAGCGTTAGTCTTTATTTTTCATTTTTGGGTTCTGCATACAACAAAGACTAAATAATCAACTTTAATTTTTTACTGATTTCAAGAAATCAATAAAATATTTAAGGAGTGGCAAATATCATTCCTTGAAAAGAAACTACTCAAATTAAATAACTGTATACGCGAGTATTAAATTGCTTTATTTTCTAAAGATGCTAAGTTGGGATTTTTCAGTGTCACAATCACCATATTGGTAGCTCTGTGTTATCGCATTCTAACAGTCTACCTGTCTAAATTAGCTTCAGCATAATCACAACTATAAATGTGGCTTTTATTGAAATTATTACATTTAGGAGTCATATCGAAATACTATGGAATATATCCAGCTAAACAGTTAGTCATTCCCCGAAGCCTTCATAATATTCCTTTTTTCAAGAGGTGTTCAATACTTCAGTATGGCCAACCATTTACTGAGATTGGTTCATTATATTTTTTCTCAAATACAAATTTCAATATATATTATTTTTTACAACAAAAATAGAAACATCGATGAATTAAAATGCATCTCTACAAGCCTGAGTCTAAAACTTTTTCAAGGATACCGTTATCAATATATATGCATCATCATGGTATGGAGTATGCTCCAAAAATCGGCAAAGCAATCCATGCCACATTTTGACAACTTTCGACTAACTTATAAGGGAAGGAGATTAAAGTTTAGAACCAAACACAGTTGCAAGAAACAATATTTTCTTCCGACCTTTACAAAATGAATCTTTCAGATTTAGTAAAACATTTGAAATCTTTTTATTTACTCGTTAAAATCCATTATTCATCATTATAGATAGCTTTATGTCCAAGTTCAGTTTCGAACAACAATTTCGTTTCTCTCTTAAATACGAATTTATTTTACTATTTGCTAGGTTCATTTATTTTTAACCAATTCTTTTAACTATACTTTCGACCAGTCCCATTGATCAAGATATTATGCAAACTGTTTCGCCATTCTGATTTATATCTTTGAAAATTACCAATGTAGAAGAAAATATCTTATCATATGGTTTAAAGATAAAAGAGAAAGCTGAAGAAGAATCCAGTCTTCCTTGTGTAGTACCTTTGTAGTATTAACTCTGTAGCCCTAACAGCATTATAATATTAAATCACATATTTAGATGATTGTTGGTCCACAAAAGGTTAAAGATCATTTGATATGATATTTACTTAAAATTTACTACCACTTTATTTAGTTTTAATTTAAATTAAACCATGAGTTGAAGAGAAGACAATATTTTAAAAGTGAAATAGAATTGGAGGCAGACGAGATTGTTAGAGGGTTGGATACACGACTGAATGATTGCCGCCGTGTTCGGGCAGTGCAACACGACTAATCGTTTAAGAGAACGTTTCGCCCTAATGCTGCCCACTGGTCATCGCCTCTTTTTAAACAACCAATTCCCAGTTTAACTCACCACACACCCTTCCATTTAAATTATCAGCCACTCGCACTTTAGGCATCATACAATTATATCATTTTCAACATTACTGAAGACACATTAAACGACATTTGAGCGATCATTATATCCAAAACAATGTAAAGCATTATTAAATTAACTATCTTTATAAATATGTTATATTTGTGTGTGTTGTATCTGTGTTGAATACTTTGATAAATAATGTAGATTATCTAATCTTCATGAAATGAATTATGTTTCGAACAATCAGGAAGAATAAAGATAACTGTTCATTTACACGTTTTGTCATTTAAAATCTCATTTTGCGTAATTGAAAGCAATCGGATAGGAAAGAGGTTATTGACAGATCACAACTAACCAGTGTTTATGAATCCTACAGGCCACGATTATCTGGCGCGCACTAGCACAAAATTCATGTCCTGCCATCACCCTACTGCATTCCTAAGAACCATCACTAGAAATTCTCAAATGTTTATAGTACTACAAGAAGAGTGAGTTAAATTTCGTACCCGTTTTGGCATAAAATACATCTAATATACCGTTTCCATGCTTCAATACGTAGCAAAACTACTTTTTTTTTACATATTAATATTTTTTTTACAATTATATACTTGTAAAATGTTATTAAGGTTTACCAACACCATGGTTATGTAAGTTTTGTCACAATACATACTATGGACACTCATCTAGCCCTGGGCAGACGTGTATTTTGACAAACACAAATTGTCAAAAATGGGATCACAGGGCCTCAAAATTAGTAAATCAGTAAAAATTTCAAATATATTATTTTATCATCATCATACATTGTATTAAAGAACTAAAAAATTGCTCATATATATTTTAAGAAAAGAAAAATTATCCTTTAAACCTACTGGTTCAGAAAATATAAATTATACGATTATTATAGGATATACATCTATATGCTTAATGATCAAACCACAATATGAAATGGGAAAACAAGACTAAGATTCTTCAACCGTAACAAGTGGTCTTCGTCAGAGTCAAAAACCCCACTGGGTCTTTGACTGACGAAGACCGCTTGTTACGGTTGAAAGATCTTAGTCTTGTTTTCCCATCTCATATTATGGTTTGATAATTGATTGTTATTTAAGGTGTCTATGTGAAATCTTTTTATCTATATGCTTAATCTATATATACACTAAAAGTTCAAATTTATTTTTTAAATCAAATACCTTTAATTATTTATACATGTAATTAAACAAATTGTTAACATATAGTAAAGAACTATGTTTCTGTCTAGCATATACTGTTAGAAATAGTTAAATTAAATGTATACTTCCAAATATTAATTGCCTAATACTGATATACGTTATAGATCTCAAATTAAGTTACTGAACTTATTTGGATGGATTATAATAAAAAAGTTAGAAGTAATGTAAACGAATTGATCCAGTTGATTGCCATAATTCCAAATTGAGCATCAAGTTTTCGAGTACAGTTATTTACATCTTATAGTGGCAAAAAATAATATCAATTTTACTATTATCACCAAAAATTAAAATTTGAAGTGGTCTAAACTCCACTTTACAACAAGTAAATGAATTATCTAACATGGTTACAATTTAATAATTTCACTTTAGTGTGGGTATCTTATTTTATCAATTATAACAAAAATGTGATAACAAAATACCATTGTTTTCTAGATATACCAATTTTATATATACCATGGTTAACTATGTGATTATGGATCTCCCAACTCTATCTGACTGGCATCTCAGTTAATAAATTAAGTGAAACATTATCCAAGCGTAAGATGAAAAAATAAATGGCAATTATATAAAAAATGAAGACTGCAGGCCTGCTGTATTCACAGACGAATAAATAAATGTACTACTGGATACTACTGTATTGAAATACAAATAATAAGGTGTGATGGAACAGGTTAAAGATGAAACGTTAGGCACCTTTATCACTGAGTAAGTTGTTTAACGCCTTTAAATACATTCTTACTGACTGACTGACTAAACAGAATACCAGAAATGTAAGAGCGGGGTAGACGCGGGTTGGGGTTCGTGGTTTGGTTGATGGTCCGTGGTAAGGTGTGATGGAACAGGTTAAAGATGAAACGTTAGGCACCTTTATCACTGAGTAAGTTGTTTAACGCCTTTAAATACATTCTTACTTACTGACTGACTAAACAGAAATACCAGAATTGTAAGAGCGGAGTAGATGTGGGATGGATTCCGTGGTTTAGTTACCGGTGGGGACTTAGACATCATCAGGGTGAATGACTTAAATATCATAATCAGTACCTCCTTAATACATCGACCAGTATATCCATTATGTTTGAAGAATACAAAACAGATATGAAAAATTTTATATTATATAGAATAAACACTGTAGATTTGTTTACAAAAAAAAAAAGAGATAGAAACAGGCATAACTCACTTCTATAATCCGATGATCGTCGTCATCAGTAGGTGAAGAGTTCTGCAAGAAGGCTGAATCACCGCATTATACATCTTTCATTTAATTGCTAAATATATGTTGAAGGAGTAAACCTTTTCAAGTTGCCAACCTTGTGATTCTCCTTATTTTCTTCTTCTCCTCTCCTGAAATTATCGAGAATAGTGAATATTAGTCTCTTTTTGTGTTTTCTTTTTGTATTTTTAATTATATATGTAATATATATATATATATATATATATATATATATATATATACAGTCTCTAATTTTCGGTTTGAACCGTCTTCAGGAGAGATAAGAGAGGGAAACCAAGCGCACTGGATCAGAGACGGTTGGAGACCTCCAAGGTCTCCTCGAGGTCTCCAACCGTCTCTGATCCAGTGCGCTTGGTTTCCCTCTCTTATCTCTCCTGAAGACGGTTCAAACCAAAAATTAGAGACTGTAAGTGTGTTCTTCTGATTTCTCTATGTTTCTTTGTTTATATTGAACTATATTTGTCCGTTTTGGATCGTATTTCCAACGAAAAAAAGTGTATATATATATATATATATATATATAGAGAGAGAGAGAGAGAGAGAGAGCTTCAATTATTTTTAATCTATTACTAACACTGTTCATCTGCAAAATAGTTGTTCCTTCTTCTAACATCTTCCGTGTTAAAACCATACAAGAGAAGCCCATAGTATAAAACCATACTATGGGCTTCTCTTGTATGGTTTTAACACGGAAGATGTTAGAAGAAGGCACAACTATTTTGCAGATGAACAGTGATAGTAATAGATTAAAAATAATTGAAGCACTCTATATTAAAGATTTTAATCCTGTTATAAATGCACAAATAAGTGATATATACATAAGATTTCTCAGAAAATAAGTGAAAAATAAGAAAAAACATTTAAAAAACGATAAAACAAATCATAATGGGACAATGATTTTCAAACAACTAAAAACTTCAAAACAACTGGCCCTTTACTGTATAACAATAACCTCAAATTCTAGTTCAGGGTGACACTCTCAACGATCACCAGTCTCAAGTGTCTCACGAAGACAAGTCGTTTTGGTTGAAAGACCTTAGTCCTGTTTCTGATTTTTTTTATTGTAGTTTAAATGTTCTCATACATACAATGTGTGTGTCAGAGAGAGAGAGAGAGAGAGAGAGAGAGTGTGTGTGTGTGTGTGTGAGTTTGCATGTGAGATACATATATGAATTGTCATAATGATTTCACTCGATGTTCAATCACGTTTTACCAATATACCGCTAAGTTAAGCATTTAATTTAGTGAGCAAACACCGGATATGATTAAACCGCATGCCGGAATGTCAAAGGCTGACATCAAATTGGGATGTACTTCTAATTTCGAAAACATAGGTAATGACGTAGGGAAGATATCCACCTTTGATTTCCTGTTAGAGTGTATTTCACTTGAATAGGTCTCCCAAGACTAGTTCATTAATAAGACCTAAATATTTTACTCCCACATAATTGAAATTATATAACTCAGCTTTCTTTATATAACTCCTCAGCTTTCTTTAAAGTTTCAATTGTAGGCTGTTATCTTCAAAAATCATAACTGAGTCCATCTCAGTTCACAAATATTTTAAGACCTTTGTGACCAAACTACCTATGTTGCATTACTAAAAAGAGTTTTACATTCTGTTTTCGAAGGGTTTTTTATTTTAAGACATTTCAGGAAGTTTTTGAGGAATGCTAAACACCATTTCATCATTCCTTCCGTTTGATGTTAATCCCAAAACATGTTCGGTCATATGAATGTCAATCATAAAAATTTTGTCTATTTTTTAAATGTTACTCTTGACAATGATACAGTCATCGATGTATAGTATAAATTATACTTTTCTATCCTTTTTTTATCTTTTTTAATATAAAAACATAAGTAATTTTTAGAATTTGGGGTTTTCCATATCCAACTAGTTTTTTCATATAAATGTCCTGCTTTAGTTTTTTACAAAAAAAATACGTTTTTAAAATTCTTCTCATAGTAAACTAAATTCAATTCATTTTCAATATTTAATATTTAAACATTAAATCAATATATAATTTAATGTTCGAACTGTGACCATACAAACATTAGTGCACATACCTCGTCGTAGTCATGTTTATGATAACAATCTTTTACTTTCAGTCGGGTTTTGTCTTCACCAAACAAACCTATTTTTTTTTTAATTTTGGCCCTCAAGATTCTAATGATGATATCTATTATTTCAAAAGACTCTGGAATGTCATTGACTAAGTTTATTATTCTTACATTGACATATAGTCATTGATGATTATTGATGTGTTAGATTCATAATACTTTCTGATATATCAGCAGTTACTTCAGTTTCGTAAATCTCTACTTCTTCTCTCTCCTCCTTTTTTTTTTTGATAACCCTTTGTTGATGTTTTATATTCATTTATCTCATCTTCCACATTCATTTCATTATTCATTTTACTTCACCTCGAGAAAAAAATTTCTAGACCCAACACAATGGATAGCTAACCATAATGTATTTTCCTGTTCATTCTTTTAAGATTCTTCGATACCTTTTAAAACATCAAAAAGTATCTTTCTTTTACGAAGAGAAGGACCACCAGCTAATAAAGCACAATTATTATTATAAAGGCCCCGTTTAGTTCGTAGTTTGCACCATTTAGTAATATTGTTCATTTCACTGACACTATAAAAAACAATTTATGACATTATACTAATTATAAAAGCTATGATCTGTGTTCATAGCATGTAATAATTGCATTTTATAATAGAAGATCGTAGTATGTTTTTAATTAAAAAGAATAAATATTACATGAGTTAAAACACAATCTCGTTTATGTTATCAAATGAAATGACTGCACCAAGCCAATTGAAACAATATACTTCTGTTCTAAAATATCTTAAAGTACTTTTAAAACTAAATTTATTCCTTTGTAACATGGAGGAAATCTAACGAAGAAATGTTTAAATGTTTTTATCTTTTGTTGAATGTGGGTAAAAAACCCAAATAAATTAATTTAGTCAAAATTGTTAAAAAAAATAGTCCTTTTTACAATTATAACGAAATTGTCTATTTACAATTTCTCAATTCATTCGAATGTTATATGCATACATAACTTTCTTAATTTTAAACTATTATAGCTATGATTTTTTTAGTATTTATCAGTTGTAAAGATGGCTTGTTTGAAGATCACCTTATAATTCTGAGATATTTGGAATTATGAATGTCTCTTTAGCAAATATTCTTCATAAAAAGAAAGTTTACAAATAATAAGAAATTATTAATTAAGGCTCTAATCCCAATTCACAAATTTTATAGACAGACAAACACAAACATTACTAATCTGCTCCCATTTCTTCGAAAGTAAGCCATAAAGCAGGTCTGATTCTCATTTCGAAATTAAATTCCCGCTACAAAGAAATTGTTTTTGTTCTAATAAAAAATATAATAGTTGGTTATTTTTTAATCTAATTTATACAAGCAATGTATTTTATTCCAATTTTCTTAGGAAACATAATCTCAAAAGATTGGTACTTCACATGAGCTTTACTTTAGTGATTGAGTTTTACATTCAAAAGTACTGTTATAATGGTGGAATGTGTACTTCGTTAATAAATCTGTTAAATGAGAGTTTAGATTCAATTTGTAAGTCGAAATATTATATGTAGTGAAAGACTGGACTATTAGTAAAATGGTGGAAGTTGTGTGGCAGTAGTGTTGTTTTGTTATGATATCATCAGGGCTGGGCCGAACTGTTAAGTGTTTTAATTGTGAATTGGCTTGCTCAGTTTCTTCTCGTTCCTCTAATAAAGACTGATGTCCGTTTCAAAATTAAATGTTTTGAAATATGGGTGAGTGGAACTATTGGAAAGAACTGTATAGGTTAAAAGGTCAATTTGTTCTAATTTTCTTCAAAATGTTTTATTTAAAGTTGTAGTTGAGGCAGTGGTTCTTCATGACTATAAAGCTAATCAAGATGATGAATTAACTTTGAAGAAAGGAGACATTATTACTGATATTTTATTGAAGCAAGCAGGATGGTCGGAGGGTTACCTTGCTCGTCTAGGGAAAAGAGGAATGTTTCCTCATAACTTTGTTTCGGTAAGTTTCCTTAAAGTTCTCTTGCTTCTTAATGAATGCTGAATAATTTAGAAAGCTATAATTTTTCAGGTTTAATGTTTGAATGGTACCATTCGTTTGTAAAAATGTACGCAAAGACTTATTTACCTAATGCATTAAAGAACTACAGTAGCAAATTGTTATCTTTTTTTCTTCTCTAGTAGTGGTTCAGACATGTGTTACTTTTCGTGCACTTAATATTTACAATAATTACTTTTACTATGTAAAAGCTGATTGAATGTTAAAGTAACATGTATGATATATTAGTCTATGGTTAACTACTAAGAGGTGTCTGTTAGTTTCTTTCATCACAAATTAAGGCTATATGTTCATAAAGATTGAAAATTTTATTCTATATCCAAAAGAAACGTTATATTCTATGTTTTGTTTCTTATGCATATTCATAATGAAATAAGGTAGACATTTTATATTTTTATAAAGTGGAATATTGGCTTGAGAGTATTCGTTGGTCACTGTAGAATAACCAGTGTAAATGTTTGTTGTTTGGTTGGTTGTATATTGATCTTCTTTCTTCATAAAATATAAATACGATTCAGCTGTCTACGTCTCAGTCTTTCCCAAACATGTTTAGTTCTTTTCCCTTTTTGTGAGTGAAGACTTGAGTACTTGAAACACTCCATATATATTTTCCTACTTAGTGAAAATGTTGAAAGTCCATTTGAACTCTGTATTACTATCAGTTAAGTCATCATAAGGGAATAAGTTTAGGAACTAAAATGTTAATTCTTTATTAATTAGATTTTATGAAATTATTTCCCTATTACCTCGTTAATTCTGAAAATTTTAAATTCATAGGTAATAGTACATTACTGCGAATTTACTTTAATGCTTTAGTGTATTGTGTTTAGTTTATTAATTATTTTTAAAAGATTATTAACTGAATAACTAATTTCTTCATTTTCTTTAGTTGTTGATAATTAATTTATTTTTTACCTTGTTAATGATGACTATGACGGAGAAACAGGAAAAATAACAATCCATTAACTGAGTTTTGCATAAACATATACTCAATTAAACGGTTTATGATGATTTATTAGATATCCTGCATAAGTCATGGTTACTGAAGGTTTAAATTTGCACTGCTCTAATTCGTATTGTTTCTGGGTTTGTGAATTGTTAAGCAATAAACGTTGCAAGTAGCTTACAACCTTGACTTCGTTTTGCCAACAGATTAATTGTTTTATTATCTTATCAGTGAAAAATTTTCTTTCCTCTATATTCGTTTGAAAGTCAATGTAAATATTTTTAATATTACCAATAATTTGTATAACATCTTTATCAAGCATACTACCTATTTATAGATATGATGTGTCATTTTACTATTCTCTTTCAATTACTTTGTTATACTCGTAAAAACTGTAAAACGATCTCTCTGTCGGATATGCTTCCTTTATTTTAAGTTACTTTGAAAAAAAAATTGAATCTAATGCTGTATGTTATATGTGCACATGACTAATAAATACATTTGTAAAAGATTTTTACACCGAGGTTTCAATTTTTAGATCCTTGATCAAGAGGACAATAAGACCACTGATTCATTGCAAAAGAACAAAGAAAAAGGTAAACATATTTTCACACTTCTAACAGTTTTAAATGGCATTTTAACTGAATAAATAAGATCTCTTTCACCTGTTTGATGGTTACAAAATAATTGTATATTTTGTGACTTTATATTTAATGAATTTTATGTTCAGGTAATGAATTAATTTAAATGTGCTTACATTATTTATAGAATACTTTTTTTTTTTGAATAGTTAATTTAGAATTGTCATTTGCACTTTAGGATGCAATAACCAAAAAAGTCTTATACAATGGTATCTAACTTTAATAATTTATTTGTATTTTAAAACGCTAATATTAGTTTGAACACCATCCTGAGTAAGCTAATATTTAAAAAAATTACAATAATATAGACTAAATGATTAAGCTACGAAAATCGTTATCAATTGGGAGGTGATAATATGGTGTTTAATAATTGTACCTTCTATATATTGACTAAATCAGTGCTTGTTTTAAACAACTAGACATTTCGACTGATTTTATAAAATTTTGTTATAAAGTTCTTTTTGTGATTCACTACTTGTAGAAAACTCTGTTTAAAGAAATAATTGCTTAATAAGTAAGAGTCGAACAAATAATAATTAAGAAAACTTTCATATTTCTGCTTGTTTAGACAAATTTAGGTAACAATTTTTAATTCACTACCCAGCATTGCTTTGACATTCTTATGAGTCAAATATTTATTTTTATTTTGTAGTGTTTTTTAATGCTTTAATGTTGTTAGACATTATTCGTATTTTTATATTGGTGTCAATGTTTCATGATCAGTATCATTCTTTCTTTTTTATTCACTAGATCCAGCAAGCAGTTCGATGAACGAATATTATATAACATGTAATATGGATTAATTTACCACAATGAAACTAATTTGGAAACAATGCTTTAAGGCCTTTCGTCAACACATCGTCAGAGAGCAAGTGAACTAAATAATAATAAATACCTGTTAACCTGGTTGATTGAATTTCTAGAATTGTTGGTAACTGTGAATGTGTTTAATGATGAAGAAGTCTTCATCCGTTTAATTATTCCACTAATCAAAACTTCATCCAAGTCCTAGGCTATTGTTCATTAATTTCTCATTAGAATTCTTTATGAGTGCACTTTCCACAGTATTTCTTCTTCTATCCAAAGACACAAATATTAATTCATTTGCTTCATTCCAGTTAATCACATGATTACTGTTTCTTATGTTCATGAACAAGGCACTCTTTTCGTCTTCTCTTCTGATGGAATATTTGTGTTGTTTTATCCTTGTAAGAAGACCTTTGCTCGTCTGTCCAATGTAAGGCATTTCGCAGTCAGTACATGGTATCCTGTATAAACAACAGTCCTTTCTTCTTGGCTTATTATTGACAAGTCTGTTAAACAAGTTACAATCATTACTGAACACAACAGAAACGTCCAACTTTTTCATAAATGAAGGTATATCTTTCAAACAAGGACTGTATGGAATCACTAACAAATTCCTTCTTGTGAACTGTTCTTCATTATTTAATATCATGGATTGTTTCACCTTTTTAATGATATTGTCGATTAACCTTTTTGGATAAATTGAAGAACCTGCAATTTTGTAAATGTTTTTGATTTCTTCATCTAAAAATTCCTCACTGCAAATTTTGAAAGCTCTTTTAAGAACATGCTACTAAAAACTGATTGTTTTTATATTGTTTTGGCTATGGGAAATTGTCTCTCCCCAGTTTTAAGTAATATCTATATGGAATATTTTTAGATCACCTATCTACCTACAATCAATGATTAAACCACAATAAGAATGGGAAAACAAGACTAAGATCTTTCAACCGTAACAAGCGGTCTTCGTCAGAGTCAAAAACCCAACTGAACACTAGATGCAGAAAACATCTGGTGAGGAGTTGAGAAGAGTGGGAGGGAAGAGTGGTATTTTAAAAGAGTGAAAGCACAGGAAAAGGACTAATGTCCAGAAAGGGATGTTTGGGGAAACAAAGGAGTACAGTAAGAAAAAGTAAAAAAACTATCCGCTAGCTGTCAACCCTCTTTGAAGAGGCTATTGCCCTCGTGACGAAAGTATCAAGTTTGAAGAGACCGTTACTAATGTTTATAATATTAGATCTATTAAATTTAATTAGAGACGATTCAATAATATTTCTTAACAACATTGATTTTTCATAGGTAATAAATTTAGCTCCTGTCCAATCAATATGATGATTTTCATTTTTTATATGCAAGAATAAGGCACTACTTTTTTTAAGTAGTGCCTTATTCTACAATACTGCCTACTAATGCTAAATGGTTTAGGTATGTAGATGATATTTTATGTATTTGGCCTGAAAATGAAAATATTAACACCTTTTTGGATACCCTCAATACGGTTGTACCATCCTTAAAATTTACAATAGAACATGAAAACAATAATAATCTTCCTTTCGTGGATGTACTTTTACATAGGCATGGTAATAAATTAAAGTACAGTATTTATAGGAAGTCAACAAATATATCATCTTATGTTCATATTTTCTCCTCTCATCCACTTAAAACTAAAAAATCAGTGTTGACGAAAGGCCTTAGAGCATTGTTTCTGAATTAGTTTCATTGTGGTAAATTAATCCATCTATTACATCAAGTGTTATTTTGATTATAATTCATAACATGTAATATATAAGATGCCTTGTTTTGATAAAACCGTAACTTATGGAATATAGTATTGAAATTGTTTTCCGCTCAACTATCTATATGTTTAATATGTGAAGTTTATACATTAATACCGCGTATAGGTTTTATGAATTTTGGCTCTAACGATAAGGCAGTTTTATTTAAAACTCAAAGAACCAGTATTAAAAAGAGAAAAATTAAAAGGGCCATTGTTTAATTTTCATGTTTGTTTACCTTTGATTTATCTTTATTGTTCTTGCATTATACAAACATATTTTGTTTTATCAACCAGCAAATAGCCATTGATTGTTTATACAATTGTTTTATCTTGTAATATAACTCGCCCATGACTGAGTGCTAATTAAAAAGAAGGCCAGTTCTTCTGGGGCTTTCCGTCCCTAAAACAGCATTGAAAGTGAAATCCTATAATTGTGGATGTTAGAAGCCAAAAATTAGTTTAATATAGTTATAGGAAAGCGAGAGTAGATCATTCAATATGTTTGGTTTTTTTTTTTTTTAATTACAGAGGGTGGTGGTAAAGTAAAACGTCGTTGCAAAGTGTTATTTGATTACAAACCAGGCAACAGTGATGAACTTGAGCTTCGTGTTGGAGACATCATTGATGTTCTAGATGAAATAGAGGATGGTTGGTGGCAGGGACAACTTCACAATACTGTAAGTTTAATTAACATTTCATTTGGATTTAGGAAAACATTTTATCGAATTGAATTAAACAGTTGAACTACAAAGATTATATTAATATTGAAAAAAAAAAAGATTAAAAGGTATTACAAATTTATTAAATTCTATGTAATATATTAATAAATTATATTCGTGTATTAAAAAAAAAAAGTATCCCTTTCCAAGGAGGGTTGTCTTTTACATTTTTACAACAGGAAGGGAACCAAGGTAGAATGAAAGTCACAGTAAAAAAGGTTTGTGAAACTAAAATTAACTCCAAAAATTTGTTTTTATTTTGAAGTGTGTTTTTGTATATATTGGTGTTGTCAGAAGTCCACTCTTTGTATTTTCCTATTGGTGTCAATGTTTGAGTATCTGTATCATTCTTTTCTTTACTCTCTGGAGGCAGAAGCAGTTTGTTGCTTGCAAATCACGTAACATATTATATAATTATATAAAAAGATTTCACATAAACACGTGAAATAACAATCAAAGATCAAACTACAATATGAAATGGGAAAACCAAGACTAAGTCAGTTGGGTTTTTGACTCTGACAAAGACCGCTTGATACGGTTGAAATGTCTTAGTCTTGTTTTCCCATTTCATATTGTGGTTTCATCATAATATAATTATAATATCATGCAACATATCACATATGTTGGCATATGTAACTATGCCTTGGATTTATAAAACTATAATTTTTTTTGTGTATGATGGCACAACATAATTAATTTACTTTAATTAATAGTGTGATAAGAACTGGCAATCGTTATCCTTAACTTTTCTTTTCTGTTTGAACCAATCTTTTATATAGTCGGAAGAATAGGCTATTTTTTTCACTGAACAAATATTTTGTAAAAAAAAGACGATTTTGTTGTCAATTAAATGATGGTTGAGTGGAATCATTGATATTCAAATTCTGGTTAGAGAACCCTGATTTCTTCAGAATGAAGGCAAGTTGTTAGTTTTACAAAGTTGAATGTATTTTGAATCCACTACTGGTTTCAGTGTTATAGTCATCTGATTCAGGTATTGTCTTGCTTTCTCCACAAATACTTTGACACCATTATAAATTGTAGTAGTATAATAACAATTATAAACTAGACATGTCAAAAGAAAACCCTGGATGGATACTTCAGTAGAAATGGTTTTAACAACAGGGATACTAAAATTATTGTAAAAGGCATTCCTGACAATATCTGTAATGTTTGTTCCATTTAATTTTTATTTAATTTCCGTCTGGATTACTATTTGATAAATTCAATATTTTTTTCACTTTTTAATTTGGTAGTGTAAGAAGCATTGATTGATAAAAGTGACTGTTTTGAATCTTCACTGTACTAATCACAGTACATAATCACTGTACTAAAAGTACAGTCACTGAAAAGTGACTGTACTAAATCACTGAATCTTCATATTCCATAGCATCATTTATAAAAAGAAAACTTTGGTTTTTAAACACTGCTTCAATCGAAATTTTGTTGTAATTCTATTAGTTTTTTTGTATTGTTGGAAATGCTCCTTACCGAGAAGGTTTCGTTTTGAAGAAAATGTAATGATTATTCTACTTCGCCTAGGGAGTAAAAATATTGGGAAATAACAAACCTGCTAATAAAAGATAGAGATAAGGCTTCTGTCCTTTGGTAACACTGATGTGTATATATTTTAAAGAGAAACCTTAATGTATATGTGCCAACAAGACTTTTCAATAATAGGAAAAGTGATAAACTGTTCATTTATCTGGTTAACAAGTTTGTTTAGTACTTATTATATTCCTTTCCGTCTGTACAACTAAAAGTTATTATATTGTTACCATTGTTGGCTATGTAGAACAGAAAAATAGCGTTTGTGTTATTAATTTCCTTTTTTTCAGTTGTGTATAAAAGTGTGTAATGTATTTCAGACTGGTGTATTTCCATCTAACTTTGTAATAGAGATGAAGGAATCAGCTAAAAATCCACTATCTGAAACAGTTCAGAAGAAACCGAAGTCTGAGGAAGAAGGAAAGAAAGAAGGCGTGGGTGAACTTACAGGTATTTTGATGAATATTATATACCTGAATCTACCTAAATAAATACCGAGTACATTATATACCAGAATTTAGGGTTCCGGGTGTAATCACCCAAAAAAATTACTGAGTTTCAAAACAATAACACTGTTAAAATTACAAATGTTTATTTTAAACTCATAAGGTTACCTACCATCTTATTTTGGATAATTACTTAACCTCCCTGTAAATGTTATTTACATTCGATTATCAATCACGCCACCATGATCATTTCTTAAAATAAATAAAATCATTTATTAAACTTAAAATGAATGATTCCTAAGATTTAAACAAATAATTTTAAAAATAGCTTTTGACTAATGATGGAAAGATTATTTAAAGTATCAAAATTTGATAATTTAAAAGAAAAACATGTTTTAAGATAAAAATTGTGTTGAATACTCTTCTTTATAGTCTATAGGCTTGTGTTTTTTTTTTAAAAAAAGAACTCCTTTGTGTGGGAACAATGCGTTTTATAGATTTTAGTACTCAAATAATTTTTGGTTTACTTATTAAAAAATTTTATTTTATAAACATTAACATATTAAAAATATTTATTTTTCCCGATGAAATTTACTGAAAAAAAAAATTTTAATTTTATACTTGGAAACTAGAGATAGTATCCACAAAAAACATAGCTTTGTTAAGAAAACAAAGCGTTTCGTACTCTAATATTCTTCTTCAGGTTTATCCACTTGTAGTCAGGGGATCACGAGAATCATAATTCCTAATTACGAGTAAATTCCGTTTAGTAAACTCCTAGAAAGTAGAGTAGAAACTTAATTTCTTTTCAAAGTCTATATTATTGAGTTATTCCCTTATCTTATTTATGAAGAGCATGGATTCTATCTTTCGACTCCAGTGTTTACTTAGTTATTTCTCCATATATTATTAGTTGTCCTTCATTCCATTCATTGTTCTGAATCAAAATAATACAAATTTCTTGAGAGCCATCAGGTTTCTGTAAATATAATTCATTTTTTTTAAATTTTAGTAGTCTACTAGGACCACTAAAACTATTACCGATCTGGTGACAGAAATTATGAATAATTTTCTAAAATTTGTTTTGAGAAGTATTTTTTAAATGCATTCGTATTGTTATGAAATGTAAATTCACGCAGGCTTACAAGTACATATAGTTCTTTTTATTTGAAAATTGTTTAATTTTACCTTGTAGTTTTCAATTCTTAACTGTTTTGGACTGTAGTCTATTTTAAAGATATTACTGTGAATAATATATCATTGTCACCAGGTATAATGTATTTGTCTCCTTTTTTTTTATCTGAATTGTAAATTTAACGAATTTTTCAGACGGTCAAGAGTTGAAAAGTGAATTAAATATTACACAAAGTGTTTCACCTAGTTCTACTAAATCAGATAATAAGAGAGAAGGAATGAACGACATTTCAAATCAACCAACGTCAGAATCCTTGCCTGCTCTTCCACCAAAACCCAGTAATAACAGCTTTAATCTTGATAACTTTGTAATAATTGCAATTAGGTTGAGAAAATCCATATTAGTGAATAAAGATGTTTTTAATAATCATTAAAATAAAATAATTAATTTATAAAATCTTCGGAACCCTTTTTTGTAGTAAGATTAATTTGTGTATCACTCTTTTTGTGGTATAAATCTACTGCTTCACAGACATTACACTGCATAGCGAATATAATGTTATAATAGAAGCTAATTTTTGGGTTATTGAATAGAGAACCCAGACTAGTGTTTACTAAAATTTATTTCTTACTAGTATGTTACGAGTATAGTAATCATGGGGGAAACCTATTTCGAGTCTTAGCGCATTTATATTTCTTGATACCTCAAAAACCATTTTCTTATTTTTGTAATTATATCTCTATATTTGTGTAATGATATCTTATATTTCATATGTGCTGATGTGTATTTCACCGTAATGGTTGAACAAACTTCTTATTGCATTTTATAATGTATCAGGTTTTGAAGTCTGCCTGTAGAAAGTATTTGTTTTAAAAACGTTTTTGAGTATTAACGGAATATAAATAATGGTACTTTATGGAATGCAATGAAGAAACTATATCCTTTTCTCTCAATTAATGATTGTATAATGTTAATATTGCTATTTTATTAAATAACACAACAATTTCAATAAACAGTTCAAGCACTTTATTTCAACCTGTATAACCTTTATGGTGGAAGGTTTCAAATGTTAACCTTCTGAATACATCGTTCAAAGAGATTTAATGTTTTTTGATCATGTTGGGTATTAAATGTGTTTGTTATGGTTTAATTTATTTATAACGTGTTAACAGTGTCATTTAATTATTTTAAATTTAAGTGGTACTTATGCGTACTTATAAAAAGATTTCACATAAACACGTGAAATAACAATGAATGATCAAACCACAATAAGAAATGGGAAAACAAGACTAAGATCTTTCAACCGTAACAAGCGGTCTTCGTCAGAGTCAAAAACCCGACTGACTTCAGTCTTGTTTTCTTAGTCTTGTTTTCCCATTTCTTATTGTGGTTTGATCATTGTACTTATGGAAAGATATGAATTAAATCGATTAATATTTAAAATACAATAGTTAGTTAGGTATTTTAATAAGGGATAGCACTTTTAATAAACGACTGAAAAATACTTTAATAAAATTTAGTTTTTCATATAAGGTATTTTTTAATCTTTCTATTTTGATCATATTTTGAAAATATAATATCATCGGTTGTTGTACTTGTGTATCTGCCACAATTTTCTGTGATTTGTTGCTTAAGTGCTTTGAAGATGTGTGTTTCATGGCTTAAAATTACTAAGTTACCCAGTAATAATGCGTTTTATTATTTTGTGATTTCAGCTAAGGAACAGTGTCAAGTGATATTTGCATATACAGCCAAGAATGAAGATGAATTAACCCTCCAGGTTGGCGAAACTATAACCATTCTGTCCAAAAATTCAGCTGATGATGGTTGGTGGAAGGGAGAGCTCAATGGAAAAATTGGAGTCTTCCCTGATAATTTCGTCCGGCTAATTAATTTTAATAATGATTTGGTATCCACCACTGTAAGTTAATCTTAAATTGTCTAGAATATGTTAGATTATGAATAGTTTTTTTTTCTTTTTTACTATTTAATCATGACTGATAGAATGTCATTATTAATTGATGATTATAATTGCGGTCATCTCAAATTTTCAAATATAATACATATTAGGGGGCTATGCCCCTTCGGTCGTCAATTCCCGAATGCTGACACCCCCCCCCCCTCATTCTCTCTTCGCCTCTATCTACCAATTGCTCTTCCACCAATATCAGTCTATCTATCACAATATAAATTTAAAGATGAAAAACCATGGCCACTTCCCATGTCTTGAGCTTTTGTCAACTAAAAGCTATATTGTAAAATAGATATTATTTATCTGTAACTAATTCACTGTAAATTCACTGTAACGGTAGTAAGTTACTATCTATTATTCTGAGGTAAAATGGATAAACCACTAATTGCACAACTAATGTATTATCTATTAGTAACTATTTTGCCTGGTCAGTGACCCTCCCCAGCCTCCAATAGTAGTACTTTTGCTAGTAGCTACCACTATACATGAAATGTGATAATATTTATAGTTTTACTGCTATTACTGCAAAACTGAAAAATCGTTTTGATACTACATAATGAACATTGTACTTTGAAAGCTCTAAATTTTGCTTAACTGCAATATTTTTAGACTAGGAATCTTTAACGTCCTCTCCTAGGGATGACGTACTCAGATTTTTTCACCTAACGCATAAATAAATAGAAGATCGGAGTGGGTATCGAACCCAAAATCTACCAGTGTATAGACGAGCATGCAAGCCACTGGGATATTCTGGCCCTTTATGCGTGATATAATGAGTAAATACTTGCTACTGGTACAGTACGTTTGACTCTGATAAATGGGTCTCGATTTTTATGACTTCACTTTTCCCAAAAGTAATTGAAAATCTTGTGCTTATTGTCTTGTGGAGAGAACGTATAGACGCTGAATCCATACATTATCAGGTGCACATAACGATCTATACCCTTATGTACTACAGTTGTGCAGGGTTTACGATTATTATGTATAGACGCTGAATCCATACATTATCAGGTGCACATAACGATCTATACCCTTATGTACTACAGTTGTGCAGGGTTTACGATTATTATGTATAGACGCTGAATCCATACATTATCAGGTGCACATAACGATCTATACCCTTATGTACTACAGTTGTGCAGGGTATACGATTTCCTATTTCGTGTCTTACATAAGATATGTTGGTCCACATATATGCTTATGAGAGCATTAAATTAGCCTAAGGAATTCGAAAAAAGTATCCCTAAAGTTGATATATACAAAAATAAATTATATATATTCTGTAGTCAGTTATTATAATGAAAGAGGAGATTATCCATCAGAAATTAATGCAACTCCCCTTAGAGTGAAAAGTAATTTGACATTTGCTCAATGAAATATTGCAGAATGTTTAAGATATTCATATCAGGTTAGTTTTGCAGTGAGTTTCTTGTTCGAAAATCAAGTATCCCATGTTTCCTCTCTATTTGATTTATAGCTCTGTTAAACTGTTAGTGTTAGGGATCATTGTAGCTGTAGAGTTTTATGGATATCGTATGATTTATATTTATGAAGACTACAGTAGAGAATATCAGCCGCTTTGAACTTTTTTTTCTGAATTTCAATTTTTCTTTCAGACCAAAAGCCAACCTGGGGTAAAGCTCAAAGAAACAAATCTCATGGTTACAAAGAGTTCAAGTTCGGCGAGTATTCATAAAACTTCAGTTGGAACTTATGGTTCAAATTCAGCTACAAGGAAGCTTAGTGACTCTGGCAGACATGGTATGTAACCTGTATATTACTTCCACAAATCTGCATTACTCTTTAATGGGCCACAAAGAAAATCATTGATAAATAGAACTTGTTTGAACTTTCGTCAGTCATATACGAGGTGTGTAAATAAAGTAGTGAGACTGATTTTTTTTTTTAATTTTCTATTCAAATATAATTACAATGTGATATTGTCACCTTCAAAATAGTTCCCTTCGGAAGCCACACAGCGCTGGAGACGGTCCTTCCAATCATTGTAGCATTGCTGGAACTCGGATTCTGGAATGGCCTTCAGCTGGTCGGTTACAGCAGTTTGTATGTTTTGTAGTGTCCCGAAATGAGTTCCCTTGAGATGATTTTTCAATCTCGGGAAGAGGAAAAAGTCACAAGGATTCAAGTCTGGTGAATAGAGTACACTGAAATGTTTTCATTTGGCACCTCCAGTATAATCCGATTATTGGTAACATTTCATAAGAAAATCAGTGGTCTGTGGTAACTCATGTTTCTCTGTACGTATTGTTGTTTAAAAAAAACTGTGATTCAAATAATGATGAAGTAATTTATAAAGAAAGCTATTAAAAACAACAAATTTCTGGGTGTTTTAAGAACACTGAAAGATGACACTCCTTCAGTAGCTTAATTTGCTCAGCAGAGCTTTAAATATTTACCTCGTAGTGGTTTCAATAGGACAGGATTCGACTAATGATTTTTTTTATTTGCGACAGATGTAAAAATATTCCTTTAAGTTTAAGCTTTATATGAAAAATATAAACATAATATTGTAAAAATATATAACCACATATACAAGTAAATATTGTAAAGAATGAATGTTCTTTCCATAGAGGTGTTACATTCCTAATTGTAAGTATATAACTCAGAATTACCTCGGCATGTGTTAGTGCGCTGAACTGGATTTCGAACACTCACAACTTTGGAATGGTGGATTTATGTACGTAATTCACGAAGAATGTGTAACATTCTATTAGGTTAAGGATGGAATTGGCGTAAAGAACATAATTCGTTTGTTGTTATAATATCATTATATTGGAAGAATACGAATCCCTTTGATAAATTGTTTTTACGTTTTACACTGCATTCTAAATGTATCTATTTTGTTGTCATTAAGTGAAGAAAAAAATGTGATAGCATTTTTTGTATATTTTGTATTATCACTGTGCATCATTTTACAGGTGATTTGTCATTAATTATTTAATTTAATTGTAGAAAAAGCAAGCCCACCCAGCATAGGTAAGAAGCCAGTGTTACCTCCTCCGCCTTTCAAGAAACCAACTCTGAGCCCCACATCCAGTGAAAGCAAATTTACTTCTAAATCTGAGGAATCGAAACACGAGGGTGATAGCGCAATGAGGAAGGTTCATGAGACTGCAAAACAGATTACTGATAGTAAAATCATTTCAACTACGAGTCCCACCTCAGGTAAGATATATTAATATTTGATTTTTAATTAAGGCAAGAAAAACAAGTATAAAGAACTAAGAACTACAATAATGTAAGAGACGTGTTGCCGAGTGTGCTTTGTAATTTTGTAATCATTAGAGTTACAGATAATATGTTATAGACAAAAATTTCAAATCTGACGGAAAGTCGAAACATCTGTTGTAAAAACCGTTTTAATTTACCTGAGGGAATCGGAACTGAGAAATTCATCTATGTATGAGGCTTTAATGGGATCTTAGCGTTAGTTTAAGTTCACAAGCCACTGTATTTTAGTCTGAGATCAGAACAAACAAAGCAAGTAATACTTCCCGCTCTACTTCTATTCTAATCTTACCCTGAACACTGAACTGCTTTCAAAATATAGATCGTAATTTTATATGAAGACAACAACTTTCGTGACAAAACAATATTTCGAGAATAATGAAGTAGCTTATTATAAATAGAATATTTTAGTGCTTATATATGTATTTGGAAATCAAACTACCCATGTCATCATCATCATCATAAAAGTTAATCATCCACATATCCTGAATTGAATTAAATAACTTAACACATTTTATGAAATTACCCGCGTAGTTTTATGTGAAAGTAAAAAATACACAATTTATGACCATAACTTTATTTTATGATTGTTAAGTATATTTATTTTAAAATTAACTATTGATAAATTACATTTAAAAAGATCATATTTAATTGAAATATTTATAAATATATTGCTAAAAGTATCGTCCGTGGAATAGAAACAAAACTAAAGTTTATCGGGACTTGGTCAGTTCTTCAGGTTCAAATTAAACTCTCATTGCTAACGTTTCAGAATTTTATTTAAAACCTTTGAAATTTCATTTCAAACTACAGTTGTTGAAATCTAAAGACTATTTTTCTTTGTAAAATAATTTGTAGTATAATTAGTTTGAACCTGAAGAACTGACCGAGTCCCGATAAACTTTCGTTTTGTGAAACATTTATAGTAATGGAAGTCGTATAACACGAAGAGGACACATAGCTCCCGGTTTATTAAACCTTAATAGCAGGCCAACACCTTCAGCACTGCTTGGCTGAAAGAGATAGTAATTATCACAAATTATTCTTTTCTAAATTTATCTGTACAATTATAAATTCACAGAAAACCTTTTACTTAGTAGTGTGAATTATAATCTATTTTATTTTTTAGTTTAATTCTAACAAGTTACGATTCACTTGATTTTTTCCGGATTCTGTAGAATGCAAAATGACAACACGGATAGCTGATTTAAAAAAACGGGCTATCAAATTGATTGTTATTGTATTTTTTCTTACCCGTGTAGTTAGGGTGGTCTGATAATTTTTAATAATTTAAAATTATAATCTAAATTTACAAATTAATAAACGATTTGTTATTTTTGTCTTTGCTTTAAAATAAGGTTACTTTTTTATTATTTTTAAAATTAAGTATCTTTAAGTTTCCTATTATATGTGAAATTAAAACCTAATAAATTTTAAGTTATTTTTTCTTATTACGTAGGATAAAAAAATAAAGTGTTGTTTAACACTTAAAAAAAAACGTAGTTCGCATTAGTCAGAACAAAGAGCGATGAATGTTCACGAAAAGAGTGGTTGAAAAATGTAAAATGACTTAAGGAATCAACAATAATTCAATGTTATGAAGGAATTACTTTCAAGACTTTATTTATTTCGTCATATGGTTTGATGTAATGCCAATTTGTTACAGTGATGCGGACAGTATCGAGCAGTTCTCTTAGTATGAACAAGCAGAACACGTCAGCGATGGAATCATCTAAGTGGAACTCCGTAGAGTCTGACACTGCTGATGGCTTGTCCTGGAGCAAGCAGTCGTCATACTCTCTTACATCGTAAGTCTTAACTTTTATTCAGGTTTTTTTTTTCAAAATAATATAATAGATATTATTATTATTATCATTTTGTCAGTATTTCGTTACACCATAATAATGTATTGAATAATAATTGATTTTCACCAGTTTTAATATAATTATCCACATTATAACGTAGCTATTAAAGCATTTATGATAATGGTACTCGTATAAAATGTATTAGTGTTGTCGTTAAATAAAAAGTGCTTTTAGTAGAAACTAATGAGTCCAATTTATAGGACTTTGTAAATTACTTTGTGTTTGTGACATTTGGAAGATGGAAATATTGTTTTTTTCTCCTGTGTAAAATATTCGCACGCTGTATATCTCTAAGAGGATGTATCAACGTCGAAACCACAAGAAATGAGAAAAAAAACTAAGATCTTTCAACCGTAACAAGCGGTCTCTGTCAGAGTCAAATCCTAACTCAAAATCCCTTAGTCTTTTTTCTCATTTCTTATTGTAGTTGGACGTTGATTGTTATTTCACGTATTTATTGTGAAATATTGTTATATGGAGCATTCCCAATGAGTGATGACAGTACAGTGACATTAACCTAACCCATTACTGAATTATGCTTCCGTTTTGGGATGGATTGTTTCTTAATTTGCTCTTGATAACAAGTTAGTTTACGTTAATGCTTGTGATAGTTGGATTTTTTTTTATCTGATAACTGTGTTTATAGTATAAGTTTATTATCTTATTTTGATTATTTACTATTTTTATCGAGTAGTCAAAAATAATCAATGATTGATTCATTACTTATCAGAACAACTGGAGTTGGATGGACAAGCAGTAGCAATTCGTCTCAAGTTGTCATTCGTGGCTCTAATGTAACTACTACTTCCTGTTCGGGATCCTCGATAGGATCAAGTGCAACTGTTGACAAGGAAACTTGGAAAACGACCGGCACCACATCACCTCCGCAGACTGACTTAGACCTTGACTCCGTAGGTAGAACGGCTTTGCTCAAGCATCTTACAGCATCCAGAGCTAAGGTGCCAAAGAGAAGACTTCCTTCTGCCCTCTTCACCAGAGAAGTTAGCTATTAGAGAATTTTTTCTACCTCATTGCTAGTTTTCTGTAGTATACTCCAATTCATGTCACATACTTTTTGCTACTTATTAAAAGAATCATTTTCATTTATTATTAAAAGGTTTGTTTGTAATCTTTGTATTCTGTAGTATCATAAATGAACCTTGTTTTGTTTTTGATTAGAGATATAAACACTTAAGTTATTCATAATATCCAATGAGGTATAAAATATTTGCTAAATAATTAAGTGAATGCTAGTATTTAATAGTCTTAATTGTAGAATTAGAGGCCCACCTGGATGAAAAATAATAATTAAATTGCATCTTTCTTTTTTTTTAATACTAGTGCATTTGTTCCATCATTTTATTTTATAGTATCTAAGCTAAATTTTAATTGAATAGGAATTTGATAAAATAAGCTACGAAATAAAAACGATTACAATTGAAAATACAAATATATCTGTAAATGATGGTTATATACAAAATTTAGAAAATATATGTTTAACAAATACGGTAGTGTAGCTCTTGCATTACTAGAATAAAGTTAAGTAACAAATTATCTAACTTCTCTACAGCACTTTTAAGTGAAAGCCTGTAATTTAGGGCTTTGAAAACATTTAGTATAACAGTTGTTAATTTTGCCAATGCAAATGAATGAAACATTTTCATATCTTCAAGGAATAGAAATGATAAACTTACTCAGTTAGAGAACCTACATCAATGACTGTTGAATGTTAAAATGTAAAAACCATTTTACATTTTTACAGTTTTTTTTTTTGAGATATTGAAACCTTAGATGAGGTCACAGATAAAACTGTTTCTGATAAAAGTTGTAGAAAATGGAATTTTTCATCGACCCAATGTTTTCAGAATTTCTCTAAATTTATTTGTTTGTAAAATATTTTAATGTAAATAGTTCTTTATATGTTGTTATTATTTTATCGGTTATAACTTTTACAGATGTAGACATAAACAAGATCTAAAAATTCATCTTTATCTTTAATTTTTATCTAAAAATTATCTTTAAAAAGTTAATTTTTTTCATAATTCTTACACCAACATTATTTTGACCATGAAAATTTACATAAACATGATTGTTTGTTGTTTGTTATTTAGCCATTCCGTATAGTGTGTACTTGGTTCTTTCAATATTTATAGATAATTTTTCATTTTTGTGAATAACATTTTCGTAAACTTTTACGACAAATAGATTAGATAAAACATTAAGCATAAATTATTTTTTATTGTAGTAAAACTAATTATAGGTATTCTCATTAAATCTCCAATAATGCTGAAATACCTACCTACATGAAATATACCATATGTATTTTTTAAATTTATGACTAATGATTAATTAATCTATTTAATGATGACTAATGATTATGATTAATTTAATGACTAAAGTATTGGTTGATTGATTGCAGGAAAGTAGGGATTCGAATGATGAAGAAAGCATGGTCAATGGAGTAGGCGAAGCTCCAGTAGTTGCAATTTCTGGTCAAGATCGTGGAATGTCTGCGAAATTCACTCCTAACTGGGTGGAAGAACTTAAGCAAAATCAAGCGGCCAAGAAGTCTGCAGCTGCTGCCGCTGCACAGGGTACTTGAAATTAAATTTTTATTACTGTTAACCAAATGAATTAATTCCAACAATATCGTTATGATTTGTGATAACTTTTTAATTGTAGTTTTTTGAGGTCACAAATTTTACTTACATTTAGAATCATATTTTATTTTATGTAATCAACTCTGATTTGGCTAATAGACTACTTGTTGTTATGTAAAAAAAAAATAGCTTTTAGAATAGAAAATTAGAAGTGATTAATGCATATGCTCATTAAAAATATCGTGATTTCATAAATTTTACACAGTCTCATACTAAAACACATATGTGTAAATGTACAAACTAGGGCTGAGAATATTTCTGTTTGTGACTCTGACGTGGACCGTTACTGGTCCAAGGATATTAGTTCTTACGAGTTCATTGTGTAGATTATATATTGATTTTTCTCACAAGGGTAAATAATTTAATTTACGTATATAGAATCTATCTATATATGGTACACATTTACGCACATTAGGGATAGTCAATCAAAAGTCTTCATATTCTTATTATTTTTGGTCTGAGGACCAGACACCGTACGGACTGCGGCCAAATCGTCCTTTTGTGCAACCCTTTGATATTTATAAAACAACTTGATATCTTAAGTACTTTAATGAACTTAATAATTATGTTTGGAGAAGTATCTCTCACTTTTGTTGAATTAAGGTATCATGTCCAAAAAAATTTTACCTTTTAGAGATGATTGGCTTGCATTCGTACAAAAAGTACGAATATAAATTCAAAGAATGAATATAAATTCAAAATCGAAGAAGAGTAACACACAGAGTAAGGAAACACACTTGCAAATTCAAATTTCCTGGCAATACATATTCAGGAGATAAGAGAGAGGGAGACCAAGCACGTTGTAGGCGCAACGACATAGATACGGCAAGTATCCAAAACGGTTGCGCCTACATCGTGCTGTTCTCCCTCTCTCTTTTCTCCTGAATACGTGTAACTCGAAAATTTGAGTTTATAAGTGTGTTTCCTTAATTCGATTTTGTTCCTCTTCTTCGATTATGAACTCGAATTGTGTCCAGTTTGGATTGTGTTAACTATTTTATAGTGAATCAGATAATATAAGTTTATATTAGTATTTAAGAGGATAATGTCCAAGTAAATATTCAATGTTCAAACCACAATATGGAATGGGAAAACAAGACTAAGATCTTTCAACTCAGTTGGGTTTTTGACTCTGAAGAAGACCGCTTGTTACGGTTGAAAGATCTTAGTCTTGTTTTCCCATTTCATATTGTGGTTTGATCATTGATTGTTATTTCTCGTGTTTATGGGAAATCTTTTTATAGGTAAATATTCATGTATTCTATGAAAGCGAATAAACTGCTATGGTACTCTAGATGAAAGTCACTGAAATACAAAGTAATTATAAACTTAACAAGAAGTCAATTATGTTAAATAATTAATTTAATATGATAAATTATATTACGCAGGATCTTTGATTTTCATATTTGCTCTATGAACTGTCTTAAAATAATGTAAGGCACGTTATTGAGTGTTCAGTGCAATAAATATGATGGACATACAGATTAAAGCTCAATTAAATATACGTGCATGTGGAGAATGTCAATGTTGCTCTGATAGAGACATTTACAGGTGGAGGCAAGACGAGGGTAATGATAGGTGGAGGTGAAGGAAGTGTTGATTCTGGAGTCAGCTCAGGTAACAGTGGGGCCAACGTCACGATGAGACAAACACCGAGCACCACGCAGCGACCACTCTCCCTCCACACACACCTATCTTCTACTGGCATCAACCCTACGTCTTCCGCCTCTCTCCATGATACCATTCCAGTCCCACGTTCTGTATGGAATGATTTCAGAGAAAAGGTAAACCCACTATTTCTCTTTTAAAATTAAAACTCAAAACCGATTCATTTCAGTTTTTTTTTTATTTTTATTTGAATTCAAAAAAATTATTTTGATTTCTTTTAATTCATTTTAAAAAATAATATACAAAAAATTAGCTAGAGGGTATTCATCCAGTAATGGTACTGAAAGATTCTTTTTTTGAATATATTTGTAATTTGGGTCTTGTTGTTGCCTCTTTATAAGATTTTGGTGTTGGTTTTACATACCATAACTCCTAGGAGCACTTATGACTCAGAAGTGCCAATGTTCTTGCCTTGCCTGAAATATTTATTCAGTCTGAGTACACATTAATTAATGACCTATTACAAAGTTGGTCAGTCACTGGTGGAATGACAACAATTATTAATGAAGATATCAGTTTCTTTATTTTGACAAATTAGTGAAATATTTATTAACACTTTATTAAGAAATACTATAACTGAACGAAAAGTGTATTTCAGTGGATACATATTCCTGACAGAATTGTAGAACTTTACTGAAAATATATATGTATACTAAGATTAAGACTTGAATCCGTAGGATGTTCACTTTGTTCAACTCAACTCTGCATTCATAGCAGGAATAATGTGATACCAATTACTATTTTTGTTAGTTAAGGTTTTATAAGAAGTTATTGAAAGTTATTAACAATCTATTTCTTTTTCAGTAATAACCTCAGCCAGCTCTATCTTTCTCCTTATGTTTTATCCCATCATCAAATAGTTTCCTCTCGTAACTTCTATTGAAAGCGTGTTTTAGTTTGGGGATTGAAACACATTTACGTTTACCTTTATTTCTTTTAAATGTCCACAATTGATAATTTGGATATATACACAAATACTCTTAGGGACAAAATGTAGTACAACCCCAAATCTATGATTGCTATAAAGCTCCCTTCTGCATTTTGTTGAGCAAACTAAAAGAATAGAGATGTCAAAAGTCATTATGAAAATCTTAGAGAAGCTTTAATTACAGAATAATTTCAACGTAGCTAAGAAGAAAAATTATTTACTTTTCTTAAGCTTGTTTCAGATCCAAGATCATTTTATGGTAAACAAAATCCTGTCGTGTTACCTAAAATACAAGTACAAATTTAGCATCATTTCGCAAGTCAATAATTGTAGTTATTCTTGTTGAAATAACCTAAAACTTTTACAACATCTATTGAAATAAGTTCTTTTTTGTTGTCGATATAAGTTTCATCATGTTATATGCTCGAATGTCACTGAGTAGAATAGACCAATTGACTGGGTTTCATTTCCAATCATTTCCTCAAGATATGCCAAACTGTCCTCAGAGGAATATGAGTTTCTAAATTTAAAAACCAGTCCCTGATAAACTGGGGCTTCAAGAGTTTTTCATGTACTTTCTCGAAATTCTCTTCTGTTGATGAAGCTCTTCCAGATCCTTCATAAAAAACCTTCCGTTTTAATTGTTTGATACCAGATCCAAATTTGTTTACCATTTAAGTAGGGTGGTTCCAAATGTTTTGTTCAAGGTACAGTGTAGAGACTCGGATGATTTGTGTTCGAGCATATTCTAAGATGTAAAAAAGAGTTCCTCTGGGAGTGAGGGGACATATCAAACTGAAAAGAGAACAAAAATAAAATGTTGATTTGTTTCTATATATTATTGAAAATTACAGATTATTTCAATAAGATTACCAAAATTGTTGGCTTGCGATATTATGGCTAAGTTTTCGTTGTATAATGTATACCGTAATATCGTATTACTGAGGTTGAACTCAGTAAAGAAAAAAAATCAGAACAATTGGGACTGTTGTAGAATTTATATTGGGACTTTGGTATCCGTATGGTAGAAATAAAAAGATGTGTATGTAGATTATTCTGGATGTATTAAACTGCAAGATTATGCGCCTCGGTAGATTAGTGTATAAGCTCCCTTGTCTTATCTACAGACTGGGTTCGAATCCCTTAACCGTTGGTTAATTCGGTTGTCCAGAAAAATTTAGGTTTGGAAAAATGTCTCCTCAATGGCCTATTTGCCAGGCTTCCTCAGCTACTCCCAATAAGATAAAAATTACACAGAAGAGTAATTCTATATTTGAGTAGATTTTTATGGTTATTTATTACATTGTTAAGATTTATTATAAGACCACTTTATGTAGAGATGTTCTCTTTTCAGTTAATGTATCCCATTGTCGATTAATAACGAATGTTTGTTGTTCAGCTTGAGAGTTTGGAAAACAAACAGGAAAGCCTTCGCGAGGAGTTAAGAAAAGCTGTCAAGGAAATACATGAAACACTTCACGGCCAGGCGTTGAAGCAACAGAAACTGCTGCAGGATGTCGAACGGCTCACCAACCTAGTGACTCAAGTTTAGTTAAACTTAATACCCTATCCGGCTTATTCTTTATAATCAAAGTTATTGTATTTTTGTACATAAGAAATTTATATAAATTATTGTTTTTAAGACATTTTTATCTATTATTGAAACTATATATAAAATTACATTTCATTTTGCCTTCATTTAGGAAATGGGTTATAAGATAACCGTCAATATTTATTTTATGTTATATTCATTTCAATGTACTTAAATACTATTTTTAGTTTATTTCGATTTACAAGTTTCCTTTTACGTCACTTTATTAAAATAAAAAAAAAATAATAAAAAAATGTAATGTTCACTGTTAATATGAGATCAGTCTGTTAATTTAATTGTTTTAGTTGCATTAACCAACAATTTAGAGCTATTTCTTTAAAACCTAGATAATTATATTATCTTATTTTTGTCGGAAAGGAAAAGGTTGCTTTCTCATGTGCCAAAGGAGCATCTTTCAAGGATTGCTCCTGTAGGATTGTCTTTTTTGCTCTGGACCCTTGGTTTTCCTGATTTGAGCCAATTGCTTGGTAGTATCTGGTTTCATTATTTTATCTATTTGGTTGTCTTTCAGTTTCATTCTTATATCAAATATTCTTTTTTTTTCCTTATATTGTTTAGTTTGTATTCAAATATTTATTATATTCTAATTTCAGGTTTATTTGATAGATTTTGATGTGCCACGTTTATAATTTTTTTATGGGCTTATTTTTAGTGTAGTTTTAGGTTTAAGGAATCATTTATAAGTAATTTTGTTTTCACACATTCAAATCAGTAAAAGAAAAGTGTTGTGTTGAAGTCAATAATTTGCACAATTCGTTAACTTTTTTTTTATGTTAGTCAGTTTGTAATGGATTCAAAGTTGTAATTCCCCCAGAAAGTGGACCAATATCATTCCTTTTTTTAAAAAAAAAATACATTAACTTTCCTGCTTTGCATTCCAATGCAGTTAGCGCATTCCGCTGTGATACAGAAATAAAAACATGTTTTTTAATATAGCTTTTTTACTTCACTTTTTGCAATTTGATAAAAAATTTAATCTAATAAAGTATAACAAACATTTAATTTATTTTTTTAGTGAACATTTAATTAATTTGCAAAAAAAATTAAAAAGTTTTTTTTTACTTTTTTGTGAGACTGCTTTTGAAAATTGATTAATGTTAAATTTGAAATTCAATATTCGTATAATTGTTATTAAATAAATTATGAGTTATGGTTTTTTTCCTCAACATTTTAAAATTACCACATTTAGAAAGCACCCCACCCAGTTCTTCGCGAATAGTGACTATCATTCCATTATAAGGCTGTGTAAATATATTTCAATGACTTTTAAAGTGCTTTATATAACTTATTTTTAATCCTCTTTCACGTCTTTTCTAGAAAAATGTTCATTAATTGTTTTAATTTTAGAGCTAAACAAATAACTGGTTTTTTTTTTCATAAAGGCACACGAAATGCAATATAGCAAAAAAGGAATGAAATTCATGTATTAAACATTAGTGGCCATTTTTATGTTAATTAGAATGTTTTTGTTTTCTTTTCTATAGTAACATATATCATATTTTCTTTAATATTTGACTTAAATAAAACAATCTGTTAAATTAAAACCATATTTGTATATATCTGTGAGAAAATAATGAATTACAATAAGAATACAAAGCTTTAATCTTGTCTCATCACATAGTATGCCTGCAGTTGCCCCATATAATCATTTTTTTCTTCTTTTTTTAAATTGTTAATATTTATATAATAAAATGAAATATAGTACCCTTTTTTTATAAAATTTTGAAATTGTTATACATATTTTTTATAATTATTTTCATCAAATTGAAAGGATTTTTTAAAATAAAATATATCATATTATTTGTATGAAAACAAAAACTTGACATTTCGTACAATATCTTGTTTGGTTTTAAGTGTTATGTTGTGATGTTCACATGTTTCACAGCTTGTTATTGTTTTTGCTTATAGAGCAGGTGTTTTTTTTATTGTTATGGTTGTGAATTTGTAAAAGACGATCGGTCCACTAAGTTTTTTTGTTGTCATCAATTTATATTTTCGTTAAAAAAAAAATTAAAAATTGTTTCAGCCGTGTCATATCAGTATTAATTATGTATTATTATTTTGCAAATGGGAATAATTAAAAGCTCCAATTGTTACTAATATTTTATAAAACTTTATTAAAAATTAATAAAGAAATGTATAAAAATGTTGTTGTTTTTTTTATTTCAGAATGTACAATTAAAAATAGTATTTGTAAAGTTTATTGGTAAAACACTAAATGCAAGATTTGTAGTAATTAAAATATGAATTATCGTGGATAATGAAACAAAACGTACCATCCTATCATTCAGAATTACCTAGAGACAATAAAGAATTACTCATCTCCACACCAAGGGCTACCTACATATCTGACAGTGTCGTTAAGATGTGCTTTAAGGTGCTACCTTTAAGGTTGAGAAATGTGTAATACCATCCTAACATCCTCCTTCGGCTCTCTCACATTTGCATTTAATTTGCTAGAACACAACTGATAAGAAACCAACAATCGTCAAGTTTTTCTACACCAATCGAATTTCTTTTTTACCCTTCAGTGTACAGTGATACCTTGAGATACGATTTTAATTCGTTCTGTAACCATCGTCGTATGTCAAAAAATTCGTATCTCAAAGCAATTTTTCCCTTTAAAACAATGTAATATGTATTAATGCGTTCCAGCGATACTAAATCACTCAAAAAAAAAGTTAAATTGCATATAATATAACATTTTAAGTACAAATAAACGAGTAATAACACACATATGGTAAAATAACATATTGATGTATGATAAATGTTAATAAAATCAATAAAAAAGAAAGGAGTTTAAATTTTTATTTAATTTTTTTTTTCAATTTTTTTTTTACATTTGGTGTATCTAAGAATTAAGGCCCAGATTTTTTTTTCAAAAAAAAATCTGGGTCTAAATTCTTAGATATCCCCATAATTTCTATATTTTTTTTTTTTAATCATCACTTAGGTTAATCATCACTTTCATGTTGTGCCTTTTTGGCCTCATTCACTACGTGAGACCTTCGAAAAGTAACGATCAAGAGAGGTTTGTTTCTACCTCTTTTTTAAAATGTTACGAAAAAATGTGAGACACGTATATCTCTGGGTGTCTTTTTCTACGAAATCAGACACTTCCTGCCACTTGCCAAGGATATTACGAATTTCACGTGAAGTTAGTTCCTCCACCGGCTCGACCTCCTCCTCACTGCTGAGTTCCAGTATTACCTCCGAATGGGAAATCTTATGCAACTCCTTTAGCTCCTCCGTCGTGAGTTCTTCAGTGTGCTCCTCAATGAGTTCAGCAACATCTGCATCGTCTACCTCTAAGCCCATGGAGCGACCGATAGTCACAATCTCCTCCTCAACAGGTTCAAATCCTTCAAAGTTTCGCTCTAACACAACATCTGGCTCTAATCGTATCTCAAATTTTTCGTCGTATATCGGAGCAAAAAATGGTCGAATATTTCGTGTCGTATCTCAAATAATCGTATGTTAGGGCAATCGTATCTCAAGGTATCACTGTATCTGTCTACAATCTCTCTTATGAATGAATGAATGAATGAATTGCTATATACTATAATAATATAATAGTACATATTATATAATATTGGTATATTTAGGGAGCAGTCCTTCATTTATACAGGTTTGATTAAATAATACGCCATATTTACGGTTGACTAGTTTCCTTGTGTATTTCTCAAGGGATCTGAATTCAGATCCCTTGAGAAATACTCAAAGAAACTAGTCAACCGTAAATATGGCGTATTATTTAATCAAACCTGTATTATATAATACATATATAAACATATATAATTTTGGAAATATTTCTAACACTAATTGAGTAGGTAAAATATACTAAAATAATATGTTGTTCACACAGTTGAATATGATGGAGTTGTATAAATCAAAGTGGAATATTTTATCCTTAACGTTAGCTTTATAACGTGTGAAGGAATACAAATTGCAAGGTAGAACAAGTTGAAAAGGAAGAAAAACGGAGACTATTTATTATTTTGGCCAATTGTTATTTATGAATGGTTTACTTTATTATACTAATTTACTCTATTGTATGGCTTTGGTTGTATTAATAATTTAGATAAACAAACTATTGGATGTATATCTCAATAGTTCTTATGAGAAAAGAAAAAGTTATCTACATGAAGAATGAAAGTAGTGTCTAGCAATGATACGCCGTACCTCTTTTTAAAATAAACGAATAATAATAGAAAAGAAACGTACCACTGCATCAATGTGTTCAATATTCAGTGTGCCCTCCATTCGAGTTACGAATAGAGTAGAAAAACAGAAATGTGCAAAGATCTGTGTTGAAATAAATTTCTCGAAGCATTGATGCGACTAGTTCCAGTTCTTGAGGTTCAGACAGCATCTTTGTTCAACATTTTCTTTCAACATGGATTCAAGGTTTTCAGGGTGATTTATCGAGTCATTAAAAAAAATTATGTTGGGCTTAGTAGGTTCTGCATTCGAAACACTTTCATTCACCCTGTTTTCTCTGGAAGTAAGGTAACCTGAGTAACATCCAGAACATCTAAAGAATTTTGAAGAAAAGGAATGACGTTCCCAGACAACATCTCCCAGAACTATGAACAATGCCCTTCCACCTCACAACCTTCTTTATTAATGAGGGAAATTCTTCTGGTCTAAATACTATGTAAACGGTAGAACAAGAATGCTGTCTGAACCTTTCGCAACTCGTTTAGTGGTAACTGGCTGGAGTAGGACTTCGATGTTGTGATTCAAGAAATGGAGTTTTATTAGTTCAAGAAAGTAAAATTTTACTCAACAATCAAACATGGATACAATATTAAACAGAAATTTTAATTTACAATTAAAGAAAAGAAAAGTTTTAAAACGAACGCATTATTTAAATTTCAAATTGTATTCAGGAATATGTCTGAAAATGAATAACAGAATCTTGGACAGATTTTATTTATTTACAAATATTTAGGGATATTGATAGTAATAACTTGTATAATGAATGCATTATGTAAAAAAATCCTTTAAACACATGAAGTAATTTAATAGTAGTAGTTTTCATTATTTTCAAGCAGAACACTATTATTTTAGAGAAATAATTTTCTCTCAACCTGATGAATAAACTAAATTTCTCATTGATTCATTACATTTCATAATGAATGTGGTGTTCCTCTTAAGGCCAGGGAGTTGAATGCACCAGGAATGTGGATATCTTACATACTTTTTGTTAGGAATTCTTTATAAGTTCATCGCTTATATACAATGAATACACAAAATTACCTTCCCACCAACTTTATATCATAACCTATCTCATCTATACTACCTGGCACTACCTTCTCTTCTTAGAGCTACACTTGTGATTCTTTCATTATCACAATAGACTTGAATGTGCGTTATTTTTTGATTTCATGAATTTTTTAATGGTATTAGGTCTTTTATTTCTATTGAAATTAATTTGATAGTTGTAGGTTTCGAGAGTCTTCTACCATAATTGAAATATAAATATCAATTTAAGCTTCATTAAATGTTAAGCGATTTAGTCTCGATTAGATACATAAAGGGTGCAATATGATAATCACATACATGTATATTATATTCACTGAGAGAAATATGCCTAAAACAGGGTATTGCACGCACAACTTTGAAACAAATATTTGTGCTTGTTAACCTATAATTTGTGGTTAATTCACATTGATAGAGGTTTTATGTGGATATGTTAGAGTAAAAAGTCAAGAACTCCGTTCAATGGTAGAAAAATGAGAGAACATGGACTGTTCATTTCTTTTACCATATCATTTATTTTACTATTAGCCTAAAAACGGATTCCCAAATTTAAGGATTAAATTATTTAAATAAATTATTTAATCCTTATTATTTAAGGATTAAATAATATAATTAAACCGATTTGCTTGTAGTATGATTACTTCAACATGTATGACTAACGCAAATTTTTAATGGTTCTTGCTGATTTAATAACTAAAGCCTCTATTTATACTTGTAATACTGTATTCCTTAAAATAGATAAAGATACTAAAACGAACTTCAACATTGAGGAACCGTTCGTCAATTCGTCATAACTGATAGAATCTATGTTTGTAGCATTGATAGAAATGGAGATTTTTGTGAAGAAACCTGAATGTAAAAGATGTCTTGAATATACATGAAAGCAATTTACAGATAAATTTCCTGTCGTTAAAGATTTTATAAGGAATGTGTAATTAAAACTTTCTTTTACTAATTTAACAACATTTACTTTTAAGAGTGTAAAATTATCTTTTTTTTATACTCTGGGACAAAATGTTGGATAGGCTTGTATTTAATACGTATTTTGAAAATACAAAATCCAACACATAATCAAATTTTCCAAATCCACTAAGTTGAAACTTTGAAAATGTTTCATTTTTTCACTCAAATAAATAGAACCTTTGAACCAAAAACCAAGTTTTATTCATGGAAATATTTATAACCATTCAATTCTAAAATAAGTAAATTTATCTTCTCTTTTAGGGTATTTTGGATGTAGTGTGTTTCAGTTTCCCACCAATTTTTAAATTTTGACATTTGGGCAATTATTACTTACCTGTAGGTTGTTTTAAGGTTTTTGTTTACCGATAAGAATTTTCTGTTTGCACCTATTGAATATTCATATTGTGATCACAATGATTTTATTAAGTAAAATTAACATCGTGTGGAATTGGTGTTAATCAAGATATAATAGTTTTTCTTTAGCATGTCTTCCCAAATGAGTTTATGTTTTAGTGATAAACAAAAATTGGAGTCATGGAGTTTACCAGACAATGTTCTACAGGTAATGTCTAGATTGATGATGGTATGATAAGTGTAATGTGCTTCTTCTTTGAAGCAGTTTAGTTACATTTATAATTAAATTTTTATTATATTTAGAACTACAAGTCTCGTGGGATTACGAATATGTTCCCGTGGCAAGTTGAATGCCTTATGACGGGGAATACTTTATCTGGAGGAAATTTAGTTTATTGTGCTCCAACATCTGCAGGTATTAACCTAGAATTATTTGCTGTTATAATGATATGATCCATATTTCAAAAATTATCCATCTTAACTTCATTAAAGAAAGTCTTTTTTTAGGGAAAACTTTAGTAGCTGAAATAATTTGTCTACAAACCGTTTTAGAAAGAAAAAAGAAAGTTATCATAATATTACCTTTTATATCTGTTGTGAGAGAGAAAATGTTTTACTTTCAGGTAATAAAAATGTTCAGTAATTAATTTAATTTAATGATTCAGTAACTAAGAAATAGGTTGTTTGTTTATAATATCTTTTTTCAATTAGGACATACTATCCAATTCTGGAGTGAGGGTAGAGGGTTTCATGGGATCATATAATCCTCCTGGTGGTTTCAGCAGTGTCAATATTGCAATTTGTACGATTGAAAAGGCGAACAACTTAATAAATAGGTAAATTAATATATGCAAAACAAATACTGTCGTTTTAAACGTATTTACCGTAAATAATCTAATTTTGTATATCTTGATATGGGGAAGGGGCTGTAAGAAAAAGCTTTTACATTAATTGTTAGTATTTAATAACCATACTTTTTCGTAATAACCTGGGAATACATTTTGTAGTATATGACAAAGTAAAAATATGAATATATAATTCAGTGAATTCTCAGGTATTTAAAAATGTCAGTGTTTTTAAATAAAATATATGTTTCTGGAAATTTAAGACCAAGTTTTGGTATAAGCTAACTGTTTTAAACGTGAATAGATAGCTTTACCAAAAATCTACATCTGAATCTACTTTATCCTTAGTTTAAACATCTGGTCATCTAATTATAATAGTGAGAAAGAAAAAATTGTGTCTGCTGAAGTAAAAACAGAGTTGTTAGGAACAACTTTTTATTACAGTAGTTCGAACCAACCGTTTTATGTCAGTAGGCTGAGGGCCACAGTATATATGAATCCTCCACTTTTTTTTATGCTTCTAAAAATCTCCCTTGTATCTCAGTTAAATCATTTGTTTTTTGCTTCTCAGACTGATGGAGGAAAGGAGATTAGATGAAATCGGTTGCGTCGTTGTAGACGAACTACATCTGCTTGGAGATCCTCATCGAGGATATCTACTTGAACTTCTCCTTAGTAAAATAAAATTTCTATCCAAACAAAGGTATTGAATCCATATTTATGCTGCAAATGATGACTATCAAGGGATATTAGTTATAAGTGTTAAGTTATCATGCTTATGAGACTGCTCGTCATAAAGTGTCTAAAAATCATAGTTCTTTTAAGTACAACAAAATACTGGTATATCAAGAATTGACTATTAAAATATAATCAAGTATAATATTCCAGTTACTTAATGAAAAAATTAATCTTTATAAAGAACATTTAAAATCTTGCTTCATTTATAATCAAACACTAAGAAGATACATAGAAAGCATTGCAACATTCACTTCGATATTTCGACGAATTTTCGTCATGAGAGAAGGGTATGTGATTCACTTAAGGGGAGAAAACACACTGAAGAATTTCTTTATCGTAGTTGCAGTAAAAGTGTGGGGAAGGGCAAAAAATAAAGTGCCTAAATATTAAATTAAAAAATATAAATAGAACAAGTAATGAAAATGAAATAAAACAAGGTTAAATAAAAATATTAGAAGGATAAAACATGAAAAGCAGAAACAAATTAGACTTAAATAATAAATTAAAAAGTAATTAAAAAAAATGAAAAAGTAAATTAACGTTTGAGATTTACGTTTTGAGTTAGTTAATCTAGCATCAAGGAGACTGATATGTGACTCTTGAGAAGCCCTCAGGTGACTATGAAGTTGGTATCAGGGATTTCTTTAAGAATTTGTACTCGGAAACAGTCGATTTATGTAGAGAGAGGATGTATAGATTTATGTACATGCCCAGCTGTATGTGCAGCCTAGTTATACACGCATGGTCTAGTTACTTAGTCGAGAATATGAAGAAATTACTTTCGTATGTGGGGACAAGGTAGAACATTTCAATGTGAGAAATTTATTCATAAGCGTACACGCTGTTGTCTACCCAAGAGTACCTGCGCAGAGCATATCTAAACCAGGAGGAGGGAGGATACATGTTTCTCTACCTCTTGTTATCGTCACCTTCTAATAAAAGGAATACACTAGGGTACTATTCTCTGACAGTTTATAAGCGTTAACATAATCGGAATCAAGGTTCCAAATTGCTTAGCCAACTTCTCTAGTATTTGAAGTTAAAAAATGAACGGAGAGCAACTCATATGTGTATTCGGGACTTGTTATTGTAAAGGGCATCTTAGCCTAACTACATTTTCCTCTAGTAACATTCACTGTAAAGCTAACCTAAGTTCAAGCTAGGTAAAATACGTTTAAATGTATACCGCTATGTAATAGATTCATGTATCACGTTATCTAGGAGATATTGATTTTTAAAATATTGATTGTTAATATTATACAAGCAAAATGAAGATTGAATTTAAGTGAAAAGCTTTATAGGTCGTAAGGCCCTTGGTTAAAACAGAAGTAATTGATTTATTAACAGAAGTTCTTAATTAATTAGAGATCATCTGCCATTGTAAAATAACAGTACATTGTATCAGTACTGTTAACTGAACTGACAACTGAAAACCTGAAATTAACTCTTTAGCTTGCATCTCATGCTTCCTTGGGGATATCCCTAAACCAAGAAATTTGTGACAATTGTATGAATGAATTCAAGTTACAGTAAATTGAATTAATATTTAGCATCACTACTCAGATTAATGATTATGGGATTATTGATTATAGTTTTGTCATATGGGATTAGAACATAGAAATAGTTGTAGATTGAATCATATGGGAATCAGAAAATCTTTTAGGGACCGTCTCTCCGGAAAGGAAGTAAAGTTGTTTGATCCGAGTTTGTACGATATCAGCTTCTCGTTAAACAGGACTCCGATGTAGAATCTAATAAGACTGTATATTATGACGAGTGGTCTTACTATCATCTATGTACTAATTAACCTGAACTCACTTAACCTAACCTTCGTATTTCATACAGTTTAAAATTTTATTTTTTGTAATTTGATTATATTTATTTTAGGCAGAATGGAATCCACATTCAAATTATTGGAATGTCTGCTACTTTACCAAATTTAGATCTTCTTACTGATTGGCTAGATGGAAAACTATATAAGACTGATTTTAGGCCAATACCTTTAAAACAATATCTTAAGTTTAACAGAACATTACGTTCTCCTAATATAGGACTGACAGAATCTATTGAACCATACATTGAAATAAAGGTTGTATATTAGTTTAATCTCATTTCTATAACAACATTAATTATGAGAAGTTTATATATATCTATTATTTTTGTTTCAGAATGATCCTTGTGACGTAATATTTCTCTGCGTTGATACCATTCTTATGGGTTACTCCATTCTTATATTTTGTATGACTAAAAACTGGTGTGAAACACTTGCTCAGCAAATTTCTGCAGAAATTAAAAGAATAGGTAATGTATTTTTATACTTTTAATTTTTGTTCTTTTCTTGTTAATTAATTACCTTTAAAACCTAATTGCTTTCTAACATTAATATTAATAAGTAACAAGTTAATTATCTTTAATTAATCGAAGATGATTTATTTGTTAATTAATTAAAGAAAATTAATTTGTTAATTAATTACCTTGAAGGCCTAATTAATTGTGTCATTTACTTTGTGTAGTGGAATTTGGTTGATGAGATGAAAAAGGGTTTTAGAAAAAACCTTTCTAAATGGAATTTTAATTATTAAACTAAACTGTTTTTTATCAAGAGCTAATGCCTTCACGAACTAAATCTTCTATAATCAGCTAGCTCTCAAAGATTAATGTATTCCGAAATTGGTCGTTCAGAAATTATATATTTTATTTTAATAAAAATAAAACCATAGGAATCATAAATACACCATTAAAACAAACAATGATTTTTTAAGTAGGCCAACTTGAAATTCATTCAATTTGATATTCACTTGTAATTGTGAAAAATTTCTATAGAGAAGTTTAAATTGGTTATAATTTTATTTAGTTAGTTTTTTTTAGTATTTTTATTTTTTCTTGATTATGATAATTCGTTTAATAATTCTAATTAATTTAAAAATAATTAAAGTATAATTTTTGTAATTATTTATGTTTAATTTTGATTCCTGATTTCATTTAAGGCATATAAGCTAGATATGTAATGCAATAAAAGTATTATGTAAACACTTGAAACCTTACTTTTTCTTGTAGTATTTAATCAAAATCATCGTTGAGAACTGGTTTGAGTCTAACTTAATGTATCCACAATCTTGATTCTAGGCAATGAGACTAACAATATTGCTGATTCATTAAGAAAGGAATTAAACACTGAAGGACTTATTGATATATTGGAAAGGCTAAAAAGGTGTCCTGTAGGCTTGGATGAGTCGTTAGGAAGATGCATTTCGTTTGGAGTGTCATTTCATCATGCAGGTAAATTTATAATTTTTCTGGAATTAATAATACTATAATATGGATGGACCTCGTATATTTTTAGAGTTTATGTTCTTGAATATTTTATAACAATTTGATAAGGCCTTTCACGACTTTCTCATATCAGAAGTTTTATATTTTAAGTAATGGGAGTTATGTTTGTGGATATTTCATTCGTTTCTTTTGTAAATTAGTAGTAGGAGGTCGAGGTTAGCCCAGTGGCAAAGTGTTCGCCTATGGACTGGTAGATCCAGGGTTCAATACCGTCACTGGCCCTCGATTTATTCACGCAGAAGGTGAATAAATCTGATCACTTCGTCCCACGGAGAGGACGTTAACTCGTTGGTCCCGAACCTGTACGTTGTCAGGCATTGTTAATGATCCTACTTTAAATATACTTGAGTTAGGCAAAATTTAAGGCTCTCAATGCAGAATGTTCATTGTGTGTCATCAAAAAGGGCCAATGTTCTTCCTGTGAGTGTTCTTTATGGGACTGCAACTACAACCTAACCTATGTACATTAATAATCCTTGGTTTCTTCACATTTTTATTAATAATGCACTATTTTAAGCAACAAATTGTATTAGTCCCATTTATTCTGAATCCAATGAGTTGCAATTATCATTAATTAACTGTTGGATCAATGTCATATAAAAATTGTATTTTAGGATTGACATTGGATGAAAGAGATATAATCGAAGGTGGTTTTAAGGAAAATTCTATTCGCGTTATTGTTGCAACTTCTACTTTATCATCAGGAGTTAATTTGCCTGCTAGAAGAGTTGTAATTAGGTCACCGGGAATCCAAGGACGATCAATGGATATCTTAACTTACCGTCAGATGATTGGCCGAGCTGGTAGAATGGGAAAGGACACCATGGGTAAAATTAATTGTAATAATTAATTGTAATAATTTTTGAATTCGATGTAAATAATTGGGTGAAATTCTATTTAGGGGAAAGTTATCTAATCTGTACAGAAGCAGAAAAAGAGTTGGGGGAGCGTTTGATGACGTCAGAGTTACCTCCTGTCACGTCCTGTTTAGGACTTCCAGAGATGTCATCCTGTATGAAAAGAGCCCTCCTTGAGGTATGTACATCTTTAAAAACACACCTAAACTGTTAAACTGATGTTTGTTGATATGTTATGGAATAACATATTCTATAACATATATAACATATAACATATGTGTTATGGAATTTTTTCACATATTTTTATTGAAAGTACAAATCGTCACTTTCCTGTAAAAAATAGATATAAACGTCATAAGGTTCTGGTTAGATTGAACAAATATTGTTTATATTCAAAATTATAATAATTTTTCCAATTTGTTATTGTGATGTATAAAGGACATATCGAGTAATAATTAATTAATGTATATTGGCATGGAGTTTTATATATTGTTTATAATTCAGCTTATCTTTTTCGTTTATAACATAGAAAATAATTTCAGCCTAAACAAGCTATATGTGTCTACGGCTGTTTTTTCAGTAAAACTTTCATTCTTTATTGAAAAAGCCTGAAGGTTTTTTGAAATTTATTGAAGATGAATGGTTTTTAGGATCAGTATACCCTAAAATATATAAAATATAAATATAAGTATATATAAAATGTTATAATGTATATCTGTATTTTTATATTTTAACTAAGATCAGAATAGATAATGGGGAGTCGGTGTGGTTTAGTGGTAGCATGTTTCTCTCAGTATACTGAAGGTTGTACGAATCTCCTATTACTTTGCCTTTTTTATGAGGGAATCCTGTGCAAGCTATCCAAGAGAGAGAGAGAGAGAGAGAGAGAGAGAGTATGATACAGTTGGTCCCAAGCATGTACGATGTTTGGTACTCGTTAAAAATTTTTGCACCAATCACCTTGTCCATAATGTAAAAAAATAATGTAACACTACTGGTGAAGAATTATTCTGATAAGGAATCTCACTCATAACTAAACTGGAGGCCAAAGAACAAATTAACCGTACTTTCCCCCTGCTAGAACTTCCCTGACATGAAAGAGGCTCTTTAATCATCCTCCACACTTGGTTTTCAACGCCCACACTTTAGTATTCACGTCAGTATTGTTCTAGGGGTGGAAAGTTTGGCTTATTTGTCCTTTCATACCTGCTTAGTTATGTGTAAACAATATTATCGGTGCACCTAAAGTTTGCCTTATTCAAGTTTATTTAGATGCAGGGGATATTTAACAAATACCTGTCTTCGTACTGTCAGGCTCAGGACTGATGGCACAAGTTTTTAATGACAAGACGCTATTGAAAAGTGTTAAAATATATAATAATTCCATTAAATAATCCACAGTTCGATTTTAACCTAGTTGGACATATTAATCCTGAGCAATCATTGATCTTAAATTGATTCCAGAAAGTCTATGTAGGCTTCTATCGTGAAGGAATAGAGTTTTACTGGAAATATAGCTGTGGAATTTTTAGCTCTAAATTATTTTCTATGTTTTAAATTAAAAAAAAAACTAAATTGATTTATAAAGAATATGAAAAATTCCATACTAATAGACATCCCATGTATTGCTAATAGCCTGTATTACCTTTTGACATTATTAAATTATGAAACCGTTTGGAAAATATGTTGTATATTATATGTTTCAAACCTATGTTTATCCTATGGTGGAGGTATTAAACTCTTGACTCTAAATAAGTTACTTTTTTTGATCTAGATGGTATGACCTTGGTATGAGAATTTTGCAGAAATAAAAGAGATGTTATTTAAATGGAAATGTAATTAATTTCATTTGGTAACTGATTTCTGTATTATTTTTTTTTAAAATATTTACAGTCCTACAATTTTTATAGGATAAAAAGATAGCTTTATTATTATCTGCTCACCTTTTTCTACATAAAAATCTTTCCATGAGATTATTGATTTCTATACTAAAGGTTTACGATGTTTTAAAGTGAAACATTGAGCGGAATTCATTTAAAGTAAATGCTGTTAAGAAGAACGAAGAAAACCCCAAATTTCTCATCATGATGAATTATGTAGATGGGAGGGTTCAGGATTTGGAGTCTGTTTCTTAATACGAAGTTTTATACTTATTTTGTAGTTATTCGTAACTTATGATATTCGTATGTCACTCATATAAAAAAATATGATTTTAGGTTATAGCTAGCAGTGTGGTGTCGAATAAACAAGAACTCAAAGATTATATGGAATGTACTTTAATGTACAAAGAGGATCCAGAAAGTGATTCACTTAAAGAGGTTCTTGAATTGTGCCTGAACTATTTGGAAGAAAATGACTTTATCAGGTCTTTGGATGATGGTTCTATTTCTCCGTCAGCTTTGGCAGAGGCTTCTCTTGCTGCTTCTATTCAGCCTGAACAAGCTGTCAAACTTATCAAAGAACTTCACCAAGCGAGCAAGTCGTTCGTATTGAATAGTGATCTCCATGCAATCTACCAGGTACTGGGACAAGTTCCTTTTCCATCTTCTTCCCTTAATTGTGTTTTATGTAGATATTATTCTAATATAGCCTCGACCCTGCGAACAAAATATAACAGTAATAGCCTTTTTCACCTACTTGAAGTTCTGAATTTTAGCAATAGAATGAAGAACAAACAAATAAAGCATTAAAAATTTTTATATAAAACAAAATTTACATAAAACTGTTAGGTAAGAATTCCTGCATTACTAACAAGTAAATTTCAAAAATTGAATGGATTAAGAACGCGAACTTTAGAGTGTTTTAAAATTTTGAGAGTGTGATATTGCTTTAAAAATATTTGTGGATTTAAAGTTGTAGAAAATTAAATTCAGAATCGACTGTATCCTTTTGTGCTCTCTAAAGTAATTTATTTTAAAAATATTGTAACCCAAATATTTTGCTACAGATTTAAACGTAAACACGATCTAAAAAGTTATCCTCATAGAGGATAGTTCTTCAAGATGTAATTAACGCTACCGAATTGTGTTTTTTTTTCTAACATATCAACAAGATATTCGGTAAAAATGATTTAAAAAAATGTAGTCACATTTAATGTTAAATGTTATAGATAAACATTTTTCAAATTAACTGTCAAATGAAAATTTGAAATAATTAAGTAATTTTTGGAAATTTTTTAAACTACATATTGACCTGTTGATATTACGAGAAAATAGGACCCCTCTCCTTCAAATTTTATGTGATATAAGCATTTCTGTAGTGCCAAGAAACAAGTGGAAACCTGATTTTGATATTTATAGTTGGATGTTAAATATATATATATATATATATATATAACAAGATTTCACTCTGTCTTACACATACTGAAATATTTAATTAGAAGTGTACATTTAAAATAATCATTTGAATAATATATTATTGACTTTTCTGGCTTACAATTTGGAAATGTTTGCATCCCAGGTAACCCCTTATTCTGTGTGTGACCAATGGGTAGTAGACTGGAGTACCGTGTTTGACTTGTGGGAGAGTTTACCTGAAGAAATGCAAACTGTTGGTCAACTGGTAGGCATTGAGGACAGGTTCCTCATTAAACTTATGAGATCGAATGTTAACACCAAGTCTTCTGAAAATGTAAGTCATCTTATTTGCTCTTGTTTCTCTTTTTTTTTTTTTTTTGGTTCTAATTTAATGCATGATAGAAAAGAATATTTGTGAAAATATATGTATTCACTTTAAAGTTAACTTGAAAAAAATAAATCCGACAAGAGAAAAAAACTGCCTATTCATGATGTGCAATGATTATTATTTTTTATCATCTAATTTTAATTATGTCTTCATAAATTTGCGGCTGTTTAGAGACAAGGATACCACATATTCAATTGTTCCTACATAAGAAAAATAATTCATACTTATTCTTTAACAAATAGTTTTTTAACTTTCAAATTCTTCATATATACCCATAATATAGAATTTTGGCACACCTGCTCTTTAAAACAGTTGAAAATAGTGTGATTTTTTTCTTTTGAATAAAGAAAAAACAGCCCCGCTTCCCACATCTACATCCACAATAAAAGAAAATATAAACCAATTTCACTAAACTTTGTCAAAATGTGCGACTTGCTTGTCAAATTTTTGGATTTTACAATTATGCAAAATTTACATTATGTAAGCAACTTGGACTCACAAATTTGTATCTGCCCATACACATCCAGGTATCATCATAAAAATATAAAAAAAAATTGACTCAGAAGATCACTATAAGTACAGTACATCTTTTACCTACTGGAAAGTAAAATATGAACATTGAATTGAATTTTAGAAAGAAAGAAAACTCATTGCTGTAAAACCTTATTGTGGTGGTTTAATTTAAAAAATCTACCTCTAAAAGTTGCCAACAATAATATAATGGTAAGACATTATGGTTTGTCTTTAATATAAATGCACATTGTTTGTCCGACCTTGATGAACTTTTGCATATTTGTTTATAAAAACTCTAAGACAAATATTATAAACTTTTCAATATGAAAAAATCAGCTCTTTCTCGATCAAAATTCATGTTCATCTAACGAATCACTAGATGTATGAGTTAACTGGTGGAATAGATTGGTATCAATGTTCTTATGAAGTTTTTTTGTTCAGTTTAGAAAGTTGTCAATTCACCGACGATTCTACGCTGCTCTAGCTCTGCAGGACCTAATAAATGAAGTACCTATAAAGACTGTCACAGCAAAGTATGGATGCAACAAAGGCATGTTGCAGTCTCTTCAACAGTCTGCCTCCACATTTGCCGGTAATCCTTTTTATAATATCTTTAGAATTATCTGTATACTTAAAGTTACCTAAATTAAATGAAATATTAAAACAAACATTCATGTTACTTAATAAATTAAAAAAATTAGGATAAAAATTGAACCAACTTTTCCAACTCAAAGGTATCTATTCTTCTGAAGCCGGGATAGTATCAACATTATTGAAAAGTGTGTCTTTTTTGTCTTATTTGATCTCTGACTTTTCACTTTAATTTGTCCATTTGAACCGTCAGTTTATTGTTTAAAGTATATACATACTTTAATACTTTTCATATTGAAAGTATAAATCACTTTTCATCATTTTTCGATGAAAGTAAGACCCTAAAAGGACAAATATGTTCAATGTAGATAAAGAAACATTGTAAAATTAAAAACACACGTACGGTTTCTAATTTTCTATTTGAACCGTCTTCAGGTGAGATTAGAGTGAGAAACCAAACGTACTGGCACAGAGATGGTTGGAAATATATGGTAAAATACTATATATTTTACTACTTCTTCAACTTTTACTTTACTCCATTCTTGTTTGCCTTCATCAACTGTCTTCCGGTTCTAACTGAAGGCTCGTGTAGTGAGAGTGCCCCTTTGTTTTTAGCTTCAACTACTGCCTCTTTCCTGTATTCAGTCATCTGAAGACATCTTCTGTATGTCTCTCTCTCTCTCTCTCTCTCTCTCTCTCTATCTATCTATCTCTCTCTCTCTCTCTATCTATCTATCTCTCTCTCTCTCTTCAATCTCTATCATCTATCTTCAAATAGATGATAAAACTTTATTATAATATAGTGTCCAGAACACATGGTAATTTTCGGCCTTATATATACCTTTAAATTTCACAAAACATATATATATATATATATATATATATATATACAAAACTAAAGTTTATCAGGACTTGGTCAGTTCTTCAGGTTCAAATTAAACTCTCATTGCCAACGTTTCGGTTTTTATTTAAAACCTTTTTTATAGGCCTACAAAACAGAGGAAATAGTAAGAAATCATTCAATCATTGAAAAATCAAACACATAAAAAGTGTAATTAGTTACAATTAGGAAATTACAATAGAAATTTTGACAATAGGTTATTGAGAGAACTTACAGAAGTATAAATGTTGAAACAGAAAAACTAAGTATTACATTACAAATTATTTTACAAAGACTAATAGTCTGTAAATTTCAACAACAACAACTGTAGTTTGAATTATTTCTTACTATGTCCTCTGTTTTGTTGGCCTATGAAAAAGGTTTTAAATAAACTACAGTTGTTGTTGAAATCCGCAGACTATTTGTCTTTGTAAAATAATTTGTAATGTAATACTTAGTTTTTCTGTTTCAAAATTTATACTTCTTTAAGTTCTCTCACTAACCTATTGTCAAAATTTCTGTTGTAATTCCTAATTGTAACTAATTTCACTTTTTACGTTTTTTGATTTTTTTAAGATTGAATTATTTCTTACTATATCCTCTGTTTTGTAGGCCTATGAAAAAGGTTTTAAATAAAAACCGAAACGTTGGCAATGAGAGTTTGATTTGAACCTGAAGAACTGACCGAGTCCCGATAAACTTTAGTTTTTTTTCTTTCCACTGTCGATACTTTTATCAATATTTATATATATAAGATCGACTTCCGACCAGTTGGTCGGAATTAAACGCGGTCTTATGACTGTCAGGCAACTTTGCTACACAGAGGTAGATGCTTTGGGACACTCAACAAACCATAGGAAAACTTCTACCGCTGGACACAGCAAAAGTGCTGACTTTCTTGGAGACATTGAAGCTAACTGCTGGAGTACTTTAGTACAGAAGGAGGAAAGTACAATAGTTTTTTTTTTTAGTGTATTGCTATAGTGAACCTCAAATAAAAAAATAAAAAAAAACGTGGTCGTAAGTCGACGATTTTATTTATCGATAAATAACTACGCACAAGAAAAACACATCTCTATGATATCCAATGACATTAGTAGGTAGTTACGATGACCTGCTAGGGAACGTCTTGCCTCCTAACAGGTTGTTTCTTATGCAACCAGTAGGATTCTTCATTAAATAACAAGGAAGTCCTATTTGTTCAAATAGGAGTGCGTTTGTTTTGGTGTTTATCTGCATGGATTTTTTCTGCAATGTGTTATGTCCTTAGGGACAGTTATGAATTTATTATAATTTAATGTTAGATGTGTGTAAAATATTAGTTTTGTTTGCAGGGATGGTGATGCGGTTTTGCAGCCGTTTAGGATGGGGTGGATTGGAGGTAGTTCTCAATCAGATTTCGCAGAGAATTCAATACGGTGCTCAAAGAGAACTGCTCGACCTTCTGAGGCTCGAGTGTTTGACCACTGCTAATGCTAGGGCTCTTTTCAGTGCCGACATTACCTCTCTTTCTCAACTTGCTCATGCTAGCCTGCACACTGTCCAGGCAGCCCTTAAACGATCAACTCCATTCCAAAGGTCTCTAATTCCTTTCTTGTTTAGTATGAACAAATGAAAGAATCAATCACTTAATTAAATGCGCTGTTAAGATATATATTTTTATAACAAACTATTTTTCTTTTTTATCGAGGTTTGGTCTAGCTTCAATAATACAACACGTTTAAGCCGACGTTTCGTCTATATTTGTAGACATCTTCAGGACTACATCAATAGAAAATTTAATTACAGTAACATGAAACATAATTATATTACATTATTTAATTAATATACATAATTACCTTGGTATTTTTCTATTATGAGGAAAAGAACTGCATAACGGTTTGTGTTTAAATCAGCTAGTGTGCTGCCCTAGTGACAGTTTTTTGAACCTTCTAATAATACTTGATAGCTCAAAACAACCCTAAAAGCTCATTAAAACTATTTCAAACAAGAAAAAAGGATCAGGAAACTTAGTATATTAATTACTAAGTAATATACTATATATATTTTACTTAGGTTTTCTGTATCCGTTTTTTTATTGCACGCATTCTTGGTTTTTCGAATGTGAATTATTTCTTTTATAAGCCTCTTATTTTTATTATTTTCATAGTCTATAATCTTAGTATCATCTAGGTTAAAGTTATGACTATTGTTGATTGAATGATGGCCTGAAGCACAGAATGTTTTCTTTGATTTAATGTATTTATTTAGAGCTAACCTTTTATATTTTATATTTTTATAATACAAAGTTTTCTTATCTCAACCTCATATGTTCTATGCTATTTTTCTTTATTCAGCGCTGGACCAAACACGAGAATAAAAATAGTATTTTCATAATATAATTAAAACTGTTTATATTAACAGTACAATAATAGAACTTTATTTTATAATGATTTGCGGTATCATTATAAAATGCTTTCTTAATCTTTTATATATAAACTATTTAAGTAACTAGGAAAGGTTGTATCATAACATCCTATTTCTTGTGATATATAATGATGTTCCTATGTCATCAGTGATTAAATGAAGTAAAAATAGTTCTCCATTATACAAGTATTCTTAATTTTATACATTAAGTGCCCCCCCCCCTTATTTTCTGCTTAAATTACGTAAATCAAGTTTTTTTTTTATATTTTCAAATTTCATTGTAGTTATCAAACAGTGACACTTATAATGTGTTCGTTGAATTATCTGTATATACAATCAAATGGTGAGAGAAAGAGAGAATTTTTTATATATATAATAAAGTATAACATAATTAGTTACATTGTTTGATAATCCAAAGAAGTAAGGCTGAAAAAATTTAAATTAATATTTTATGTAATCCCAATTTTATATACATTCATGTGAAAGTAAAAATATTTTTTTCACTTAATTTTTTACTAATTTCATAATAACTATTAACAATGATAATTTGTGTTCGCAGTGATGTTCTAGGAACAAATAGGAATTCTAAATGCATTTGGGTCACTGGCATGGCTGGGTTTACAGAAATTGAAGCAGCAAAGTATTTTATAGAAAATGCTCGTTTGTATTTATTGGTATGTAAAATTGTATTTACTGAAGTATCTATGTTCATACATTAATTATAAAGTTGTATTCTATATTAAAATAATTATTTGGAACAGTTTTTAGGTTGTATATTTTTAAAATTAAATTTTGTTATTTATTTTATTGATGTTACTATGTTTATAGGTGAACAACTTACTTTATAAATATTTAAATTGGTTTTTATGTTCTAAAGATTATGCATAGATTGAAGCTGACGGTTGTATACCCTTTTCTTGGGACGGCGTACACAAAATATTCAATTCCCCACATAATAAAATCTAAAATTATTATTAAGATTAGACTTGTCGATATTAAAGCAAACACGCTGACCACTAAGTAATACTGGGTTTTGAATCATTTCAATTCAAAGGTATTTGTTTTTTTTTTAATTATTTTTTATTGTTGCAGAGAGAGATGGGAGTAAAGCAGGCAAATTGGGATGAAGAAGAAAAGAAAGTATTGACAGTGTACGATGAATCTACATTGAATCCAAATGATATTTCAAAGATTAGTAATGTGAACAACGGTAGCATTTATAAGCTAAATGATAGTTGTCCAAAGGGCACGAATAATAAAAAAGAATCAGACAATGTAAAATGTATGTCAACTATTAATTCATCTATGAATGATTTATTTTCTACTTTAGATGACATTTATTTTAACATGAATGGAAATGAAGCAATTAACACAACAGGAAATGAGAATAAAGATACTGATAAAAATAAAAGAAACTGTTCGATGAAATGTACTGATGATGTTAAGGAGCGGTCATGCAGAGAATCATTAGGTCAGGACATATTCCTTGACTCATTTACTTTTAACACCAGCTCTATCAAAGGTGCCGTTGCTCTTAGCATTGAAGATCTTGAACAAGATTTAGACTCGAATAAAGGAGGCGAATCACTTCTTGAATCAAGTTTTTTAGTCAATAACGTGTGTCAAAGAAGTCCTATTAATCAGAAACCAGAAAAGAGAAAGCTTTCAACTGATTTAAATAATAAGTCATTTAAAAAACCAAAATCAAATTTAAATCAAAGAAAACAGTCATTAGGAAAGGAAAATATTTCTTCTAGGAAAAGTTTAGAATTATTTGATAGTTTTGAGATTAATTCTCAGTTGGATAATTTGATTGGTTTAAAACCTGAGTCAGAATCTGACTCGAGTGTTGTTGAAAGCCCTTTAGAAAAGCTAAGCAAAAATTGTACAATAGACAAAAAGAACACAATCAAGTTGCATTACAGTAATATTCAAATATCTCACTTGGGTGGATCTCCAGTTTCTTCATTATCGTCTACTCTTCTTCGGTTCTAGCAACTTAAGTCGTACAATACGTGCATCCACTTCAACTGGAGTCAGTAATGGGAAACAGAGTACTAATCAAGTTGCTTCTAAGGTAGCACCAAAAGCTTCATCAGTTGACAATGCAGCAAAATACCCGATATCTTCCACCTGTATTGAATTCAGAGATTCTGAATCATCAGACATCGTTTTCTCTGATATTTCTCAGTAAGTTATTTTAATTTCACCTCTGGAGTATAATGTATTGATTAATTTTTACCGCACATTCCATTACTTTTACGTTTTATTTGTTTCTTTTTTCAATTCTGTATGTATCACAATTTAATTAGTTAATTTTGAATTTTTCATAAAATTTGTAATTGTATTCTGCAAAATTTTGAAAAAATGAATATATGTATTGCTCTTATAAAAAAATATGTCTGCTAAGATGGATTGATATTAATATTTTATAATTTAAGAATAATACGGAGGGATAATAGTTAGGAATAATAACTTTTCTGATAAAACAATTGAAAATTATTATTATTGGAAATTATGCAAGAAGGCCCTATATAAACAACTTTTATTGGGAAACGGTTTTTGAAGAGGTAATGTTCTTCAGGTTTTATGTATAATAAAATTATAACATTCTATTAGTTAACAACATTACAAATTGAAATATGGAAGCCATATCTGCCCATGTTTGGGTAAGTAGGTGACTGTTAACACAGAGGTGTCAAATATATACTCGTAGGGTCTCCAGTTCACTCCGCAGCCTCAAAATTCAAATATTTATAATTCTTCTATTAAGGTGTTTATTTTTTTTAACCAGATGTAATATGGAATGTATGTTTTTCTGAAAATGAAAAAGGAACCTCTCCTCTGGAGGAGGAGAGTTTGATACTTATTTTCATAATTTAATTTAATTTGTAGGAGTTAATAATTTAATTTCAGGATGTCTACAAAATGTTCGTAATGTAGAATTCAATTTTATTTTGTACTGCCTTGGTGTTTCTGTTTTTTCATTTAAAAAAATGGACACTTAAAATTAAAATTCCCATGTCACAATTCATGATTTTTTCAGGGTCAAAGTCAATAATTCTTATCTATATTATTATTATCTCTTAAGACAATTAATAAAACTTTTTTATGTGGAACCTTTTCCAATTATGAATGAATAAATAGAGATATGAACTGACGACACAACTAGAAAATTGAAAATAAATTGAAAAAAAAAATTTAGCTTAAGCCTGTTGTAAATTTTTGTTTTAAATATAAAAAAGTCAAGGTCTGAACTTTTTTTTTGTTGTGGCATCAAACAAAAAGTAAAAATGTTTAAAGTTATCGTAAGCTGACCCTTTTTCGCACTCCAATTTAAAAAAAAAAGTTTGATTGGGAAACTCCAATTGCTTTCGTTTATATGTTCTTATTTATATATAATATAGGTATCTATTTTTATAACCACCTGTTATTTTAAGGTAATATATGAGGAAAATATCTTTCCAGATTTAGTACTTATCTATTTAGTTGACTAAACTAATTCAATGTGAAGGCTGTGTATAGAGTTAGCCCTTAACATAAATATAGATATAGCGTAGCGGTGACCAGAAGGGGACATGTCTACCTTTGAAAAAGATGAAGTCAACCTCATCTAGTTGACGATTATTATTTTAATTAACATACCTTATCTTTTATTGATAATTTTATTCAGTATATAAGTGAAGATCAATTAATCTTCAGTGACATTTACTGTTTAATTGTGAAATAATTGAGGGGATATATTGTGATAATATATGGAAGCTTTAGTACCAGAATACATAAAAATATAATTGGTTTTAAATTAGTATACTTTTGTGAGTATTAACTATTCAATTACATTCTTTAAAACTTGTAAATCTTTATGATTGATGTACACTATTATTGTTATTGAAAATAACTAGCAAATGTACCCGTCTTTGACGGAATCAAAAATTTTATTATACTTGGTATTCCAACATATCAATTATAGTATTATACTAATACTATAATTAGAAATTATAGAATAGTAGAAAACACCATTATTAGTACAGTGTTAAACAAATGCCTCTGTATACACTACATTAGCTGTCTGTCCTTCAGGTTCATGGAAGAACAATCAGTTGAAACCTCTGACTATTGAGCAAGTAAACTACAGTTGACCATGTGAGAAAAACTTGGTTTCGCTAACTTGAATTCCTGCGTTAGATAAAGTCTCCCTTTGCGCCTTAGTTAACGTCATTGCGAAATAGACTCTGAGGGGACCTTGCAATCATTTGAATGGAAACAGACAGTGGTTCGGAAGACTCCCCAATACCACATCCAGTCATTATGTCCGCCTCTATGGCATATCTGTGTAGAGCACGAACTCAGAGTCGTGTCCCGTTGCACAGTTTTTGGGTCACTCATGTTTCGTAACATGAAATTTGTTACTGCTATAAATTGCAGCATCATTGGTGCTCCTACTTTAAGTTTTTACTCATGAGCAGGCAGTCCAGGAGAAATAAATTCAGAGTCAAGAAATTCAATTAGATAATGAACTGCTTCTTCATCACTAATCCAATCTCTTTACTGACTTGTAAGTTCTTTCCTCGGCTTCATATAGCGTAAGAACTTGTTTGTTGATTTCTCATGCCTGTTCATATTAAGGGCTGAGAATTGCTCGTTTACAAAACATTTATTCTCAATAGATAGTACATCCTTAACTCTGTGAAACACCATTTCAATGATGTCAAATACGCAATATATTCATGTGCTCAATTGAAATTAAAATCAACTAACAATACCTACTTGCCACACCTGTGTATTTTCAAAACAAACTTGTCTGTGAAGTTAGGAAAATACAGCTAAAAGCCCCATAACTTCGCTTCTGTACTGAATTAATAATCTATTTAGAGCCCATATTTTAAGTTAGGCACACACAAATCCAGTGTCAATGTTTCAGCTCGCTATGTCTTATGGTGGCTGAGTTTACTTGTGACAAACATTTTTGCGTTAAACGTCCATAACTTCACTTCTACGTTGAATTTCCAATCAATTCATAGCCTATATTTTAAGTTAGACCTACACAAATCTACTGTAAAAGTTTCAGCTTTATATGTCTTATGGTAGCTGAGTTTACCTGTGACAAAGTTTTGCGGACAAACCGACAGAAATTTTTCTAAGGGTGGATTCGGTTTCTCCAATGTATGAAACGTAAAGAAAACTTGAAATGAGTCAGTTCTAAGCAATGTACAGACAAAATCATTATTTTATTTATAAAGATTACGTTTGGTAGTGCATTATTTTTATTAAAGCGATACATTAAAATATCAGTAAGTATTTTTAATTTTCTGGACCTTGCGTTTTTTAGTTATGGATGTTTTAATTATTATTCAATAAACGTTTTGTTTCAACTAGTATTTTTTTTTATGTATTCAATTTTGGTTTAAAAACTTATCTTGATTACGGCTGTAGGAATACAATATATTTAAAGCAAAATGTTTTCTTGGCAAATTCTATAATAGGTTGTATATTGTAGATAGTTTTGATATTGGTTTGAAAATATTTGAAATAAATATTTAGTTAGTAAATTTTTTTTTACTATTTGCTGACCTAATGTATAAATTGTATTTTAAATCTTGTTTAAAATAAACAAGTATCTCTGATACAATAAAAATAAAGTATACGAGGATAATAAACTTGTTTGATGTGTTAGGATCCCATAACTTTGAATATCATGTCACTTTTTCGTGCTTTTCACGAGACTGCAATAAATTTGTTGTTATTTTTAGGATTCCTTATGAACAGCAGAACTTCTCTAATCGAGTAGGAGATAATACCAAAACTGAGGAGTGCCTTAGAAATTCAAAAGAAATTAATTTTCCTAGTTCTTTTAATACACCGAAAAAAAACAAGCCAAAAAAACATGTTGATTCTCCAGGAAAGTATACTCCTTTAAAGGTTAATGTTGTGAAACCTCTAACTCCAGACAAAATAGATTCTTCAAAGAAAGTAAATCAAATGGAGTCTAATTCTTCAGCTTCAATTACTAAAAAAGGCAGAAATATAATTGTTGAAACATTTAAAGAAAAGAGTTCTGTTGAAAAACTGAAGAAAAGTTTAAACTATACGGATGTTAGTGAAATGAAAGACCAGTCATTAATGTACGTTTGCCAAAGTCATAATAATCTAAATGAATTTGAACATTTCATGAAACAGCCTTCGATGTTATTAGCTTTATCGCTGAGTACTCAGCCTATTGAGAAAGAGAGAAAAATTGGTGCCAAAATACGAAAAAACTTTACAGAAAGTAATAACTCCAAAAAATTTGTCTTTGATGAGACTTTAGTCCAAGGAATGAGTGTTTTTGGTGGTGATAAACTTTTCTACTTAGATTTCCTTTGTCCAAGTAAGTATACTTTTAAAGAACTTTTAAATATATATAAACTTATGTTATATTCATCATACTATATAAGATCCATTTATTTCTTATCAAAGTATTAGTTTAAGGAGGATTCCATCATGTTGAAGGATTATCATTATATTAAAATAATAAATTCAACCTCTACCTTATTTCAGGTAGTTAATTCGTTTTACTGTCTTAATAGATAAATTCTTCAGTACAGTAATAGTAATGAAAATACTAATTCTTATAAAATGAAAAATTATTTCTTTTTAGATAGTAGATGTTTGGAAATAGTGAAATCAGTACTGGAAAATAATTCCAAATTAATTTGCTGTTGGGACTGCAAAAAATTCGTAAAAATACTCTACCAATGCTGCGGTATTTTCATTTCCGGGAACAAACTTAGAGACCCTCTTATTGCTGACTGGCTTATGAACCCACAAGAAAAGAAACCATCTCTCCAGCAAATGGTAATTGTGGAAATATTTAGCAGTATTTTATGTAATTAGTATAACATCTGTTAAAATCGATAACATTATGAACGTAAGGCTATTAAGTTTTCTTTTTAATCTATTTTACTTAAAAACCATTAGAACTGGTGTGTTGTAATTACTTTACTAATAATTACTGATAGTACTTGTATTATGTTTGTCCAGATTATGTATATATTATAAAGAACTTCTTAATCTGCGTCTTGCAAGAAAATAGCTACCATTACTGATAAACTATTAACTTTCATTACCTTAAACATATGTAAAATTGCATTTTTAGACGATGAAGGTACTGAATTTTAGAATCCTCGAACTGTTTAGTTTGAGAAAAAAGTAAACTTAGTAATCAATAGGTTGCTACGAATTGAAAGATGAATCTGTATCATATTTATTTATAGTAAGAAATGATTTTCTTAATTGTGACACAATAACATTTTTACAATAACAATCTGTACAATTTTAACATTTGGCTGTTAAAATTGTAATTCAAAAAGCTTCTTTATCAGTGCCATGCTTCTTGTTAGCAGTATTATAACCTCCCTCAGAAGGTTGTGTATCTGTTATATTTGTACTCTCAGGATATGAATTCGGTGTCAGGACTTTCGTTTTTAAAATTATTAGTGTTTAGAAATAACAAATTAAGCTTAATAAGATTACAACAATTTAGTTCTGATATTGAAAAAAGTAAAAATGAAAATGTGTTAGATAATTTTGAACTTGATGATGTATCTGAAGACAAAGAACTTGAAATTGAATTGAAACGCAATAAGTCGCGTCTGTTACCCCATGATCTCAATATATTAAAAGGGAGGCCACCATACAGTGAACCAAAGGATGAAGTACATCTAACTTTAAGGTATAATAGAAGTATGTTTGGCCGTTATGGCAAATTAAGTAATGTAGACCCCGGTGCATTATGGCCAAACGAAAAAGATCTGGATAAAGTGCGGGAATATGAAAAAGTGGCTTATCCTTACAGTTTTCATGAATCTATTGCTAGGTTACAACATAAAAGAGAAGAGGAAGAAAAAAGTATTCAGCAAAGGCAGGCAAAAATTTCCCAAAATTTTAAGAAATTACAACAGTGGATGCGCGATTTAGAAGCCAGAAAAGCGAAGAAGCTTACTGAACTAGCAGAAGCTAAAGCACAAAGAGATAAATTACTAGAAGAAGTTAAACGAGAGTTGGGATACTCGGTTGACCCCAAGGATGAAAAATTCAAACAAGCTTTAATGATGAAGGAAAAACAGATAAAGAAAAAGAAGAAGGAGGAGAAACAGAAGGCAAAGCAAGAACGAATGATGGAATCTTTAACCTCATGAAAATTGCAGTAAACTTTACTTATCTAAAAATTAATCTGCTATGTTTTCTTTAAAAATGTAAATAAATAGTTGTTTTTTTATTTGTATTATTGTGTTTTACAATACAACTAGAGATTATGGGGGAACTTTCATAATTATGCATACTTGAATTTTGATTATTTCAGTTTTAACAGGCTTGATGATTTATTGAGTTATTTATGTTTGGATTCAGTTATTAATTCCTTTTTTACATAGAAAAGTAATATGTATATGTTCTGATAAACTTAAAAAATGGCAAATTAACACAAGTGGATAAATACACACTTTTATACCCATTGGATAATGCCACAAAGATTTGTGGCATGTTCTTCCCGGAGACAGAATGATAACCAGACATTGGTTTCCAAAACATTGGAAATCATCCTATCAGTTTTGTTCATCAAAATGGTTCCACAATCTGTACAAACACTATGAGAGGAAGACCTATTGAGTAACTAGTTGAATACAATAAAGGAATTCTCATTGAACAAGGCTTTGTGATAGGTTTGTGATATTCATTGTATTTTTTTCGACCTGTGATTAGTGAAAACTTAATAATAGCGTCCTTTCAGTGATTGTTTTATTGAGCTTTCTTTTTTCAATTATTTTTTTTTTAAATATACTGTATTCATATTAAATAGTGTAAATTCACTGTGCTTAAAATAGCAAGTAATACTGAAAAACTTGAATATACCTTGTTTACCATTCTGACAATATACCATAATGCTATTCCAAAGTTTCCTACTAGTATTTTTACTTTCCTTATGCCAAGCTACAATTGACATGAATTTAGCTGAGTTTGAGTATATTGCCAGTCATTTAGAGTATGAGGAATGTAGAACCCTGATTGTAATACTCCATCATGATGATTCGTTTCAAAAGATACCGTTAATAGAACTTGGCCAAGAAAAGGTGAAAATAGAAACATTTTTAACGATATCACTGTAAAAAAAATGAGAATATTACGAGTAGAAAATATATTTCATTCTTTTATCTCAAATAGGTTACAGAGTTAGCTGGAATTTTACTTTTGTACTTTTAAAAATTTATAGTATATGTCTTGGATAAACGCAGTATTTCTTGCAATTGCTTCAATAATCAGTAAAATATGAATGCAAACTCTCTTCATTCAAAGATTGAAGTTTCCCACCAACTTTCACAATTTATTAATCGTAATAAGATTAATTTCAGTCTCTTTGCTTCTAAAAGTACAGTTTGTTGTAGCTCTGCTGGTAATTTCATATTTTTTGTACCATATTTTTTTTATATTTTCAAGTGTTTAGGGAATTTTAAGAAATAAGTTTCTTTCTATTGGAAATTTCAATAAAACAGTCACTATTTTAATTCCTGCTGTTTACAGATTTTTTTATAGTTAGCAAATAGTTTTTTTAATGAAAAATATTTCAAAAAAGATATTTCTTATTTGTAATTCGCAATTATTATTACAATTTATTGCAATTATTATTTGCAATATATTACAATTATTTGTAATTATTATACTTGCACAATTGTCCGTGCAAGTAAAAATCCATCCTTCTTAATTTATACGTTGTACAAGATAGCTCGACGGGTTACGAATACACTGTGAATGTTGAACTTAAAAATCTCTGAGATCCGAGAATGATCGAGTAAGCTGTACAAAGTACGAAATAAGATGGATTTTTATATGTATAATGCGCTTAAAAAGTTTATCTAACGATGGATGTGTCAACTGTTCAGTTTTGACATAGAACATTCATTTAAAGTTGTACTTTAATATTTTAACAATCGTAAATAGTAAGTGATATTAATGATAAAACTGTATTTTTTAAAATACATAATTTTCTTTTTCTGAGAATTTGGTCAGGGTTAATTATTTGAAATCACCTTCTTGCCAATGTTTCTTTTTTATTTTAAGACATGTAATGTTTTACATTACATGTAAATATTTTAGCACGTAATGATAATATAACTGTTTCGTTGGTTCGGTGGTAGAGGTTAACCTAAGATTTTTTGAATTTTTATGATAATGTTATGTAGATAAGGAAATGTCCATTGCTTTTGGGTTCTAGCCCTGAGAATGTCTTAAAATAAAGACGAAATTTTGGCAAGAACGTGATTTTAAATAATTAACCCTGACAAAATTCTGTGAAGAAGAAAAGTATTTATTAGTAATTGTGGTTAAGAAAACAATATCTTCATATTAAAATATATTTAAGTCAAATAAAAGTTAATTCACAGTAAAGCTAGCCCCTAATAAATTTAACAATCTGCATGTTAAATGTTTAACATGATGTGTTTGTACAACTTGAAGGGTAATGTGGCAGAGAGTGCCAACTGTCTGGACCTGTTAATGGAATGGAACTCCGGAGGAGGGCAGGGCCGCAGTCACCGCCAAGTCGCTCGTGGCCTGGTGGCTGCTGGCCGTCGAGATCTGGCTGACTGGCTTTCCCAGAACGCCTTTGACCACCTTTCGCGAGGCGTTACCTTTTCTCTTGCTGCCTCCTCCTCGTCAGCTCCGAGTCTAGTGCAGTCCTTCGATCAGCCGCCACTTCCTTCTTGGACTTTCTTTGACACATTCACTTTCTTTGTTCTTGCTTTTCTTTTAATTTCTGTTATATTGCTCGTCATCAGAATAGTACTTCCTTTGGTCCTTCCTCATCGTCAGGCTAAACAAATTAAAATAGTCGAAAGAAACTACGAGGAGCCAGTATGAATATATGAATCCAGTCTCTTGTTATACATATTTTGTTTTCAGTTGGTACAATAAAAATATTTTACTGATGTCTCCATTGATTGAGCACTTTTTAAATTACTGCTAATTATGTAATATAACCTGTAATATTCCGTAGTTGAAATTAATATATAATATCTTAGAAAATTCTATTTCTTACATGTTTTAAATGGCTAGGAATGAGAGATCTGCAATATTGAAAGAGTAAAAGGTTTAAATTATTTTATAAATTCATACCAAAAGTCCACCTTCGCATTTATTTCTATGTTGATACCTCAGTTATAAATAGAATGGATTTCTCAGTTCAGTTCGCCTGAATAGTATGTGATTAAAAACGGGTTGGTGTGCTTCTGTTCTGATTTATAAGACGGATTTGTGGCCTTACAGTTTGTTTGTGATTATACCTTATAGAATGACTGAATTTTTAAAAAAAAGTGAATGGCGAGTAATAGTGTTATTCTCTGGTACAATCAGTTGCTATGAGGTACTCATGCTTGAAAATTAAGGACAAAAGCTCCAAATAAACAAAGTTTTTTTATAACATAACAACGCATTTAGAACATAGGATTTTGTTTGAGACTTAGTACATAATTAGTAAAGATAGGTTTACTATTTGTAAAGACTTTTGTAAAACCTTGCACAGAAGTTTTAATCCATACCCTGTAACATGTCCACTGGTGATTGTCTCAATTCCAAAAGGTAGAACCTCACCTTGAACATGACCCCTCTATCCCTACTATGGATGAATAATTAAATTAATGGTTTGGTTAATGAATTATTCAAATGTATTTGGTCAAAACTTTTGGTACAACCCTTATATATATTGAGGTACTACTTACAACTCAATGATAGAATTATATAATTCTGACAAATAAGTGAAATTGACGTATGACGTTTTCTATTCATTACTCATTGTAAATACAAAGAAATGAACTTTGCATACTGAATGATTAAATTCTTAACTACAACAGTATTAATTACATTGAAAGTTTTACTGAAATTCTACAAAACTTTGTAAACAAAGGATAGATTGTTGGATACCAGAGCTGTTTAGAAAGCCGGTTAATTTTGTCCCATTGCATATTTTTAACTCTGTAGATGAACATCTGTAGATGCGAATAGATTGAGTAGAGAACAAAGCAAACTGTTGAGTATTTTAGGCTTCCTTCACTATTGTAGACATTCATTATTAGTGTGGACAGGTCATGAGTTTCTGTTTGACATAAACTAGATAATCCTGATATTTTTGTTTCCAGAGTGGCGACAAAGAATTAAATTATTTGATTTTAATCTGATTTATTCTATATGAAAACTAAATTTAGTATTTAACTTTAATAAAAACACTTATTTCTTTGAGGTATTTGTAGAATGGAAGTCTTCTTTTTTTTATTATTATTCCACGGTATGGAGTTCCTCATGTCAAAAAGTGAGACTTTAACAAAGCTATTGATCCAAACTGAGTTCTTGCAATCTTTCAAGTAAATTTTCCTTTACAGTACTTTTAATTTAAACTTACGAATTACTTGAATTCTTTCAAATTAATTTATTAATGGGAAGCAATATTACTGGAAATAGACAAAATTAATTTTAAATATTCTAACGTAATTCATAATCATAGTAAATAATTTTATTGTTCATCATTTCTTAATAAGATTTCTTTCTAGTGCTGCATTACTTGACTCTTCAGTAATTAGCTTGCGTACACCTCCATAGAGATTAGCTATTCTCTCTTAATGTTACTGCTCTAGGTTCAAGGTATCAGAGAGCTGGTAGCAAACAAGGTATCGGATAAGTTGGAAATATCAGTAGATGTTCAGTCGCCATTGCAGAAAGGGCTGATACGGTTATCCCACCACTCTGGTTCGCATGAGGTGCTCCTGTCAATACTCATGCCCAGAAAGATTTCTAAGGGTTGGCATACCTGTACTTCGGAACAAACCCTATATTCTCTTACCTTTTCCTTCAAATGATATTCCTGTATCGTACCACCTGCTGATTATGACCTACTCTCGAAATCAAGTTTTTAGTCGCTTATAATGAAAGGTATGGTGCAGTTGCATGTGATTCCCCTGACCGAACTAACAGGTCATCGAACTCCACATTCCAGTTCTAAATGCCACCTTTAATGTCATAAATTTGAAAATAAAACAAAATGATTAGTAATATATTTTTCACTATATAATGTGTTAATTTGATTTTGATTGGTGAAAATTTAAATATTTCTCGAAATAAGATGTTTATTTCTAAGGAAACGTTCCTGGTTCTTAAATTACATTATTTACGAAATTTTATTTTTTATCAAACAAAATATTAATTTATTTAATCTTTAAATTATTTAATTTTTTTTTTTAGATGAGGAGTTACGCGAAGGACATAGTTATTCCTATGGGCTTTCAAGAACCGTGCTTAGATGAAGCAGTCAGAGTGTGGTATCTTGAAAAATTATTAGAAAATGAACTGCTAAGTAGAGGACTTCTACAAACATACTTTGGTAAATATATATATTTATAGTACAGTACATAGTATTATAGTATACATAGTACATAGTACATAGTATTTATAGTATAGTACAGAATGGTACATGAGAGTAAAATATCTTATTCACCCTAACTGTATTAATAAATAATTCAAAACACACAAAAGGTGGTATTTTATCTTTATAGAGCTTTAAGCAGCAAGAAATGACACAGAACAAAACACATATTTCAATCGATATTTAGAACAATATTTCATCATCAGGAGAAGATAAGAGAGATTTATTTGATCATCTAACATGATATCAGACTGATTACATTTATTCAGTTTCATATCTTCTTCTATTCACCTGATGATGGATGCTATTTGAAGGATCGTTCATAGCGTTTGATACTGTTTTGTGTTCTGTGCATATTTTATTTTTATCTAATTTGGTTGAAGGACCACCTTTCCCTATATGTACATATATACTTTGAAAAGAGAGAAAACAGGAATGAAAACTAAATGCTAGGACTCATCAAAGACAACAATTTACAAGTGTTCTATTCATATACTGTTTGTTTGTTTGTTTATTTGTTTGTTTTCCAACGCCCAGACTTACATGGCTTTCACCTTTTAGCGCAGTTCTAGGGGCAGAAATTGTGTCTCATTTATTATTTGGCACCCATTTTAGTTGTGGGCAAGCCATATTACCTGTTGATTCTACATTGGAAGCCCTTAATTTTACCTAAGTCAAGTTTATTTAGAGTAGAGATCTTTAACGAGTACGTGACATTGTACAGGCAAGGGACCAACGGTTTAGCATCCTCTCAGAGGAATGATTTGCTCAGATTTATTCGCCTCTCACGTAAATAAATCGAGTGCCAGGTGGGTATCGTACCAGTTCAGAGGCGAATACATTAACCATTGAGCTAACCTGGCCCCTCTCTTCATATACTCAATGATACAACTTTTTTTTTTCTTTTTTTACAGATGTGGAAATGCCTGTGCAGAAAATTCTAGCTGTATCCGAACTTGGTGGAATTGGTTTTAATAGAGAGTATGCAGATTGTTTATGGACTCAGACAGAGTCTGTAATGAGAGGATTACAGGAGGAAGCTTTTAAGTTAGCTTCAAGAAAATTCAACTTAAATTCAAAAGCAGAAGTTAACAAGGTTTATGTTGCTGTTTTATATTGGAGAGATTTAAGTCGAAATCTACTGTGTTCTCTTTCGCTTAAATTTTTAATTTAGCCTCAAGTAATTTCAACCAAAATTCAAAATTCATTACACTAACCTTTCTATCACCTGTAATAGGTAAGGAATTAGGAATTCGAAATTAAATTTATTAGATCAAGGTAATTCTCTGCTACTTTTACTAATAAAGTATCCTTTAACTTAAGTATGTTCATAAGTACAGTATATATTTTTATAATTTCTAATGTTTACGTCTCTTATAGGTAAATTAAGAAATTCAGTAAAATACTTTTACTAATGAAGTATCCTTTAACTTAAGTATATTTATAAGAACAGTATACAGGACCCCATTTTGTGAAAATATAACCATTTATTTTATAGCTAAATAGCGGCTTCTTTTTGTTAGTAGTATTATTACACTTCCTACTGTTTATATACATTAACTCTGCGAAAAATCTGTTAAGTCTGGTTAAGTTTCTCCTGACCTGCTAAGTTTGAACATCTTCCTTGTTGTCAGAACATAACCCAAGACAACTTACTAAAACACCTGATCCATACTTTTTCTCAATCTGCTTCGTTTTCCCCCCCTTTTTAAGTTGATTTGGTTTTGGTGATTCACTGACAGAATCTTTAATTGGCTTATAACTATTTGTCTTTATACTTTTTGTGGTTGTTATTTCGTTGAGTATTATCTTTTGACTGTTTGTGCTTATTGTTTCATTTGGGTTAATGTAAAAATAATCTTGACTTGTAACTTCTTCAGTGCTATATAATGGTTCTTCCATATTATTTTTTATTTTAAAAGTTACTCCTTCAACTCCTACTTCCACCTGGTCATTGAAGCTTAATCCAATTTGATTTCTTCTTATTCCTGGACCGCTGGCTCTTATATTTTTATAATTTCTTATTTCTACATCTCTTATAGGTAAGTTAAAAAATTCTGTAAAATACTTTTTGCTATAATACTCCGGTTCTTGCGGGCTGTAAAAAAATCTCTTAATATTCCTATTTTTGCTTAAACTTGGGGCATTAATTTCCAAGTCTCTTCTTTTCCTCAAGCAAGTGTTTAAAAGTATTCTATTACCATTTGGAAATTCGTTATTATTACTTCCATGGAAAAGGAATGGACAATTTTCATTTCTCCAATTAATAAAATGATGTAACTCTTTTATTTGATTATCGGTATCTCTTCGAAATTTATAATTTCTTTCATCTATAAAAAATGCTGATGTTGAAACAATCATCATCCAAGACTTTAAAAACTTCCTCATAATTCTTCAAAATAATTTGTCATTTTTATCAAAATGTACTTCATCTCTTTCACTCATTGTTTTTCCGATTTATTTTTTGATTTCATTTCAAAATGCATGAAAAATTCACCTTGTTTTTGAGCAGGTATTATTTTGTGTTTTGACATTTTTATCACATACCAAATACAGTGTTGTAGAATACTACATGACATTTTAAAATTACTATGATCTTTTTTTTTTAATTCTTAACAAAGTTTCAATCAATCATTCTATCTCTAGGACTGGGTACATAAGTTATATATAACTGCCGTCCTTTATGAATATATATCCTAGTTTACAGCTGGTTTGATGACATCATAGACTGGTGTGACTAATAATAATAATAATACTCCTGAAGGCGGTAAATTCTATTACTGGGCTAATTTATATTGGGCAATCTTCGTTTAGTGGGTAATCACCAATAAGACTGGTTTTGACTAATCACAGAACAATATTCACAGTTTAACATTGTTAAAGGGGAAAACAGTTTTCTAGCTATTTATTTCTTGCTTTTTACCGGTTTTTTTTTACTGTTATGTATGATAATGAATATAAAATATACTGCTTTTAAAATCTCAGTTATGGATATAGTAAAATATTTGTTTTTGTGTTAATTTTTTTAACAATATTAACCAGTTAAATGAAAAGTTATGATTTCATTGTTAACTTAAAAAAAAAGAAGGAGAAGTATTTTTCGTATTTCTTTTCTTTAAGAAATTCAGTTATGGCCTATTTTTTTTTAATTATTGGTATAATTGACATATAATTGGTTTATTATCAAAATATCTTATCAAAATGAAGCTTCAAATAGCCTGTAATTCTCATAACCATCATCTATGAGCATGTCAAATTCTCATTTTAAATTCAGTATGTATTTTTTTTTTCATTAGGTCAAGAGGGCAATGAATATAAATCAGGATTCAGAAATTGGACATCCTTTGATCGATATAATCACCAGCTGGAGGAAGCTTAATTCACTGAAAATAAGGGTAACTTTTGGTGCTTTCTTTTATAATTTTTTATAAGTTATATGTATATATATTATTATTAAAAGTAGCAGCAGCTTCTGCATTGACCAATATCTTGTTGACACTCTCTAGTTTTCTTATCACTCTGCGATGAGACTCTGGTAGTTTCTCAAGAAGGTAGCGAAAGACGTTAACACGTACAATAACCTTGAGGTGAAAATTAGAAGCTGCTGCTAATTTTAATAACATATGCTTAAGGGAAGACCTGCTGTCATCGTACACAGATGATGGCGGTCGAAATATTGAAAAGTGAGTCTTTGTTATGTTTCTGTCTATGTGTCACAGTTTATTTTAAGTATAATCTATCCTGCCGGACCGTTTCCGTTTATCATGATATATATATAAACCAAAATAGGCTTGGGTTACCAGCCGTTGCGTCTCCCTAGACGAGAAAAGTCTCTCTTTCTCTTTTCTCCTGAAGATGGATTGCCCGAAAATTAGAGTTTGTAAGTGTGTTTCTTTACTTTGTGTGCTACCTATCTTCAATTTTGAACTGTTAATGATATATATACTGGGTGTTCATGAAGTCCGTGTGCACTTTAAAACATTCACGCCTTTATTTGTATTTGCGATAGAGATAATCTGTAAAAAGGATTAAAAAGAAGTAAATCTACCTTTTTTAAGGTTTTATTGGAATTTTAGTTAACCACATGTTCTCCATCAGTAGCAATTTTATTGAGATCAATGCCTGAAATCATATTAGTTATTTTTGCTTTCAAATCTTCCAACTGAATATAGGTTTGGTGGCATACACAATTGTTTTCACATGTCCTCATAACAAAAATGTTCTGGAGTCAAATTTGGCCAAGGTCAAGGCCAATGAAATAGTCCAGCCCTTCGGATACATCTCTTAAAAAATTCCTGATTTAGAGATGGTTACTACATGATGGATATCATCTGGAAACATAAACAAAATTTCAATAAAACCTTAAAAAAAAAGTAAATTTACTTATTTCTAATCCTGTTTACAGATTTATGTCTATCGCAAATATAAATAAAGGGTGTACATTTTGTAAAATGCACACAGAGTTTATGGACACCCTGTATATGTTTATATATTTTTTTTAAATTTACTTAATCGTTTAACTTAAGCTAATAAGGTAATAAACAAAAATTTTAAATGAATTAATTTATAAAAATAGGGAATGTCGGATAAAGAGACATAAAAACCACTGACAAAAAAATCTATAATATAATATATTCTGATATTCGTTATCAGAGAAAGAGATCTGATTGAGACGTTATCATAAATATTTACTCAGGAGTGATTTGTAAATTTTAGAACATTGGACCATTGCTACTTGACTCCCAAGAGCGCTATCACCCTATCTGTGATGTCATAACCATAAATGGAAGAATGATTCTTCAAGAACCTTCATTGCAAAACATCCCAAGAGATTTTTGGATATACGATGAAGTATTTTCTCTTAGAACTGCATTCGTGCCTCAAAAAGGTGAACATAATTTTTTTTTTGTTTTGAATAGAAAAACTGAAGAGATGTAACTATATCATTTGAAAAACTGAAACTTGTTCTAGGAAATCATTTTATCTCTGCAGACTTCTGTCAGTTAGAGCTGCGAATTCTTGCTCACCTCTCCCAGGATCCTGTTCTGTTGTCTCTTTTTGCCAGTAGTAATGATGTTTTTACTAGTATTGCTGCCAATTGGCATAAACTGCAAGAATCTCAGGTTTTATTTAAATAACTTTTTTTTAACAATTCTATACTTTTAAATGTAATAATAAAAATGATTTATTTTTGTATATGTGTTTTATAATTAAATTAAATACTATATTAAATACATGAAATATTTAACAAGCAATTGGGGTTATTCTCGAAGTTTCTATTCTATAGAAAAATATTTTAATAAAATAAGATATTTTTAAAATAAAATAGTAACATTTTTAAGATAAAATAGTTTAAAATTAAGTGTTTATTATGGATGTTATATATCAGACCATTATGGTATTATAAAATTCAATTAAAGAAATATAAAAATATAAACACAATAAAAAACAATGAAATATCACAGATAATGCTTTGTTATATCCGCAATTGTGGCCATGATATTGTATTAAAAAGATCGGAGGAAATCAAGGAAAATTGAATTTCTTTGCCTTCATGGAAAACTGATAATTGAATTAAATTTATTTAACTGTCTAATCATACTAATAGTACTGCAAAAAAGTGTATTTTTCTTTCTTTTCTTTACCTTTTTGTAAGCATAGTTATTTCATTTAATTTATTTTTTACTTTTATAGAAATAACAGCAAATTATATTATAATATATATATATATATAATGATAAAAGTATCGACCTTAAAGTAGAAACAAAATAAAAGTTTTTTAGGACTCGGTCAGTTCTTCAGGTTCAAATTAAACTCTCATTGCCAACGTTTCGGTTTGAATTCTAGGAGTTTATTTCTGAAATCCATAAACTGTTTTCTCTCTGAAATAATCTGTAATGTAATAGTTAGTTTTTCTCTTTTAACTAGACATTTGTTTCTAAAACCACGAACTGTTTTCTCTGTAAAATAATCCCTAATGTAGTACCCTAATGTAGTAGTTAGTTTTTCTCTTTCAACTAGATATTTGATTCTGAAATCCCTAAACAGTTTCCTCTGTAAAATAATTTCTAATGTAATAGTTAGTTTTTCTCTTTCAAAATGTTTATCCTTCAGTCTATGAAAAAGGTTTTCAATAAAATACCGAAACATTGTCAATGTGATTTTAATTTTAACCTGAAGAACTAACTGAGATAAACTTTTATTTTGTTTTATATATGTTTTATTAAAAGTAATGCCTAATTTTAGGAGTTTTGCAAAAGTATGAGGTGTGTGTGTGTGTGTGTGTGTAATTGTTGGAGCAGTTAGACAACTAGAGCTGAGCTTCCTAGTCGCTACAGTTAAAACAAAAATTATTTTAGAAAAAATTATTTTTAACTCAAATTAAACTCTGTTACTAGTAAAATACATATATAAATAAGTCTTTGTTAACTATATTGCAGGTGTCTGAAGAACTAAGGCACAAAGTAAAGCAAGTGTGTTATGGATTGATATATGGAATGGGTGACGCAAGTTTGGCTGAGTCCATGGGAACAAAAATAGAAGTGGCCTCAGAGCTGAGTTCAGGCTTTAAAAAGTCCTACCCTGGAGTTCAAAAGTTTATTGACTCGACTATTGAAAAATGTAGAAAAAATGGATATGTAAATACGATATCAAATAGAAAAAGAATGCTTCCTAACATCAGTAGTATAAATCGAATCCTTAAAAGTGAGTTACTCCGTATTAAAAGCCTTATAGAAAATTATCAATTTGATATGAAAATCTTTGTTTATTATGTGTTTACTTCCATCAGTAAAACAACAATCCATATCTTACAGTAATTAAAGAAATAATGTAAACATATTTGAATTATTTAAATTATTACAAAGTTTACTTGAGTTCAAATAATTAATGTTTAACCTACTTGAAATATCATTCTTTGAATATTATCAATGCTATTGAATGCGATTTTTTCTATTCGTTATTTTATCATTTTTATATTTGTACATTAATTTTAAATATATATGTATAAATTACTAAATTCAGAGAAAGGAAACACATGGAAACCCTTTGTCTTCGGAGCGAATTAAATCTTTCTATCTTCTACCGTTGGTAAGCATGGTCTTCCTGTTGCCATTCATGCCAGCTCTATGGACTCAGTTTCAATAACTGTTTCCGTGCACAGGTTCTTAGGCAATGCTAATATCACTTTAAGTACTTTAGAAGAAACACTTATTTTTCAGCCAGGAGGTTGATCTACTTTTGGGCTTAATGTCAAACAGTTAATTATTATTTACTATTATTTCTTCATTTTAAACGAATTTGTTTTTTCTTCTTTACTTTTCATTTATTCAGTTCGTTTTTTATTGATTTCAGTATTATTTTTTTGCCTTTTTTCAAATGATTGATTAATTTCATTTGGTTACTTATTCTTATATATTGTTGATTTTATTTTTTCGTGTCTCACTTCACTCCGTAAGTTTTCAACACTGATTGAATAGCTGTCGAATGAGACTTCAGTCCTCGCATGTCCTCGGAGTAGTTCACATCAATTTACCTGATGATGTAGTCAAAATATAGTAGTGAGTTTATATGATCTTTAGTATATGTTTACTTTCTATGAATTTATTCTATTTAGTTTGTCGAAATGTTTTATATAATTCCATATATATATAGTCTGATGGTGATTGTATTTTTTTTTAGGTCAAAGTGAGAGACAGGCTGTCAATTCAACAATTCAAGGGTCAGCCAGTGACATAGCAAAGATTGCTTTAACTGCCGTTGAAACTTCCATAAAAGACAACATTCCTCAGTTGAGTACACTACCTCAGCCCCACAACGCTGCACACCTTGTACTTCACCTCCACGACGAATTCATCTACGAGGTTCTTCTAAAATGCCTTACTTTTTAACTACAGCTTCTACAACAGCATTTCTACAAGTTCATAATGAAACAGACTACAAATTATAAAATTATATTACATATTTGTTTTTTTTTTCAGGTATCGGATACAGTCCTTGATATTTTCATAAACTTGCTCAAATTCAGCATGGAAAATTGTATTAAACTATCCATTCCACTTCCTGTTAAAATTAAAAAAGGACTCTCCTGGGGAGATCTTACTCCAATGTGAAGATGAGACATTTAAATGGATAATGATTTTTAGAAATGAAGTATTCAAGTCAAAAATACAGCTTAATATAATTAGCATCTATATATGGTTCCTAAAATAAATAAACAAATATTTACATTATAGATTACTTGTTTTATTTTATGTTTTAGTTCTATGTATTTAACTGTTGTGACAAACTGGCTCAACATATAAAAATTGGTAAATATTTATTTCTGTTTTCAATTTTTAAATCCGATATTAATTAATCGCTTTTTTTTAATGACCAATTATTTACAAATGTTACCGTAAGAATATCCTTTTATCAGATATTAAAAAAAAAATCAGTATATTTTATCTATATATATGTTGTGCGGTGTTCATAGCAGGAAAAATGCCTGGTAGTTTCCTAAGATGCGCATATCTTATATTCTATATACGACATACCAAAGTCAAATCTGGAGAAATGGCCTAATAAAATACCACACCTGTAATATTATTAAAGTTTTAGAAGTTTCTCCTTTTCAGCATTATATTTTTAATAAAAGACATTTCAACTTTCAAAATAAGAAATGTTCTAAAAGTTTAACTCTAACCTATATTCCCCATTCAGAAAATAAATCTACATCAATATAGAAATTTTTGGAAGAAATAGTAATTTGTAAGAACTTGCTCTTCAAATGTTTCATATATCATTTATTTGTTTTTATTTCAAGAATGTTAACATTTTAAAATATAATTACTAAAAAGGAAGTATAGTTAAAGTTAAATATTTTATACATTCACTCTTTATGATTATTAATTATTCATGCATTTTTTCATTATCACAGAGGTTAGTATCATTAATATTAAAATTATAGTAATCCGTCTTACCTCGTACCCTGCTGCTGAAGTTCTTAGACCGGTTTCGGGCGTCACCCATCTTCAACAAGAACTGATCAACACTGATGGTTGATCAGTTCTTGTTGAAGATGGGTGACGCCCGAAACCGGTCTAAGAACTTCAGCAGCAGGGTACGAGGTAAGACGGATTACTATAATTTTAATATTATTAATTATTTCTGGAAGAAATTAATCTATTTACCACTTATTTTGTTTACATGTAACATAATTTGCTTTGTATTACTGATACACGAAACTTAGTTGTGGATCAGTTGTTTACAGAAAATGAAATGTATGTTTAATGAAATAAATAAAAGTATTTTCTATTATTAATATGAAATTGTGTTATAGAATTGTTACACTTGTTTGAATCGTAAGACTGTCTCAATACCATTGTTATTTTCCTGTAGCGGTTAGGTTTTATTTTTATAAATGAATAAATTATTTTGTTTAAATTCTACTTTTATTTTTCAAGTCTCTGCCCTCATATACAAAATTCATCTTAACATTATAACTAACAGCACAATTTTGAATGGTGTGTTTTGTTTTTCGTTTTTCTTTTGTTGGTTAAATTAGCCATTGAATTTATTTTGTCCTGGACAACATAAATCTGCGAGTGTAGCTTCCAGATCAGCATCAGTGTTTGGTGCTAATGTACTGTGCGGTATGCCTCGTATATAGGTATTTTCCTCATATCTAATCTCTATTCCTAAACTAAATTCATTTGTTTTTTTTCCTTCTTACTTTACTATGACGGGGCACTGGCTAATAGGAAAACACGCCACAGGTTAGGAATGGAAGCGAGTATTTCCAGAACGAGGAAGAAGAAGAGACAGTTAGTTCCTTACTTTTTCTGTCACTGCCCTGGTTCAAAGAAGGAAAGAAGCATTAGGAGAGTACTTCTTTGACAATCTTGAGAATTTTGACAATCCACTGGTATCAGGGATCTGCCTAGATTTATTGTTCTCTCGAGATGGTTCGAGTGGACCAGGGACGGGGGAGAATAGCCCCAATTCTCTTTTTGTGGTATCACAAGAGGCCGGCTTGTGGCCTATGTGTGTTCTCTCTTGGGACGGCCACTGTAACCTAAGCTAACCTAACTTACTTTACTATGAGTCATAATCATCCTTGGCGCTGCAGCTCTCATAGAGGCTGGGCATGCATCACAGCCTGTCTGCACGTCTGACTGTCCTGGGCTAAAGCTCTCCACCTCCTAACTCCCATTCCTCTCAGATCTCCCTCCACACCGTCCAGCCATCTCAACCTGAGCCACCCTCTTAATCGCCTACCTCCGTTGTTACAATCTGTAGACTTTCTTGGCTGCTCTATTATCCAGCATCCATTCCACTGCTCTAGTAAAGTATAGTCAGTATCCATGAAAAAAATTCGATCTCGGGATTTTGACGAATTCACATGTTTTGAAATCCCCAAAGTCCTTTTTTGACATTTTTCTGATGATATATGTATATATGTGGGTGTGATCCAAAAGATTATGATCACGCTATAAGTCATACGGTTTGATGGATTAAATTCATATTTTAAACAAAAATAGACCCTATACTGTATATGCGCCCTATTTTTTTTTTTTTGGATAATATTACATGATGGGAATTTATGTTACTTAAAAAATTACTTTTTTTTGGATAAATGTGAGTTTAAACAATATTTTTATTCCTAAACTACTAACTCTAGAGCCTTGAAATGTAGTCATTATGATGGAAGCTGCAGATACAATAACTGAAAAAAACCTAAGATTTTTAAAATAACTGGATAGGTGTTTTTTTTTCAAATAAAATTTTGTTTTGTCGTTGTATTTGAAACCTACTGAGCAAGATAAAATCCGTACAATTTCACATATCAAAATAGCTCTTTATGTTAGAATGAATTGAAGGTTTTTTTTCTCAGAATTACCTTGATAAAAAGAAGGCTTATTGTAAATTTTATAGGTTCACAAATTATATTATCGCTAAACAAGGTTATTTATAAAACAATAAAATATCCCCAAGAAATAAAAGTTGATATAAAAAAAATGCATGAAATTTCGATTACAGGAAAGGGCACATAGATATAAAAACTCAAAAATCATCTTGGAATAATGAAGTACTTGTCACATTTGTTTATATTGACTAGGAATTTTTTTTTAAGTGAATCCTGTGGAATTTGTTTTCAAGTTTAATAAAAATAAATTTTTAATGAATTAATGTTATGAAGGATGAAGAAAATTCTTAAATGCAACAAATAACGCCAATCAGACATATATTTCATGATGCTTTACATGATAAGATGGATGGTTGTCTAACGAAGTGTTGTAATCAAACTACATGTTACTCCATTGAACAAAACTTAATATGTAATATGTGCTCTGGGTGTCTTTAGGAATCCGATTGTCTTCAGGTAATAATTCAAGATGGGAAGGCTACTCTTGTGTTACTTATTGCAAAACGGATACTAATTTTAAGCTATCTCTTCGGTGAATTCATGAACTCGTCATTTTTTGTTATCTTACTACGAATATTCATGAGATTAAATTTTAGATGAACTTATTTCTTATATATCATGATAAGTTTCTGACAAGCAAGTATTTTCCACACATCTACGACAACATCCAAATCAAAAGAACAAATCAACTGATTACTCCTTTAAATATATTTAAATTGTCCCATTTAGACATAATATAAATATTTAAATGGGAGATGTTTATTAGTCTTTCATTCCTGGAGGTAATACAGATATGATAGCGATTCTTCCGGTTATCAATATACATGATTATTTTTGTATATCACACAGCTAATGTATATGATATCATTGATATTACCACAGCAATAATAACACTCTTGTATAGCCAAAGTGAAAATTTCGTGTAATCTCTTATAAGAGAACATGGCTTTTGTTCCTAAAGCCAGTAGGTCTCTTACATTTGTGTATTACATGACTAGTAAATCTGAAATATTTGTTGTCATTTATCTCACTTCCCCTTCTATATTGAAGATATAAGCCAAAGTTTTTCTCAGAGACTTCAAAATATTCATATTTTGTTTGAAAATTTTCAAAAACATATATGAAAAAAGTGTGTCATCGAATCACTAAAGAATTAGCTTAAAATTAGTATCCGTTTTGTAATATAAAATGAAAGAGTCCATTTCCTAAACTACAATATTGCACAAAGATAATATGATTTATAAACACAAGAAAGTCTGTATCTGATATTAAGTTTTGTTCAAGGGTGCAAAATATAGATTGATTGATTAGAACTTTTGTTGGACAAATCCATCATACTATTGAAAGCATCAGAAATTAAATGTTTGTTTGGCTTTGACTTTTACATGTAAGAATCATATTCTTCTTGCATCTTACATTAAGTCATTGTTAGAATCATTATTGTGGAGATTATTTGTAGATAACTAACTGCATACTATAAATAACCAACTTTACTATGCACAAGGATAAGTATTTGAAAGAGTTGTTTGTTGAGGAGTGTAATGTTAAATGGTATTTCTTTTACGCTTATGCAGCATGCTCTCTAAACTGTTGAAAGTTCGGCAAAGGATGAAATCTGGATATAAATCCTGCTAAAAATAGGTTCTTATACTTTTTCAAGGACAAACAAAGAAAGTAAATTTCTAAAACGTTTTATTAAATACATCCCTGAAATATAGAAGATATGAAAATCCTCTTGGAGTCTTTTTAGTTAAAAGATTAAACTGGAAAAGTCATCAACAGTTACATTCAGTAAAGTCACAAACAGACTATCCTACTGTATGCATTTGGGAATACTGGAATTTATTAAGCAAGGAAATAGTTGTACATAGTACAAATTAGGAAACTTTTATATGTCCCAAATAAATGAGTATTCACAACAATATATTTAAAAAATATGTATTATATAACAAGAATACTTTTATACCATAAGTCTTTCTACGATTCAATCGTAATCGATACAACTCTGATAACTATCGAGAGTTAACCTTCTCGAAGGTTAATCCATGTGTTGAATAGTTTTGTTTGAATAATGCGTATAGAAGTTTGTTATTTTTGCTCTTCCCGGATATATCCAGGGCATGGAATTCAATTTGTAAGAAACGATTGTAAGGTAGGTAGCTTTTGCTTTTAACTTTTGAAATCTGCGTATAATTTGAGTCAGATTTGTTGCTTTGGGGGCACATGGCTTAATATGATGTAAATTGCGGTAGAATGCCATTTATTGAACAACTATTCAATTGTATGATCAATGATATCATTTGCTTCTTAATTAGTGTTACTCTTTGCGTGAAATAAATACTGTTATTTCCGGAATGTTGATTATTTAGGTCCTAAATTTCGTTGATAAACAAGATATTTTACTTGTCTTTTTATTTGTGTTAGTACTCTTGTACACATTATGTAAAACTGGGCTCGTTTAACATGAATTTATCGTACTTTTGGTGAATTATTCTAGGTTGTAAACGTTTCCACTGTCGTATATTCCTTTTCCTAATTAAATTTTGTTTTGTTTTAAACAGGTATTTAAATTCTGTAGATCAAAATGTCATAGGGCATTTAAAAAGAAAAAGAATCCTAGGAAGGTTAGATGGACTAAAGCATACAGGAAAACAGTTGGGAAAGAACTCGCAATCGATCCAGCATTTGAATTCGAAAGAAGAAGAAATATACCTTTAAAATATGATAGAGATATGTGGCAGAAAACGGGTAATAATTTATATCAATTGTACTTTAGAGAAATGATAAATAAACTTAAAACATTTACATTTGTAGATTACTTGATATTATATAGTAATATTGGTCCATTTTTCGACCATATTAATTTATGAAGTTCAAAAATAAGTCTTCTTAATTTTTTATTGCTTACAGTTGAGGCCATGAAACGAGTTGAGCAGATAAAGAGCAAAAGACAATCTTCTTTTATGATGCAGAGGTTAAGAAAAGGTCGGGAATTAGAGGATAAACGAGATATCAAGGAAGTCCAAAGAAATATGTCCCTCATTAGATCACCGGCAGCAGGTAATTCTATTTATTTAATTATGCACTTATTTCAAGATCTTACATACCAGTGAATTGTTTTTATACATAAATATTTTTAGGCTTAAAAGAACGGACGATGGCGGAATCTGTTGTCGAAGAAATTCATGATTCAGATGTTGAAATGAAAGAAGAAAATGATTTGGAAATGATTGAAGCAGAAGCATAAATGTCTCCATTTTGTAATAATTATGTATATACTAAACGAAAAATAAAATTTTTTATATACTGTTGGCAGTTTTATATTAAAATTTTAAATAAGAATGCATACCCTATCAAAGTGAATAACTCATCCAAATAATTAGTGTTTTGGTCCGTTTACATGACATAATCTAACTGAAGAGAAGAAAATCGAACGTTTGAGCATGTTAAGCAAGCTTATTTCTTTTTTTAAATATTCCTTTCTTTTTAGTTCAGCTAATGAAGTTGTCCCATTAGCCGCTAATGGATATCTGCCATTATTCAATTTACCAGGTTACTATAATTGATTTACTTTTTTTGTATGGAAAAGTATACTGAGCTTGAGAAAATCGATTTTTAAAAATTTATATTTATAAGGTTATATCTGGATGTACTCGTATATAGATGGTTTGAATTCGAAAAATTGCATTGATAATACAAATTTGTGGATCTTAATGAATTTAAATACATATATTAATCTTGTGGAACAATTCCCTGTTTTTTTTTTGCAAACAAATATTTAATCATGGAATTAGTTCATGTTAAAATTAGTACTGATTTCTCCCGCACTACTTGTCACTGTAGAAACTTCTAATGTTCTATTTAAAATTGTCTTATGTGAATATTGAATTATAAAAATAACATTTATTTTGGATCATTGTAAAAGTACTATTTCCAAATACAATTGTAGTCGCTTATCGGATTTTCTGTATTTTATTAAATTCAATAAGTAATAAGATTTTTATTAGAAAGTGTTAATTTAAAAAAGAATTGTACAATAATGTATTAAAGGAATTACATATGGATCAACCCTGAATTTGATCCATAATCAAATGATTTACTTTATATTTCAAGATATTACATACAAAAAATAAATAACTATTAAAAGCATTTAGTTTAAAATGTACGAACATTCTTTATCGTATACTTATTTTTTTAAACTCCCTGGAATGATAACCTAAGCAATTAGAGAATGATACTACTCAAGACTACGATATGCATTAATAACTAGTCTGATTACATAGCTTGTAACTAATAATTCAGCTTAATGATTTGTTTAATATTACTCAAAAAGTGCTTGAAACCTATAATTGTGATTCATCGTTACTAGTCTGATTTTTCAAGTTCTGAAACTATGATTAAACTTCCGTTATAATTGAGTAAGTGAAGACAGCTTTATTAAACGCAGGTTAGGTTGAAGTGGCCATAACGAGAGAACATAGCGCCCAATGACCATTCTAAATTGGAAGTCCTAAAGTTTACTCGTATATTTAGAACAGGGACCTTTAACGAGTACCTGGCATCGTCGTATATGCTAAGACCGACAAATTAATGTCCTCTCCCAGACGTGCTCAAATTTACTTTACCTCCCGCGTGATTAAACTGAAAGCCAACCGACTGGGGTTAAACCCTGAATCTTCCAGTTCAGAGGTAAGCCACTGGGCTGCCCTAGCCTTCTATATTAAAATAAATGATGTAATTTGACTGATTGATTAGTGATTGCTTTGATAGATATAATACAAATTATATCTAATTAGTTACAAAAATTAGAGTGAAATAATAAAAATTCAATTAAGAGAATTCATTTTACCTCAGAATGAGTAAATACCACATAATTACAGATTGCACAACTAATGATAGGTAATAGTATTATATTGGTTTCACCAATTTTTAGTGTTGTGGAATTCCAAGGAGTGAGCAGACCTTTGTCTACTCAGTTTAGACAAAAGGTCTGAGGATTCGAAATTAGTATAGTAACATAACAAGGTCTCTAGCTGGTTCCTCTTCCACCAAACAACGTTTATTTCATTTTATGTATTTTAATTAATATAAGTAAAGTATTCTTTGGTTTTGTGGTGTATTTTGATACAATCAGGGATAAAAACACTCCTGTTTCGAGAAAGTTGTTTATAGAACCTTTTCCTTTATATTCGTAAAATTAGCATAGATTTTCAATGACAATAAAAATTCCCAACGAGACTAGAATAACTGTTAACAAGTGATGGTTAAATAAACACATTCAAATAAAAAAGAAAACAATTTATTCACAAATTACATTCCAATATTTACAAATGTTCAAAATACGATTTCACTTTCAAATAGAATGTACAAATATATTTATAAAAGTGTAAGGAAATTTTTAACAATTATGCACAATATATTCAGGCTCATTTGGTGATCCCAATATGGGATATAATAAATTAGATTTTAATTGAAAAGTTTTTAAGAACTAACAGCGTTTAGTAGGAAAACAGGTCCAAAATGAAATTACGATGGTATGGTTGTCAATAAATAGTACAAAAAAAAAGGATGGGGGGGGGGATTTGGTTGTGGAATTCCAAGGAGTGAAATCCTTGAATTTCACAAGGATGGACTTTGAAGAGAATGGATTACATTTACACAGGACATTTAAACACCTCTAGTCGCTATCAGAACCGACGATTACTTTCCTTTTTTTCTTTGAAGGCTTCGATTTCATAAAACGAGACATTTTTCTTGACGATTCTTCCTCCTGCAATAAATAAGTAAATATGATTTAATAAATAAATACAATGTAATTATAGTAATAATAAATAATCCCAAATTAAGCACAACCTTTCAGAATGTCACCATTCAAAATTGTAAATATTATTAGGTGTTTCTTTTGCTGTTTCTTAATTACAATAATCCCTACATTAATTGATTTAAATCTGAATATTGCTGAGGATAGGTCATAATGATATGTATAAAAAGCTAGACTGACTGGACTGATGTTTGGTATTTACTCATAGCTTTATGGGTATCAAAAACCAATACTGATTTCTTAGCTTCACCGTATATATTACTTCATCATCTCCATAGTACTCTATGGTACTATTTCTTTATTGAAATGTCTCTCAAGACATTTGAGAGAGTAAAACCATTATGGTTTACCATTTATTAGAGGAACAATAATTAAACTAAAAAAGAAAAAGTAGCTTTATGGAATTAATTTCAGACACTTTGAGTAATTCAATAATGGGAAATATAGCGATTTATTTAAAACAATATTTGTTTAAAAGTAGAACTGCTACCAACATTTACAAGTTTTGCAGAGATATCACAATAAAACTAATCGCGTGACTCTACCATGAAAGTAAGAACCACAATTATAAATTGGGGAAAAGTTTTTAATTTATTCGAATAGTTAGTTGACAAACAACTCTTGCATTAGATAAAGAATTTCTTCAATAGGCAAAACTTTTTCCTTGTTCTATAAAACTACAGAAAAAAGTAAATTACTTAAGTATGTTTAGGGAACCTTCTTTAAATAATAAAACTTAAAAAAGGCATATTGTTCAACAAAACATATATATACAAAGAATCACTTTGCATCGACCCTATCACATCGCCACACTTGTGTTTCTTCATCACTCTAATTTCTAATATTAATTTTTTAACAATGATATGTATGAAGTGAATATAATGAAGTGTATGATTGTATGAAGTGAAGTGTATGATAATCATACAAATTGAATATTATGTTCTTTTATCTCAATTAGCTGGCAGTTCATTATTTTATCAATTGATTTAGAATGCATGAAATGAGAAATTTAATACTAATCATGTTTCTAATTAGATTACATTAAAGTTCTTAATTATTTCATTAAAATATTTACAGTTTCTTTTTTAAGAGATATTGCTGCTATAAATTATGAATGTTTTTTATAGAAAATAATTTCGAATTGAAGTTATTACTTCAGTGGACTCTTCAGTGGTGTCTGACACATAGTCCTTTAGAGGAGTTTTCTTCGAGGAAGCCGAGTTGGCCGGACGTCGTCCTCGCCCGCTTCCCTTCCTTGGCTCTTCAATTTCAGCAAACAGATTTGAGAACTGACTCTTTTGCGAGTCAGAGCACGCTGATTGAGCCAACTGAAGCGCTTTCTGCATGGGCTCGCACTTGTACAGAACTTTCGTGCAAGGCCGCACTCGATCCAAGTGGCCTGAAATACATTAACCTTATTCTATATATAGAAATTAAATTTAACAAATAAACGCAGTTATTTCCAGTAACTTTTATCAGGTATATCAGTGGTATAGGTAATTTATAACAACCATGAAATCGTTTGCCCTAACCAAAGATTATTTGTCTTGGAAGAGGAACTGATACAGCAATTTTCATCTATTTTACACGATTTAATTATGTAAATGTAAATAAAATAAGATTAACATAAAATTCAGTACACATATGTAAAAATAAATGTAAATCGGGTTTTTTGGTCAGTATTCTAGTTTTAAAAAAACCAACTCTCAAATGCCAAACATTTCGGTTTTATTTAAAACCTTCCTCATATAAAGAACGAGTCTTACATCGGCCAATGAAGTAAGACACAATAATTTCTTGTTGTGGTTAGAACATTGATTGTTATTTCACGTGTTCATTGTGAAATCTTGTTAAATAAATATATTCCTGATTAATCGTATGCCCATGCTAAAGTGATTGCCACATCCTTGAAACTCAACATTCACTCCAAATAAATTTAAATTTAAGCTGGAAAAACAACTTAAACCGCGAAATATTATAAAGGGAACTAAGATAAGCCCAATATCCGACAGACCCCATGGAGATATCGACAGAGAGGTGTGAAATCACCTCTTAGGTACATTAGTACACAATAGATAGAATAGAAACCGATTCCCTTGCGAGTAAAAAACGTCAGCCCTTACAGTCATTTTGTTTGTTCGGATGTTTGGGTACAACCACTCAGATCAGTGTCAAGAACTGTTGCCAGAGTTCCATTCCCTTCGCCAAACTGTTAAGGTAAGCAGCGGAGTCAAAGCCCCAACTTCGGGTTCGGGAGTAACTGTCTCCCACAAAGTCTTCGTATACCAAATAAACTACTTCATTTTGTTCACAAATAGTTGTTTATGTATTTTAAATATAAATATTGTTCGTTCATTTTAAATATAACAATTTGTTTTTAGAGTACAAAGCAATTTTTACGAGTGTTCTGAATACTGATAGTACAATTTCTAATTAGTCATTTCTATCTTACAACTTTAGAAGAACTTCTATAGTTCAGGAAGGATGTGAATCTCACAATTGTTTTTTTTTTCATTTTCACTATAATTTAGTAGGGTAACAAATTGACTTACCTAGAATGCGTTCAGCGGAAGGAGCAGCAGTAGCTCGAGTAGCAGCTCGCTTTCTTTTGCTGGGCGAGGCAGCAGCCGTTCCAGCAGGACATCTACTAGACAACAAGGCACCAATCAACTCTGCCAATCTTTCTTCATGGTCCTTACACCAAGAAAGCAGCACTGACACGACGAACATGTCACAATTTGGACCTACATCTCGCGATAAAACCTGTTTCACCAATTCCGCAGTTGGCCTAACAAATAAAAATTGCTTAAAAAAAATGTTAACAGTACATATAGAAAAAGAACAGATTTGAGATTGATTACTTTTCTTTTTGTAGCATTAATAAAATAGCTGTTAGAGCTTCAGCATGACTGGCAAAGTCGAGGTTTTTGAGCACAGGAAGGATGGAGTCTATAGGAAGACTGTGTGCAGCTACCAGCTGCCACAAACAGATCTGTTCAAAGGTTTCCCACATCAGTGAACAGGTCAGAGTGTTCTGTAAATTCTCTCCTGAAGCATTATCAATCTACCTACGGGCACATGAAATAAACACAACTTTATCATGTATAGTAAATAAGTTAAAATTCATTTTAATCACACTTTGAAACAAGTACTGATTTCGACTACCAAATAAGAAATTTTTTTAAGAAAAATAAGCAAAACATATCCAATTTTACTAAAAGTAAACATTTCACAAGTTTAATTATAATATATCAACAAAACTGCTAATAATACTTATGATAATGTCAACTTCAACTGTCTCCCTAACAGGAATAGCAGTAATCCCCTAACAGAAATAGAAGTAAAACTGTGGTGTTATAACTTCAAAAAAAGTTCATATTAAACATATTACTTCCAAAGAGTATAAAACTTAAGGCTCTGTCCTAAATAATTTTAAAAAATTGATATTATCACCATTCTTTTTACATAATTGATTACACCAGGTTTAGCATTATCTTCAATCATATGGACTCCACATTATTTTTGCCTTATTCATGATATTGAAACAATGGATTCAAGACTTGCAAATCGTTCATTCGTTTTTCTTCCTCCATCAATTACGATGGTCTATTAAGTTCTCTAAAATTTGGAAATTGTATTTCTATTTAACTCTATTTCAATTAAATCTGTCTCAACTTTCTATATAAATTATTTTAAAATTCTAAAATATATTTTCCTAAGTTATTTAGCAAATTAAATATAATGTACCCTCCCACAATATGCGACAACCACAATAATGTCATCATCTTTTATGTAAATATAATTATAATTATCATTCACCTGTCAACAGAATGTTAATACAGGGAGACAATGTAGATTTTGATTTTTTTAAACGATACTATTAAAAAACTAGTTATATTAAGTAAACTTATCTTTTAACTATGTTTATTTAGTTATTAACATGAAAAATAAACTCTTTTTAAACATTCTAAAGAAATATAATGAATTTTTGACAAATAATAGTCATCCTCAAAGTTTCAAACAGAATGACAATTTGTAGAAGTATTTCTGTTTTGATTCATACCAAGACCCTTATCAATTATGAAATAAAGGATTTTGGTAAAATCTTCGACCTATCTGACTTTACGGTATTAAGCTATAAAAAAAAACAAACTTGCTTACCCGTTCATAAATTATACAGCAATTGAATATTTAAAAAAGGTACACCCAAATAATGATCTTAACTTACCCTGAACAACCAAGCAAACAAGCTCTTGAAGTTGCCTAGCATCCACAGAAGATACAATAAGGTGGAGTAGGTTTGGCTCAGCTAACGCTAAATTGGGAAACTCATTGTAAATGCCAGGTGTCAGCCAACACAATAGCGCTACGTCATCTTCTTGACATAACTATAAGGAAATACTTATTTCAAAATGAATATTGAACATGACACAATTTTATATCTTAACAAATGTTATTATCTGATCTAAACAATACTTAAAATTAATCAAAACATAATTAAACATCGTTAAAATATTTCTAACATAGTTTAGTCAATAAAAAGCCAATAAAATATTAAAACTAATTGAAAAGTAATAACTAATTAGTTTCATACCTTAACTTAATAAGTGAGCCTTAGATTAATAAACTTGTTCTTTTCAGTCATTAAAAAAAAATAAAAAATTAAGCATATTGTGTAAAAAATAATAAAATTAACCTTCATATCTTCCATGATGCAATCCGCAAGGTTTTTGTCTAGGTTATGACAAAACTCTCTGTAAGTTACCATTTTGTCATTTCTGTAAAAAATTTGGAAAATGATAATTAAAAGTTAGTAACCATTTGAATATTAATCCAGGAAATAAATTTTAGGAAATTAATAAATATAGTATATCAATAAACAATAAACCCAACTATCAAATGCACTCAAAAAGCCTTGGTGTCATCATGTGAAGGGAACAACTCAGAACTATTTTCCCCTGAATACTTAGACGAAACTTAGTAATCAAGACTAATATTGAACTTAGACTAATTTCTTTACTACAGAAGATTATAATCAGACGTAATTATGTTGGTCTGGCTTTTCAATGCATTATAAACAGATTGCTTGTTCACTAAGCTGCACTGAATACAAAATGTACGTTTCATAACTTCGTACCCACTAATCACATCCAGGCATCCTACACCGGAGAGCCTTCTAAACCTTTGCTTGAAACTATAGAATTGTTACTTAAAATTTATATGAAGAGAAATACTGCGTAATGTTATCCAAATTAACGTGATTGTCCAGAATTCAGCATTAGAGCATAGTAAGAATACTAGAATTTTTTATATGAGAAATAGAGAAATCTTGTTCAAACTGTCTATTAGAAGAAGTAAAGCAAGCATATAGAATGCAAGTACTCGTTAAATCTCCTTAATAAATTTAAATAGGAAAATATTTAGGACACCCGATATACCATACAATCAAGTCAGTTGTGTCTTTTTTTTAAACCTGGTAAAAAACCGGTAAAGGGTCAATGAATACTAAAACTGAAATAATAAATTGGTTAAAAGAACTTGTGATAAATACGAAACCTGGAGTTCTTGGACGAGTTTTCAAGTTCTTCAGAAACAGTACTTGCTTGGATGTAGTACAGTAAGAGATATCCAACTCTCGGCTGATGCGAATGCATCTCTACTAATAATACAGACAACGGATGTCTTCTCTGGTCAGACATGTTTGTTAATTCCACTAAGTTCCTCATCAACACAAAAAGTGGTTTTCCTATACTATCTTCCAGGCTCCTGAAAATATGTACTTCGGTAAACACACTATACAACACAGAAATTTTCTTCTATTTGTTTTTTTTTTTTTTTTTAATATGATACTTATTATAAACTGAAAAGACCATTAATACAATCTGATTACCTACAGTGTGAGGAAACGATAATGGCCGTTGCTATTGATGTTACTACTTTTATTATTAATTTATCTTATTTAAACTTGTTAATTTGAAGTTATTTAAACTTTTTATACTAATAAATTATCTACATCATCAATAAATTGAAATATATAGATATATTCATACTATATAACAGTCAATCAAACAGTATGAATTCCATACTATAACTGAGGAGAGGTTAAGGTGACTGTCATAACTGGAATTCGTTCCAAAAAACTTGGGTTCAGGTGTATTAGTAGATGTAGTGTATAGTATTAGTACTCTTCTAGAGTAAAAAAAGCTTGCTTTTTCTCTCTCAGTACATCTTTACCTAAATAGCCGAATAAAAGAGTGACGAAATTTTTAAGAAGTAGTAATTCAATTTACTACTTAAAAATGCACTTAAAATTGCAAGAAGAAAAGTTTGATGTGATTCTTCTCATCCTTATCAATTAGTAAGCCAACCAGATTTAAAATTTTCTTCAAATTTTATAAATTGAATATTAATGAAGCACAAATTACAACTAGAACCCTAAGGATCAAAATTTCAGTCTGATTATAAGCAATCCTGATTTTTTATGATAGAGATGGTAGAAATTATATGTGACGGACCTTCGCGCCTTCCACTCCGAGCTTCAGTGTCTGTACGATGTCCAGTTTTCACTAAATTCCAATCAGAAGTTTTTTGGAGTAAATTCTAGAGAGGGCAGATACCTATCTACAGTCATATTATTAAATTCATACTGTTTTAAATGACTGTTTCTTTCTCTATTTATTAAATAATTATTAGTATAACTTTTTAATTCTATGAGTTGAATTGAAATAAGTGTTTGTTTAATATTTGTTATAATTCATAGATTATATCATACCACAACTATCTGTTAAATTAGGGTTCCTCCTTGCTGATTAATTGTCCGTAAGTGACTTGGCTAGGAGACAGGTATCTGAATTCGATAATCTTAACACTATTTATTACCTATAATAACTTGGTTCCCCTTTCTCCCAATCGCTAAGGTAAAATTAGTTATACGACCTCTGGTGTCACTTCACTTTTTATATTATTCTTCTTTAAGTAGCATTCTACTCACTCTAGACTAACGCTTTCAGGAAAAACTTTGTTTTCAAATTGCAAATGGAGGATGTCACACAGACACTTGGACAGCATTGGTAGCATCTCACTCTCTCCTTCTTCGTCTTCTATAACTAGTTGCACTAGCCTCTCCATAGCCTCACACCTATGTAAACAAAACATTTATGATTCAAAAACCAAATAATAAAACAAGTATATTATAAGAAAATGTTAAAGTAAATCATAATTTTGGAGTTCTACTATTGGAAACAAAATACAAAGGTAATATAGTATTACATAATTATTATTAAAATTACTTTCATTCTTCCCCCAGGGGCAACTGACGTGTGCAGTTGACGGGGCGTAGCGAATCCCGGGTCCCCGAGCTCACCGACCACACGCACTCACTCACACAAATATTCGTTCCTTTCATGGTTCCTCCCGGAGTGTTCATTCATTTTGACCCTGAATGCGGTCTTTGGGAGGGTAACGATGATGAAACCAGGAGCTGTAGTGCACCTGGGCCACTTATGGTTCAGAGGCCCAAACCACTCTTTAGCCCGAGAGGAGGCTGCATCATCAGTAAGCGTATAACCTCAACTGTTTTGGTAGTGCCAGGTGGTACCTCGGTAGGGCCCTGCTAATCAGTTCAGGGAAAACCTCTGAAGCCATTCCAAAAGTACTGCACGATGTGTTAGATGGGCGAATTTGGGTTAGAACTCCTTGTGGAGTCATGAATGATAGATAGATATACATATGGTATCAGTATTATCAGTATAGATAATACTGATACCATATATTTCTCTTTTTTTTTTCACTTAGAGAACATGGAAACTGAAAAAAAATAATTTTTGTTAAAATGTATAACAAACTATTTCTGAGGTTCTCTACCTCAAAACATCCCTGCGTCCAATGGAGTCTAAAACATGCTTCTGCAAGTGGAAATGGGACTGCGGTTCAGGAAATTAAATTTTTATGGGATCATCATTTAAGATCTCCTTTTGAGCCTGGTATGGGGAAAACTAAGAAAAGAGAAGAAGAGATGTTCTTGGTGTGCACCAATGCCATTAAGAAAATGAAGGCAGCTATGTGCAGATGTTTTATCATGCCCAGTAGACGTTTGCTGCCCCACCAATTCAATACTTTCAAGTCGAAGTTCTGGAACTTTCCGATAGAAAACACCTCCTTGACGAACAAACAGAAGCCAGCTCCGCTGCTATCTCCAGGATAGATCCATCAGTCACAAAACATGGTAGTATTCTTCCTCCTATGTTTATGGACCGACTATACTCCTCCATAAATATGGACCAACACTTGTGGAAGATATACAGAAGTTTACGGAGCCGTGTATCATGAGTAAGAGTTCTACTAACTAAATGCGTCATACTTTATTTAGTTATGGATAGTTACTGAATAATATTATGAAGTTACTGCTAACTTCAAATCTTCGACTGACCTAGGCTTCTACTTTTGACCAAGTTGTTTTAGTTTCCTTGTTACCTAACTGGGAAGGTAAATTGTAAGTATAATTATTATTATTATCATCACCATTTAGTGATATATTAGAAGGATGATTTTACAGTTTGTACTACAGTACAAACATATTTTCGGGCATCAAGAGTTTGATTAAAAACTCTAGTCCAATAAACCCTTCTTCCTATAGCAATTTTAGTTTTTTTTTTACACACAATTTCATCATGCTTAACCAAAACTCCAGGGTGGGAGGAGTTTACAATAAAGCATCCACTATAATATATGGAACCTGTTTTGACTTTGTATGTGTACCTAAGCTTCTCAGTCATATAACCACCAAAATCAAATCAGGCCGACTAGTTTAACGTTCTGCCCTTTAGTCACTTTGAACAAAGTACCCGAGGTGACTACGCGAAGGCGGGCCCGCACGATACTACGTCGCGCACCAAGACTTATATCACGCATCAGTACCAGGTCAACATACTCAAATCGCTTATCAAAAATCAAACAACCTGATACATTGACTTGTTACCTTACCAGCAGGAAGGGGTGGGAGGTCTATAGCACTGGACGCCCGTGGGCTTCTACCGGTAGTGCAAGTACCCTTTTCATTCTTCCTACATCATATACATACTCCAGGAATGCGCCTTTGTATTTCTCGCTGAGTGCCCTCTTGTATGCGCTTGCATATAGTATATGGAATCACTTATTTAAATCAAAAAATGAAAAAGAAAACAACTCACTTCATTTCATTATCTTTTTCAGAATGAAGAGCCTCGACTGTAGTTTTCACTTTGCCTTCCAAGTTCTTAGCAATGTCTATTTCTATTTCCGTTTTTATTTCCACTACTTTCTTCTTCTTGGCTACTACTTTTTCTTTCTTTGGAGCTATTTTCATTTTAACTGAAATTGTATAAACTCAATACAGTAACAGAATAAATCAACATTTGGTTATGAAATTTCAAGGGATAGAAATCATATGAACAACTTCTCCCTTAATAAATAAAATTATAATTTAATTTAATATTAATTTAAGCATGGATAGTTTAAAGCCTATTATTACAATAAACTACATAATTATTATATATAAAATAAATTCAAAACGAAGGAAACACACTGAAAGACACAGATATAACTCACATCGATATTTCGACCATCGTCGTCATCAGGAGGTGTGAAGAGCGAAGAGTCCCGCAGGAAGGCAGAGCAGTGACTCCGCAGGGTCATATGACGACGATGGTTGAAATATTGATGTGAGTTATATCTGTGTCTTTCTGTGTTTCCTTCGTTTTGAATTTATTTTATTTAACAAAGTCCGCTGGACCGTTTCTTTTAATTATTATATATATATATATTTTATAAATTATTAATATGAAAAAAAGTATGGCATAAGGTGTTAGGAATCTAAGGACTGATATGAGACAAATTTCAATATATTATCAGTGAAGTAATCAGTTTTAAATTAGATTAAATTTAGAGTTTTGAATGGGGAGTCTGTGGAGTGATAAGAGGTACCATAGACTTTTCCATGTGTTTCCTTATCGAACATGTTTCTTCATATTATTTGAAATAGAAGTAATCCTGGATCAGTCAAGAAATACATACCCAATGAAGGATGTTGCTCTTGCTTGACAGTATCTTGCGCTGCACTATGGTCTTCATCATCATCATCACTAAAGACTGCTTCTCCATCATCATCAGCCGGCTGAGATCCAGTGTCTACATGATTTTCAAGGTCAGGAGGGCCTAAATCAGCATTGGGATCATCATCCCTTATTTCTTCTATTGCTAAACCTAAAAAAAAAAAAAATAATAAGTACCTTTTACAACAATCAGATTTGTCTCTTACATAAAAACTACTTAATATAATAATTCACAGCATAATTCCGTTGGTAGAAACTTGTGTTGGAAAGATTGTAACAACTCCCAATCAAAATGGCTCTATCATAAATAATCACCTGATCCATTTTACACACCAGATATTCATTACGTTACTAGTCTTTGTTAGTCAGTGAAAAGAATTTGGCTCCGTAGCCAAGATTTAATATGGTTCGACTATGGCTCTGTTTCCAGCTCATGTAAAAGTCACCTTAGTTGGCTAAAAAATTATTACAATGTTTGAATAACTATTAACCAGTTTAATAAAGACTTCATCACAAAAGTATTACAAAGAACGGACAGAACCAAGAGCCACAATTTGGAATCAATCAATGAAAACCAGCTCCAGCTACGAAATGCTGGTTTTTACACCTTCCAACAACTTTTAATGCTTTCAAGAGAGGTATTCTTTTCAAGTTTCATCCTAATTCAAAAATATAATCAGTATAAACATTCTTTAAAGAAAAAAACACAACTAAGAAATTCATAGTAATCCATCAAGATATCATATTATCTTTCATATACAAATTACAACTTGTGTAGACTATTTCTTAAAGAATGTTTTAAGAAACAACAGTAATAAATAATAAAAAAATTAAACAATTACTTACCGTCAAGAGGAGGAGGAAAACAGAATTCCGGAAATGTATCCCTTACAAGTATTTTAAGTTCCCTGTCTAACTTAGGATTAACAAACAAGGGATAGATACTTGACAAAACTCGCTTTTCTAGAATCTGTCGCAGAGAAGTACAAATGCCTGTCCTTACTCTTTCAGCAAAGGGAGGGTAGAAATTAGGAATTATCTATAAAAAAAAAAATCAAATTAATAATTATTTCAAGATTTGAATTTCAGGATACAGTTATATGTATATTTGAATGAATAATTTTAGGATGAATATATGTTATACAATATTAAAAATGTATTACAAATCAAGAGAGCAAGCAAAAGTAAAATAACTTTTTCTCGAAGTTCCTTCAATACTGTTAAAAACAAACTATTTTATTTAATTCTCTAATTATAGATTATTTTCTATCTGGTTCAGCAGGAAATATAGAAATACATATCAATGTAAACTAAAGCACTCCTGTTTCATATATTTTAAAATTGTATAATATACAATGCTGTAATTAATAGATGTAGTACATACATATATTTACATCTATATGTATATATATATACATATACATATATCTAAATGTAATACATATATTTACTACATTAATCCTTACCCACCACTCTACTAAATCTCTTTTTCTAGCACATGGCATCACCTGAATCTTTATTAACCCTACTCAGAGATAGAAAAGATATTAACTCAGAGATCTAGTGAGCAAAGATGGGACAAGTTAGAATTATTTTATATTAAGCAGTAATAATTTGTGAGCATTAGCAATAGACAATTTTTACACTGGTATTTCTAGTACCACTGTACATTATTGTACCACAGATTACAATTAAATGTTACACTTGAGCTGATAAAAATATGTGTTAATTGGTTCAAAATCTTAAATCCGCGAAAGTTCTACACTGATTGTTTAAACTAAATTATTTCATTAAATTAACAACTGTAAGTTCACCAATAGTATTTATAAACATTATCATTTTATGAACTTATCAATTCAACCATAAACTATTAGGTAACTTTTATATGACAATATATGAATTATATTGGTTTTTATTTTATAGATTAATTCTAACGAAGACTGATTCACTCGAAACATACTGCAGTAACTCGAGAATACAGAAATGAAAATACCAGGATTAAAACGTCAAAAAAAAAGGAGAAATTAATTTTGTTATTCTTTTTGTTTGCCCATGCGGTGGCCCGGAGAGCCATTAATAATGATAATAATAAACTGTCATTCTCTGCTGTAGTTTCAAATGTTATCCAAATAACAACAAACCAAATCGGAACACATCAAAATCAACCTGGTACATAAGTATTCATAAAGTTTATCTATTAATTATTTTAGAATGTGGCATCTAACTTCATATTTTCAGGCATTTTAGATTTTATTAGAATATTAAACGTTCTGAAATCGTTGCCCTCATGAAACAACTTTCACTGGACTATGCCAGACATGACCAGCCATATATTCTTATTCGCAGGACTTTGAGAATTCGGTCATATGAAGAAGAGCAACCAACTTTTAATGGAGTAGTCAGAGTTTCTCTTGATACCATTCAAAACTAGTACAGGCAAATTGAAAAACGTTAACTGTTTGGGTACAATAATGTACACCTTAATCTATATAAATAAAAGAAAGCTTTTGTCTGTACATTGCTTTGAACTGACTCATTTTAGTTGTCTTTACGTTTCATACATTAAAGAAACCGAATCCACCCTTAGAAAAATTTCAGTCTGTCGGTTTGTCCCCAAAATTTTGTCACGAGTAAACTCAGCCACTAGATGACATAGCAAGCTGAAACTTTGACAGTAGATTTCTGCATGTTTAACTTAAAATGTAAGCTTTTAATGGATTGGAAACTCAACATAAAAGGGAAGTTATGGACTTTTAACGCCCAAATTTTGTCACAAGAAAACTAAGCCACCATAAGGCATAGCAAGCTGAAACTTTGAAAGTAGGTTTGTGTATGTCTAACTTAAAATCTAAGCTCTGAATGGATTGACAATTCAACGTAGAAGCGAATGTCTTTGGCTAACTTCAAGACATGTTTATTTTGAAAATATGCAGGTATAGCAAGTAGGTATTGTTAGTTGATTTCAATTTTATTCGCAGTTAAGGCATGTTTGTTAGTAACTAATAATTCCCAGATCTTATTTCTGGATGTCGCTAAAATATTTGTTCCACAGATTTTGCTATAAAGAAAAAAATCAATGTATGTAATTTTAAAGTAGACAATGACAGAAATACTCACCCTACATAAAAAATCAAGAAGAGTTGCAGTGACCGCAGGATGTGATCTAAGTGAATTCTGAATGACTAGGATTGCTGGTTCTGAAATAAAATGAATTAATCAATGCAGTTTTGAAAAAAGATCACATGCATGTGAATTTAAATAGGATGAATGATACAAAACAACGATAAAATAAAGGAGTAAATACTTGCTGGAATAAACTGTGTCTAATATGCTCTTGAATGAATAATTAAGCTGAAGTGCTTTATTATTTAAAGAGTATATTGATTTTAAAAATATTACCTATATTCATAATATTGTCTCGTTCAGGATCAAAAAAAAGCCAGTCATAAAATAGGGCCAGTTTTGAATTGGCAGTTGCAACACTGGAGGTACAAGTAGTAAGAAGCCAACCAATCACAGCCCACCTTGGAATAATATCGGAAGAAAGCAATTCATTGGTTGGATGGATTACTCCGACTATGAATCTGATCAGGTCACATCTCAAACTCTGCGATTCCACGGTTGAGAGATACTAAAACAAGTAATAATTCAAAGTGAATTGGAATCATACATCCATTGTAGATTTATACAGTCAATCGAAAAAATGAAAATATAAAATCATGTATTATTAGTAACAAAGAGATTCTCATGAGAAAAATTGAACCATCCTATTTATTAGAATCTTCACCACTCAACGAGTTTTGAAATTATACATCTTAAACCCTAATCATACATGATCACCTAGATTGGAAGCTTCCTGATTTTCAGAAAAGAACCTCTTCTGTTATACAGACAGTTCAAAAATTAATAATAAAACCAGTAAAAATGAGTTAACTCTCATTATGGAAAGAGGGAGTGAATCTTATTTCTTAAAAAATTGTTGATAGTAATCTATTATAATCAACAAAACCCTGTCAAATTAATTATTATTACATCTTTTGTATACACATGCGAAGCTATGACATGCTGTTCTCTCATAAATTGGAAACAAAACAGAATGTACAAAAACACTATAAATTATTTATTATTATAGAAAAATATTATTATTATTCAAATTAAAATCACCTTTATTTTTTTTAATTTTATAGGCAATAACATTATAACCTATAGATACTACAAAATTAACGAATATAATAAAAAATATATGCTAATATTTTATCTTTTTTTCAACTAACGTTCTAGTTCCATTATTAGAAGGATCCCTCGAACATCATCATCGTCATGCATCTACGAGTAAGATATACTAAGCATATCTTTAGATTCATGCATTTTTTCATTACCACAGAGGTTAGTATCATTAATATTAAAATTATAGTAATCCGTCTTACCTCGTACCTTGCTGCTGAAGTTCTTAGACCGGTTTCGGGCGTCACCCATCTTCAACAAGAACTGATCAACTAGAACTACGTTAGTAGAACTAGTTCTAGTTGATCAGTTCTTGTTGAAGATGGGTGACGCCCGAAACCGGTCTAAGAACTTCAGCAGTAAGGTACGAGGTAAGACGGATTACTATAATTTTAATATTAATGATATCTTTAGATATATCATTAGATAAAGTAATGTTCTTTAGATTACTTACTTGGTGTTGAAACCAATCCTGGTACCTCTTGTGAAGTCCAAAACGTACATTGGACGTCAAAAAGACAACTTTCTGTTCCATGTCTGGAGTCAAACGGGACTGAAGGAACCTTCGACTAGTTCTTGTTTGCAATATACTAACTATACCTATAAAAACAATAATAACAATTAATACTAAAAATAACGGATCTCAACAGATAAAATATTTCATTTACAATGTGAATAATTATACCTGTGAATTTCGGACTAAATATTTTAGGATTAAGTAATAAATCTCTCCAAAGAACTTCAAATTCTGGAATGCGTGCAACATTTTGCAAAAGTCTAACAAAATCCCTACCAATGACAAGACAATCATTTAACCTTTCCCTAATTAATGATACAAGGAAATTGACTTCTTTTTTTTGTAAATTAAGCAAAGCTGGAGATATGTGGTCTTCGAGTAATCGCAGATAAGTGTAAACAGCTGTTGCAATGATTAGTGGAAACTTCTCTAACCAACCCCTGTAACAGTAAGACATTTGGCTGAATAAAAAATTAAAACAAATACAAAAAAAAGTCATTTCTAGGACACCCATAAGTGTCGGGAAATACCATTTTATTCAAATAGTTAACAAATTAATTAATTTATCGCGAAATATTATCAACAAAAAAATCGTCATGATTAATCAACCAGAAAAACTGAATTTACACTAAATGTTATTTGTTTTTAGTGTTTAGCATATTCTAAGTCATTGAACAAATAACATCAATATAGGAACGACGGACATAACAATCAACACTACCCATCTCAGTAGTTACGGACTACTGATACGCCAAAGATACTTCCAGGGCAGAAAATGTTGCTCCTTTCATCTAAACCATTACAAGATTAAACGAAAACAAGAAACCTAATTAGACACTAGTAACATTTAGAAATCGACATTATTTACCTAGTGACCAAAATATACTCATAATAAATAAATAAAATAAATGGGTAAATAATGTGTTTTTTTTTTTAATTAAAACCAACTTCAAATATTGAAAATATAAAAAAGTTAAAATTTTTATTTCACCTCCAAACTTTAATCAGAGCAGTTCCTATTATGTGACTGCCATGAACACTACAGATATATATATATATATATATATATATATATATAAAAAGATTTCACATAAACACGTGAAACAACAATCAATGATCAAACCACAATCAGAAATGGGAAAACAAGACTAAGATCTTTCAACCGTAACAAGCGGTCTTCGTCAGAGTCAAAAACCCAACTGTTGGGTTTTTGACTCTGACGAAGACCGCTTGTTACGGTTGAAAGATCTTAGTCTTGTTTTCCCATTTCTGATTGTGGTTTGATCATATATATATAACTCGAACTCGAATATAACTCGATATCGAATATAACTCGAAAGTTACTCTGAGAGCTTCAGAAGAAGCACTTATTAGTCTTCTGGGAGGTAGATCGGCTCCTGGGCTTAACCTCAATCGTTGATTTTTTTTTTCTCTTATTTTTTAGTTGTTATCAGCTTTTAATTTTATTTTAGTTAAATGTTTTCATTTTTTAATTTTTATTTGGCTTGTATCTCTTTATCTTCCCTGTCTACCTTTCCTCCGAAAGTTGGCTACCCTGTTTGAGTGCTTCAGTTCGAACGCCAAGTCAGTCGTTATCAGCCTTTGGAGCGATTCACTTCTTTTCCTGAAGACGAGGACATCGAAATATAGTAGTGAGTTCAGTGATTTCCTTTCTATGTGTTCTTTTTAAATTCTAGTTTATATATATATATATATATATATTGGAATTTTAACACTAAGCAAAAAAGTATCAGATTATTAAAAGTGAATTGATCAAATTAAATTCCAAAATTGAATAGTAACTTCAATAAGTTGAGAAGTAATAATGAAAATATATAACCACAAGTGTTGGAGCATTTCAATGGCACTTGAATTGAAAAAAGTATTATTATACACATATATAAAGAACAAGAAACAATCCGTTCACATAATCACATATTCAGATAAAGTTTTAAAGGAAGCATCTGCCCTCATATCTACCTAAGGAGGATGGTATTTAGAGATTTGAGGAAATTATGTTGTCTTTCTAGGAAATATTTGTTGACAAAATACTTTTCTAGAATTCACTTTTATTTGTCATATCCTTTGTCTTTCGTTTTATGGATATAAACACACACCCACACACTGATATTTATTATATAGATATATATATATTTGAGTTTAATTTACCTGTTCTCAATGAAGATATCAAGCATAGACTCTACAAGAAACAAGTTCCTTTCGGAAGTGTCTCCTCCAGTCATGTATCTCATTAAGTTCCAACACAGATTGTCAACACCGACCACTCCTGTACGCATCATTTCCCTTACTAGCCAGACTATCTGCCTTCGCACGAGGTCTGTTAGGCGAGGCCAACGTTCAACTACTAATTGGTTTAAATTTCCCTGAACCAATGCTAAGCCATCTCGACATATTAATGTTAAATCTCTGAAACTCTAATACATGCTATTATTAGAAATATAAACTTATGCTACTAAAGCTATGTAACTAAGTCCGCTCAACAAACAAGAGCGGAACAAAGACAATAAAGAAAGTTAACTAACTTTCACAGTATGAGTAAATATTACTTAATATCTCATTGCACAGATAATGAATTATTTTTTAATTTCAGGGATCATTTAAATTTCAGGATTAGAATTATACGGAGAAATATATCCTATTACCTCTGAAATTTAAATAACATAAAATTGAAAATAATACTTTAAAATGCAGAGTTTCTTTTGTAAGAAACCTGAATTTTAATAAGCGGAATCCCATATTAATATATAATGAATATAGAAACGCTATAATGCAATCAATCTCCAAGATTAAAATTTACATGTTTTCATGGTAAGAATTTACACGATTTTATGATAAGTAATCGTCCTGGTTACTTCTCTGGAAAAAGGATATTTCATAGCCCATAAAGGAAAAAAATTATTCAAACACTTTTGAAGAGGGAATAAGACCTTCAAAGTTTCTTTCGAAAATTATATATATTAACGGCAAAACTAATTTATCAATTCAATTAAATTTCAAAAAAATTTACATTTCTCTAATATTTATAATTAAAACCAATCTATACAAAATATAAGAATGATAAGAAACACGGCACTACCGAACAAGCCATAAGGTAGGACATTATAAGAGGTAATGCACATGTTAACACATGTTCCATCAATCATTATGGCGATACTAATTAAACATGTACTACAGACTTATGCCAACTGTTGCTACTTGCAAATATCTCCACAGTATGAATTCACAAGTACAAATAGTAGTAAACCAAAGTAGTTCTTGAATTACTAACCTTGGTGGCTTGTGACTGATCAGTAAGAATTGTCATCAGGAGACCAATAGAAACTGCTTCTTCGTGGAGTTTATCTTTAGCAACTGCATTGTTAAGGGCATCATGGTACTCTTTCTCAGATAAACCAGAAATAATTGAATCCAAAGTGTTATAACACCGTTCATATTTCTGAAAATAAACTTCTTTCTAAAGTTTTTCCCCAATAAATGTATTCATCCATAAAACGTATTTTTGTGAAAACAATTATTTACCTTCCACATTATAAGTAAATATCACATAGTATCTGATTGCACAAATAATGAATTCTTCTTAATTCTAGTGATAATCTAAATTTCAGAATTAGAATTATGAAGGGAAATATATCTTAATACCCCTGAAAGGAAAACTTATCCAAAGCATATGGGTATGTAAGATTTAACACAGATAGATAAATATAAAATGGCAATTAACATGTAATAAATAACTCGACGACTTTCAATAACAATAATTCTCTGCAGAAAGAAGAGAGTAACTTAATTTTAAAATCCATTTAAACGATGTTTAACAACCAAAACAATAAACACGACAGTGAAGCCTTTACATCATTACATATGTCAAGAGAAGAGAAATATGTGGAAAAATCCATTAACAACTTAAAAGTTTTTATTATAACATAACTATAAGAGTTATTTAAAACTAGAAAAGTGCAGAATTTACTTATTATTCAAAATTATAATGCTAAATAAATTCAAATTTCCCTCCACATAACTACTAGCGCCACTGGACACCTAACGGACTGCACACAATTATTTGCTAACTTATAACCTAAAAATTTATGTAACTTTAAATAAATGTCACCTCTTCAAATTCGTCCTTCTTGTTTTCGATTAGTGACGTATTATAAAGTCTAGTTGTTGCAGTTTTTGTCTGTTCCATTTGAAAAACATCAACACAGCCTGAACGAAGTATCGAACGAAAATTTACTCAGACCCCACATCCTGGGCTTACCTTCCCCTTCGACGAAAACGACCTATCTGGGCGTATGAATACATTGCTGCTTGACCTAACAAAGGTTGTTGTGACACTTCATGTAGTCCATACTTATTACTTAGTATGAAACAAAAAATATAAAAGATTTATTTTTAAAAGAAATTATTATCAAAAATTAACCTTTTAATTTAATTTTAATAATTTTTTTTTCAAATATTTTCTCATACTAATCATTAATAAATAGGAACAATATGCATTTATGGTTTCGAGAGTGGTTGTTCCCCTGACTTAATCCAAAAATATACCCCTCAAACCATTAAATGATTATATACCAATACAATCCTTATAATTCTTTCTTAGAAATATATTACTTAAAAAAGAAAGAATGGAGCAAATTAAATATATTGGATGAAGTAAATTATTCAATTCAAACAAAAGTAAGATACAAATAAACATTTTTTGATTCAGTCTGGATGACACTATAATTTTTAATTATATTTTTTAGTTGTCATAAAACAGAAGATGTAAAGTTGAAAATAATATTAATATCATGCTTGATAGCTCTGTCAGTCACACTGAATTTGTTTACAGTAACCTGCTCATGGTTATCGGCTGTCAATAGCTTTATCAATAGTTCCTTAAATGTTTTACTGCCTCTTAAACGTGTATGATCCTTTGACATCTAGGTATCACTATCTTTCATGATTCAATCTTTTCACTGGAGTAGTGTGCTACTGTTTGACTAAAACACCATGGAAAACAACCTTTCCCTTCCCTTTCAAATTATGGTAGATTCCAAAGAAAACGACGTAAGTCTAGGAACGATACAGTTCCTTTTTAAAAAGTTTCAGTGATCTTGGAATCATCTTTTTACTCACTTTATGTTTTAGTCGTTCGAGCCTGTTTCGAAATCTCAACTGAAGAAACAGTCAATAATATTTATTCGTGAAAGTTATAAAACTCTTGATAAGGGAACACCTATAGATAAAAAACAGGATCTTCAAGCATTATATGAAGAAGGAAAAAAAATAGTTTTAGCTCATGATAGTAGTGCAAAACTAATTAAAATATGAGCGTTTGTTGAAAACAGGAACAGGGGTTAAAATAAATGGTTGAGTTCACAACCTGAGAAGAGAAGGTAACTCATTAATGTTTCCATATTGATGCTTTATTTATATCTGAAATGAAATGAAAGCCAAAAGTACTTTCATTAAGTATAATAGTAGTTCCCAATTTTAAAACTTTTCAAAGATACCTTTGTCATGATCTTAATAGTGGCTAAGTATTCATAATTCATGATTATTTCTATATTTAGCAGACGAAGTTTTATGCCCTGAAAAAATATGCATATAGACATACGTAACATTTAACATATTAAAACAATAGTAATTGTAATTAGTTCATATTTATTTCTGTGTTGTCTGTTTATAATTTTAGATATACTTTTTTCAATTTGAGAGGGATTTTCATCTTTTCTTTTTTTTAATTTTTTTATAAGTAAGCATGACGTAATAAGTAAAGGAACATTTCCTTAAAGTTTTAATTGAAAGTACTTTAATTTTATAATAAATATTGTAGCTTTGAAATTTTTACGTTATTTTATTTTGTGATAATTTCCAGGGAAAGGATTAATGTTTATTACTTTGAGAGATGGAACTGGATTTCCATCCATCGTTTTAAGCAAACTTTTGTGCCAAACCTACAATGCTTTGGTATTATCAACTGAGTCATCTGTTTGTTTGTATGGGACTATTAATCCAATTCCTGAAGGAAAGACGGTTAGTAGTAGAAATTTTTTATCAAGTCTGTGAGCTTTGTGAAATAAGTAATGCATTTATTATAGGCTCCAGGTGAACATGAAGTTCATTCCCTGAAATATAAGATATAATTGTAATTTCGATAGTAATAAGTTTGCAGTGACTGCATTGTTTAATTTGAGGAAATTTATATTAGTAATTTATTTTAAAAAAACCTTCTTCTGCAATTACTCAATTTTGTGATGAGTTTTTTATTTGAGCTAGGTATCAATTTAGCTATCCCAGGGGCTGTAAACTTGCTTAAAATCTATATAACCTACTATTTAAAGTAGATTCATAATATTCTATATCTAAAATGAATGCTTGTGATGTTATATATTACACAAGTAATGTTGCTACATAAGGTCACATAGATATCTGAAATAAAGAATAAAGTATTTTTGATTTTCATCTTTAATTTTTATAGTTTATTAAATGTAATCTGCAGTATGAGCCACAGTTGTAATTCTACTAGATTCTTTCCTTGCAGTATTAAAATTAAATTCTTAATTTTGAATTCGGTTATTATGCAAATACACATTTATTACTTTTTAAATCTGGAGTTTCTAACCAATCGTTTTAAATTCGCTGGATGGGTGCATAATATAACAGAAAATTTTTCTTTTTAGGGATTTAAAAAACATGAAAAAACATTTATGAGAATGAACTACTCGGATGCCATCAAGTTCCTTAAAGAGAATGGTATTACTAAAGAGGACGGAAAATTTTATGAATTTGGAGAAGTAAGTGTTTTTTAACATTCTGCTGTTTTTTTGTATATTTTGTCAAAAATATTTGAAACTAAAATATGTTTTATTTCTTGTTTTAGGACATTCCAGAAATGCCTGAGAGAAAAATGACTGATATGATTAATAAGCCAATAATGTTATGTCGTTTTCCGGCTGGAATCAAAGCATTTTATATGGAATGATGTGCTGAAGACAATGAACTCACAGAATCAGTTGATGTTCTTTTACCAAACGTTGGAGAAATAGTAGGAGGGTCAATGCGTTTAGCGGGTTTACAAGAGCTTTTAGACGGTTATTTATAAGAGTGCAGAAATAGACGCCACACCTTATTACTGGTATTCAGATCAGGTAATGATGAGTTTGTGAACAAAATTTATTAAATATTATTTCAAAGTCCTTATTTAAAACAATTTCACTTAAATGAAATTGACTTGTGAGCTAAGCAAGCAGTTATTGTGTGGTCTTTACTCATGATATTGAGGAAAAATATATTAAGTCTTCAGAACAAGGATTTTATTTTACAACGCGTTTCGAACACTTAGTGTTCATCATCAGATACATCTACAATATAAACACAAAAATGTATAATCATTTTTGAGGTTAAATAAAGGAAAAACCAAAATTTTAACTAAAATAAAAGCCAAAAGGAGTTACACACCTGAAATTTACTTACACTAAGAAAGAAAAAACTTTCTTTCCTCGATATTAGAATTGGAGTCGTTTGGTCGGTTTCGCATCATCAAAATTAGCTTCAGAATTGTAAGTTTTGTATAAACTGTTAAGAGAATATTGCATCTCCCATTGATTCTACTTTGGGAATCCTAAATTTTGCCTAATTCAAGTGTTTTAGAGTAGGGATAGTTAACGAGTAGTTGACATCGTACATGCTCGGGATCGGTGGTTTCACGTCCTCTCCGAAAGACGACGTGCTCAGCTTTATTCAGCTGAGTGGGTATCGAACCCCTGACCTACCTGCCAGAGGCGAACTCAGTGACACTGAGCTTAGTCCTTCATATTATCAATTTTGTCCAATATTATTGATGTCCTTTTAAATTGAAAGTTGTCAACTGATATTGACATAATGCGGGGTAACATAAATCACGAGCCAGTCAATTGAACAATACTACTATTCAACGGTTAAGAGCGTGGGTCGTGGTAGAATAAAAACGCTATCTTTTACGTTACGTCATATATCACTTTTACGTTCTATTACGACCCAAGGCCTTAAACATTAAATAACAATAGCTGTTATTTAAATGGTTGGGTCTCCAACCATCGCTTCACAAGTGGGCTTGGTGTCCCTTTCTCAACTCTCCTGATGACGGTTCAACCGAAAATTAGAGACAGTAAGTGTGTTTGTTTCTTAGTTCTGTGTTTGTCATTCATCGTGAAAGTTTGTTGTCCTTTTGGATCGTTTTCCTGTTTACAATATATATATATTTCATTTTATAATATTATAAACATAGTAATTACTTAATAATAACAATTATATTAATTTACAAGTATATAAAAAGCTTTCACAGAAACACGTGAAATAACAATCAATGATCAAACCACAATAAGAAATGGGAAAACAAGAGTAAGATCTTTCAACCGTAACAAGCGGTCTTCGTCAGTTTCATTGTATAATATTATAATCATAGTAATTAATTATTGATAACAATTATATTAATTTACAAGTATATATTATATAGTGATTTACATACCATTTTTTTTAAATGTTTAAATTACCTACCATGAATTTTGTTTATTTGTAATTTCTTAACTCTTAGTGCTCTCTGGTGCTTTTGTATTTTATATGTAATCTGAGGAAGAACATGTGTTCCAAACAAGCTGTTTTTTATTAAACATTTGTATGTGGAGACTTTCCTAAATGAGTGAATAGCAAATTTTAAAGTATTGTAAACTCTAAATAATCGTATCCTTTTATATTTTGGTATAAAGAGTTATATCGGTTTCTGATCAGTCTATATTTTCAGCGTAAATATGGAACATGCCCTCATGGTGGCTATGGGCTAGGACTGGAGAGGTTCATGTGCTGGCTACTTAATCGTTATCATATCCGAGAAGTGTGTCTCTATCCGAGATTCCTCAAGAGATGCAGACCATAAGCCTTCATATTGCAATTTTTTTTCCGAAACACCAAAATAATAAAATAGTAACATTGAAAAAGTTGGGCAATTCATAAAATGTCCTCAAATCACCATTCAATAGAAAAAAAATGTAAAAAATTAATAAAAACCCTAATTTAATCAAGAGTTTGTTGCGATCTTTTCAGTTGTGTTCTATCACTTCTTAATATTAGATCACTATTTAAAAAATTCGTTTCACTACTACCCACTTCATTTAAGTTTATTTTACTTCCATTTAAAATGGAATATAATGCAATGTATTTTATTGGTTTGTTATTTTTTCGTTTATTTAAAAAATAGCTTTGAGGTATTTACCAAGCAGACATTCCGGGAGACGGATCTCTTCCTTAAACATGGCTTTATGTCCACATTTAGGTGAGTAACTGTTTGTTAATGTAATTATGTTTCACATTAAATTTTCCTTTAAATAATTGTAAAAAAATTCAGCTACCTTTAACCTTTTTGAGTTAATATATTCTTAATGGTATGATAAGTTTATTTTTCATATGATCCTAAGTTATTAAGGAATAAGCCTGTAAATAAGTGAAGCCTCTTGTCCATCCATTCCTGAGAAAGATAACTCTTTAGAAAGGATTTTGTTAACAAGTCTTTTCTTCCAAGATTGCACTAAGATATACTTCGATCATAATAGTGAGGTATCTGGGTTGTATGCATATAACGGCAGAGTTACCTGCCTTTGCGTTTTCAGAATCCCTGTCTCCTGAAGACAGATTTTCCGAAAATTTGTGTTAGTAAGCGTGTTTCTAACTTAAGTTAAGTTAGTTAGTCTTAACTTAAGGCGAGATCCATCGTTTCGATTTTTAAGTGAATATATGTATATATATGACCACTTTGTGTCGGTCTGTGGTCACATTCACGTCTCGACTCCTGTGTTCCTTCTTCTTTTTCTCCTCTCTTGAAGACGGCAAAACAGCCGAAATGATCGAAAACCGTGAGTGTTAGTCTCTTTTTTGTGCTTTGTAGTTGTAACTTTATTTAATGGAAATATATATATAAATATACACTTATACTCACTTTAAATTTGGAAAAGGATCTAGCACAAGATAAAATACGGAGAAAAGTAATACAGACTTACTAACTGTAATTTTTAGAAAATCGATCTTCAAGAGGGAATAGGGGCCAGAGCCAAGCAGATGAACCGCAATCATTGTCTGTTGTCATTGTGATTGTCGGTTACCTGTGTGTGCTTGGTCTCCTTACCTCCTGAAGACGGATTTTCCGAATATTACAATTTATGAGTGTTTCTTTACTCTATGTGTTATTTTTCTTCGTATTTTAACTTTTATGTAGAATTCCGGAAACCATAAATTAGACTATGTTTTATACTTCTGTTTTAGAGCTGCCATTCAAAATGAACCTTGTGGGCTCAGTAGGGCCTATGATTATGACCAGATTTGGGGTCTGTTGAAGTGTGATAACTCAGATAATAAATCAGGTCAAAATCTACCTTAAAAAAATTTCAAAGAATCAGTGAGATTTTGAACGAAATACTTGTTTTGAGGTCCACTAAATTCTTTTATGACTTTTTTTGATGATGTGTGTATCGAGAAGTTTGTGTTGGCATTACAGACCACAATCTCTTAAGGGTCAAATTAATAGTTTATACAAAAATGTGCCTTATAGTTTGGGAGTAATTATGCATAATGGGAAAGTCACTTTTCTATTTTGTCTAAATGTGTTTTTAGACATTATTTTTTTTTAATTTTCCATTTTACCAAAATGTGTTTTTAGAAACTTTTGCCACATAACTACTAATTCTAGAGTATTGAAATTTTTGAACTATCTTTGAGGCTATGAAAATAATAATTGAAACAATCCCCAGCTTTTTAAAACGACTGAAAAAATTGTTCTTTTCAATAAAATGTAAACATTTTCACTTTTGATTCAAGCTTTAAAGCTTGTGAGAGCAATACAAGCCATACCATTTGAAAGGTCAAAATGAAATTATATTAAAAAATAGAGCATTAAGTGGGGAATGAGTTGAGCTAATTTTTTTCAAAATTGCATTACCGGAAAGTTAGTTAGAATCAATTTTATGTTTTCAGAAAATGTTTCTTTCACGTTAAATGGGTTTTTAAAAATAATTACATTATATCAAATATGAATGAAAAATTAGCAATTTATGAAAAAAAATCGTGAAATTTCAGTAACCCCAAAGGGTAAAAAAGTTATAAAATCTGAATATTTATCCTGGACTAATGAACACCAGCTATACTTGTCGGATTTCTTTATATTCTCTACTGGTCAGCGCGTCACCGAATGACCCAACAGCCAAGGGTGGGCGTTGGCTAATAAATAAATAATAAATACAAGTTTATGTTGACTTAGAATTTTATTAAGTCAACTGATTGAAATAAAATTGGTGTTAGAGGTTTAATGAAAAAATTGGGAATGATTTAATTATATAATATGTGATGTAAGATGAATAAATTAAATATATAATTTCTTATGCTTTCAATGGTGTGATAGATTTGTCTACCAAAGTGTTTTAATCAATCTGTATGTTGAACAAGACTTAACATTAGAACTAGATTTTCATATGCCTATTAATCAAAGTACCTTTGGGTAAACCCAGGGGCAACTAAGAGGAATGGACTCCTTCGTTCAACATTACAAAATGGATACTAATTTTAAGCTAATTTCTTCGGTGATTCGATGAGATAAAATATTTTTCAGATGGAATAGAAATATTTTGAAGTCTTAAAGGGAAAACTTTGATTTAAATGTTTAATGTAGAAGGAGGTCAGATAAATGACAGTAAATGAACTGGTCACTGGTCAATGAACTGGTCCACTGGTCATGTAACAGACGTCGTGTAAACTAATCAAGCAAGTAGAGTAGGTTGGCATTATTCAAAGTTGACTTCTGTTTTTGGGTCTATATCGTCTGTTAGTGAAATAAAACTTGAAATTTTCTTTCATAGCATGCTAATTTTATTTAACTGGACACTATCGGAAAAGTTTAATATTTCAGTGTTTGCATGAAATTTAGCTACAAATAAATATCTTACGAATTCACAAAAGGTATTCCCATTCTTTTAAAGAAATTTCTGCAAAAAAAACTATACAGCTAACCGTTTATAAGGTACTAGTTTTTTTATTGTATTCCATTATGATCCATCAAAGTATGGTTAGCATTATGTTGTGAAAGTTTTTAGATTTCATCGTAAATCAACATTCTAGCTTTTTGTAGTTAAGTAAGGCCAAATTAATTCCATAGTAACCAATATTTGAACTTTCTAAAGATAGTTTAAGAAAAAGAAATTATATTAATATAACATAATGGGCAGTGAAATGGATTTTCCATTATGCAATTTTACCCAAAACTTATCCAACTAACCTACACTCAAAGGGCTATTTTTGAGTACAATATCAAATTAATCCATCAAACGGTGTGAACTGTGAAATTCTTGATTTCAACCACTTGATTATTGTCTTCAAATACTGTTATTCCTTAACTCATAATTGCATGAGAATTTTATTTTTGCCATGGACCTAAGAATGAATATGTAAATATAACAAACATTGTTTTAGTGTAAATAAATGTTCTTGTTCAAAGAATAGAATTCACTATAGAAACTGAAAAAAATAGAACATAATCTTTTTTGAATGTTACAGTAAGTCTAAATAAAACACAGGAGAAAGACCTTTTTCAAATTACTTGTCATGCCTTTTAGGCAATCACTTTCTGAGAGTCAACCTGTGCTGAAGTAATTTGGTTCTGGTTTTAAGAATAATGGTAATATAAAAACTTGTTTGATAAACATTACACTAGCAGATGTTTTCCATCACCCGTACTTATAAGGCTTTCACCTTTTAGTGCTGTTCTAGGGACGTAAATTGTGGCTATTTTAGTAATAGGTCAGATACATTACCTGATGATTCTACATTGGGAGTCCTAAATTTTGCCTAATTCAATTTCATTTAGAGTAGGGATCTTTTTAACAAGTACCTGACATGATATAGGCTCGAGACCGACAGTTTTAACGTCCTCTCCGAGGGACGACGTGCTGAGGTTTATTCAACTCCCGCGTGAATAAATCGAGGGACAAGTGGGATTAGACTAACAGTAATGAATTTTCAATTTATAAAATTCTTTGTAAGCATGGTAAGCTCAGTTATACTGAGCAAACTGATAGGGGCATTTAAATAAGAACACCAGTACAATCTGTGAAGACAAAATTATCCACTGATTTATACCAATAGAGTAATGAGATTGGGAACACATGCGAAAGGAATAAATTGCCAAAAGCCAATAATAAACGTAACAGTATAGAGTCGGTATTAATTTTTGATTGTTCTATTATCAGAAACCTAGTATCTAATGATTCTGTAATACTGCTCTATATTAAAGGAGCTCTTCCCCTTCCTATACCTACCTATTTCCCTTGTTGATCTATTTCTAGTTCTTCTTTCCTCCAGTTTTGCCTCTCTTATAACTTCGCTATTTCAAAAATAAATACATATCAAAGCAATGATTTCTATCGTATTCTTGGAGTGATACTGCTGCCAGAAGAAAAATAAATCATAGGAGTCTTTCATGAAGATTCATTGGAAAAAATATTAAAATGTCTTTATTGCTTAAAATCTTTTGCAAATTAAAATACAAATAAAAATATATGTATAAAAGGAAATAAGAAGTTAGTTCCAAAAGATAGGTTAAACTCTAATTTTCTGTTTTTTACTCTTTTTTATAGTATTTACTTTGGTGAGAGGAAGTTTCAATGTATAGCAGTCTTTCTTCAATTTGAATTCCGGTTTAGCACCAACCAGTCGGCACAGCTGATTCAGCCTAAAAATAAATAATGGGATTATTATTTATTGCCAGAAATGTATATTAGAAATACTGTCATTAATTCCACGGAGATTGTTAAAAATATGCAAGACAACTAAATGATTTTCTTTCCTTCTCAACTCTTTTTTTTTTAATTATTATTTGAGGGTGATTATAGCTCTCCTCTTAAAGCATAGAACATCGCCATACTTTAGACACCGGAGGATAAAGTAGAAGGAGACGCAGGTTATGTAGAGAGAGGAGGATAGGTTATTTTTCTTCTTTTAAAGTTTATGCTTCACTTAACGTAAGGAGTTGAGAAGGGGTAGTAGTAATGGAGTGATTAAGCGCCTCTAACACTCAACTCCGACTTTCGGCCTTCACGAGGCTACCCTGTTAACCTGCTATATGCAGGGAAAAACGAAAGAGGAGGAGAAGGTGATTAAAAAAAAACTATTGTACTTCCCCTCTTCTGTACTAAAGTACCCCAGCAGTTAGCTTCAACGCCTCCAAGAAGCTCAGCACTTTTGCTGGTTCCAGCGGTAAAAGTTTTTCTATGGTTTGTTGAGTGTCCCGAAGCACCTGCCTCTCTGCAGCAAAGTTGCCTTACAAGTTATCAGCAGGTGCAACGGTGTTTCTTCCTCTTTGCAGAATCTGCACAAACCATCATTGATAATGTCCATTCAGGCTCCCTATGTTTCAGGAGAAAGTACTTCCTTTCTCCTTCTTCGGATCCTCAGGTGCACTTGTGGGAGGTTCCTACTAGTTTGCGCTTCCGGAGGATGGGCTCCAGACTTCCTTCTCCTTACACGGGAAAATCCCTGAAGCTCTATCGGTGGTATTTTTTCCGCTCGGTATTTACTCAAGAGGGTCGCCTGATGCCCTTGAGGCTCCGTTCATAATACAGAAACCCCTGTATCATCCATCCTTCGGCACGGATCGCATAACACCTTAGATTGAGGCTGGGATAAAGGAGGGGATTTGGTGATTAGCAACGATGGGAAATGAAGGTGGTCAGGCCCAGCCTCTGATCACCTCCTCCTCTTTCGTTTTTCCCTGCATATAGCAGGTTAACAGGGTAGCCTCGTGAAGGCCGAAAGTCGGAGTTGAGTGTTAGAGGCGCTTAATCACTCCATTACTACTACCCCTTCTCAACTCCTTACGTTAAGTGAAGCATAAACTTTAAAAGAAGAAAAATAACCTATCCTCCTCTCTCTACATAACCTGCGTCTCCTTCTACTTTATCCTTCAGTGTCTAAAGTATGGCGATGTTCTATGCTTTATTTCGTATAATTTATTTGTTTTTAATCTGTCTAATTTAACTGATTTATGATTATATGTAATTGTTATTTGTACCCATATTTAAGCAATATTTATTAAGAATTTATCAAATTATAACAGATTAATCGAATTAAATTAAATAATGAGTTTCGGTATTATTATTTTGCAAATATTTTTCGTGAAGTCTACTTTCTTTGTGATATAATCCATGTGTTTATTATTTGTTTTATTTTTTTATAGTTATGCTTCTCTTTGAGCATAATATAAATTTCTGGTGGGTTTAAGAAAAAACTTCTTTGGGCCGAAAAAATGTTTCGAATTGAATTAAGTCTGTTAAGGGGTAGTACCACCGTAATTTCATTCCATAAAAAGATATTCGAAAAGATCTTACATTATATTACAAGATGTTAATAGTAAAAACAGCCTGAAATAGTTACCAAATAAGATTAAATTCAAAAATGAAAGTTTCTATGTATCTAGGTCGAGACCAAGGGTGCTTGTTTTCCATGTAAGAGATTATACGCCTCCCTTCGGGAAGGACGTCAGCCGGCCCTTATCATTAACTGTCAATCATTCATTCTCATGACAGCTGAACAATAAGACATCGTCACAGATAACTTCAACCATCGCTGGTAGTTAATATCAAGTTGTAACCAAGTTGGCCCTTTTTATCAACCCCTGGTGACCTAGATCTATCCTGAAAAAAATCTACCTAATCTCTCCATAAAGATCAGCTGATTCTTCCACTCAAGTTTTTTTAATTTATTTTTCCTAATACTGCTTACAACTTGATTTCTTCGAACCATTAATATTTCGTTCCTTTTTATCTCCCACATTTTCTAAGAACGGAAGGGTGGCTAATGAGTTAATAGGCACCCATTTTATCGATGGAGAAAAAACTTTTCTGGTCTCATTTTTACAAAGAATCCTAAATATTGTCATATTCAAGTTTTTCAATTTTTTTTTAGAATCAACATATGTAGGTATTGCTCTCTTTGTTTTTATAAAATATCTTTTATGTGGAGGCTATGATATCCAATAATTTTACAATTCTTGGCCACAAACAACGCCACAAAAAACAAAAGTTGTCAACATATTTACCTGTTGTATAACTAGTTACTATGTAGTAATTATACATACTTTGAAATTAAAGACAAAAGCTATACAATGTTTTATTAAGAAAACAACGCGTTTCGAACACGTAATGTTCTTCTTCAAGTTTACTCGTACAAAAAATAAAACATAAATAAATTATACATTGAAATATGCAAGTTCAAAGAGAAACATAACTTGTGATTGTGCACGGTGAAACATAGTTAGGAATCTGTCAAAGATCTACTCCCCCTCCACTAACTTGTCGAAGTCTCTATTCCATTCTTTTCATTAATGAAATTCTTTACTTTAATAAACAAATTCTTTGTTCAATAAGTTGTTACAATGATTGATTTCTGAAAGTTACAAGATAATTCTGAATAACACTGCGTTCAAAACTAGTTTTCTTCAAAAAACTTTCATTGCACAAAGAGAGTTTGTCTGTAATTTCCAAAATAAACTACCTAAAGTATACGAGATATTTTTGATATTTGTTGTGAGTGGGTATAACATATACTAAAACAACAAGTAATTATTGTTAAATTTAAAGTAAAGTTATTGTAGCATTTATTCTCTCTCTCAACAGTTATAAATTAAAAAAAAAAACAACTTTTTTTTGTAACTTACTTAGTAACTTTGAATCCTTTAAAACATGTAGTCAATACGTCCATATGCAGTTTGAAATCTGATATTATCAGGAGTCCAATAAAAACAAAACATATTGCTTTATCCATCAGGACATCTGTCATTTTAAGGCTTAGAAAAAATAATTCAAATTAATTAAATAGCAATAAATATTTCTCAGATCAGAAACACGATTAATATTTTACCTTGCGTCAGTAAACTTTTTAATGATCTTCTTTCCTACATATTTGGAATATGGACAAATGGTTGCAGCATTTCCCTGAAGATTTAGTTTTCGGTATTTGAACTGAAGCAGTTTTACTATACTATCCAAATATAACAGAACTTCCATCTTTTCAGTAGTCATATTTTCTTTTAGAATATTGTAATGGCTATACAAGAAGAAAGGACCCCTATAACACAAATGTAATGTGATGATAAATGAAATCGAAATTCTTAGAATCTATCCTAAAGTTATAGTCAAATACAAATTATAAATTACACAAAACACGACACAGAAAAAAGAAAGAACACTTACAGAATTCAATATTTCGAACTGTTGTTCGAAATATTGAATTCTGTCAGTGTTCTTTCTTTCTTTTTATTCTTTTTTCTGTGTCGTGCTTTGTGTAATTTAAAGCTTTATAGTCCTTGTGGACCGTTTCTTATATTTAGTACAAATACAAATTATGTTATGGGAAGAAACATAATTGTACTTACGAAGAATCTGTTGGTTTCGGAGGATTGTCCAATAAAAACACTGCACTACTTTCAAGGTTCTGCCTTTCTTTCTCCGTTACAATATCGTTCAAATCGTAAACATCTTCAGGTTTTTCAGCATTTCTGTTACACGGTGGTAAAATAACATTTACTATTTCTTCTCCTAAGTTATCTACTTCATTTAAATCTTCCATATCTACTTCAACACCTAAAAAATTACATAATTACTCTTATAAGTTCGAGTAGGAGTGAGAAAAGTTTTGAGATGAAGGTAGTATCTCAGAGTATCCATGGTGACAATGAGAAGAGCATAATAAAGGGTTGTAAGGAAAAAAAGATGTTGAAGGAGTTGGGGGGAAATGGAAAGTGTCTTTATAATAAGATGGTTGACTGAATAACAAAGACTAAATGTCTCTCTCTGTTAGGGAACTGTAGCTTGAAATGATAGGGTTTCGGGAGGAGGGAAACAGACATGAATGTAAGGAAGTATGTGAAAATAAAAAAACAAGGCGGCGGGTATAATGGTATTAATATCATCATGAGAGAGACATTCGTTAACAGTACTTCTATTAAGCATGGAAATTCTATTACCTAGAAATAAACAAGTGTTTCCAGTGAAAGAGACTGGTAGAAAGAAGAATTAGTAAGCCTGTCTATGACCTCGTGATTATGATTTCACGGACCATGAGGACAGCAACAGAGCCTTTATTGACTGGCATAATAATTAGTAATATCAATTCTTTAAAATATTGTTGAATATATGTTTTTTGTTTCCCTCTGTATTTTTAGGGTTCTGAAAAAGTTTTTAAGTAAAACCGAAACGGTTGCATTTGAGAGTTTGATTTGAACAACAGAAAACTATCTAGTTCTTATTTATTTTAGTTCTATTGTATCAAGAACTTGATATATTCTTCAAGTATATACATATAAATATTTATTTTATAAGAACTCTCAGACAAATACCTAGTTTGATCAAATAGCTTTCTTAGTAAAACTATGCGCCAACGTTACATCTTTATTTTAAGACTTATTCAGGACTACGAACAATGTTGCAGTAAGTTTCTTTCAACAAAAGTTATACATTGTAGTTACATAAGTATGGTTACTACATTATCATTACTTAAGGTACATATACGCGACAAAACACTTATATGACATCATAATATATATTTTTAATTCACATTGTATCAACAGTGCTGTAATCTGTACATCATAATCAAATGTTTGTCAATTTTAACAACCCATAACAGTAATTAAAGAAAAAAACATCTACTGTTATTAAAGCAAAACTGAATTAAAAAATAAGCTATATCAATTATACATACCTGAAACAATTTTAGATATCTTCTTTTGGCTATCTTCGAGATTAATATCGACTTTGCTGGAAGACTGGACATACCTCTTCATCCGTTTAGATCCAAAGGTTTCACTTAAAACATTTATATCCCCTGGCCTTATTTCTTCAACTGTTTCATTATCAAACTTGGGAACTTTCTTTAATACACATGACTTTAATGGAAGTAGACGCATCTGAAGAGGAAAAACAACTTTGACAAATCTACAATTATTTGTAATAAGTTAAATGTCAAACTTGAAAAAGAACAACTCATCAATTTATGAAATTCATAATTAAATAAATATACTAGAAGTAACTACTAACTTTATTGGTATGTTTATTTCTGACTGCTAGCAAGAGTTGAGTATGAGATTCTTCTTCAGTTTCAATCCTACCTCTAAAGATGTCGTCTCCCGCCTCAACACAAACCATTGCAGAGTTGTTTGATTTGTTTTTATAGACGCCGTATTTTGGATTTAGGCCCTCTGGAAAACTATGCCCATTTAATCTCACTAAAAAAGAAAATTAAAGGAATATTATTTAGAGGGCCGTATTTAGGATTTAGGCCCTCTGGAAAACTATGCCCATTTAATCTCACTAAAATTAAAGGAATACTATTTCTTAAGGCATTTTAATGAAAAAATGAAAGTAAAAAATTGATGATATGACTTATGTAAAAAAAATTACTTATTACTTCTAAAACAACATGTCGTGAATAATACATGGTACAATAGATCAAAATTACAATAAGCTTTAAAAGTGCACTACGACATTTAATATGTTACAATGTAAATTGTGGTATAACCGGTTCAATAAATAATCATTAAAATAAATAAGAGACTAAAGAAAATCAATGAAAGAGAAAATATATCTTCTGTAAAAGTGGGAAATATAAGCCGTATCCAGTAGAATTCCATTCCAATCATTAAGAAATGCGCTAAAAAAAGGATATAGCAAAAATTACGTAGTATCTTACAAACAATAAGTGGCGACTTTTCCTGTACATCTCCGACGTATTCTATAACTGAGGAAGACATATCAATACTTTTAGTTTACTCCTTTCAAAAACAAACACGGCGGACCATCAGAACCCAGCCACAACCTCCAAACAATTCAGTAATCGATAGGAATTATGACCCTAGTCGATTCTTCTCTCTTTCTCTTCAATGTAGAAAGAAGCATCCATACAATTATGCATGTTTCATAAAAATTTATGAGCCACTCGTGCTATTACTCCCAGATATATACATATAATCCTCATTAAAGCACTTTCTTTAACATGTTTCCAGGTACAATATTTAATCGATTTACAAACATTGTTGACAGATTTAAATTGCCTTTGAACGTTATTTTTTTTTAATTTGTTCGGTTTACATATATTACTTTTATTGCGATAATATCTCCCCAAATTATCGTCGGTCATTTTCTTCTTATAAACTAGTGATAAATAATAAATAATTCAATTTTAATTTCTTCTAAAATACTTCATAATGCATTTAATTGTTTTTGTCTGTTATGAAATTATCACACAGTGCATTACCAGATAGTCTCCTATAATTATTAATCTTTATTATAAAAGGTAGTAATAAAAGAGACGGATATCTATAAATAGTCTAATCGTACGATTTAGAATTATTTATATGCACACGTATACAAATAAATATAGGTAAAATGAAGAGAATAGTAGTAATTTATCACTATTAAGAGGTCTCGTTGTGGTACTTTTTCAAAAATAATGAACAAAATTGACATCCTTAAGCAAATCTTAAAAATATCTGGATTGATGACTTTTTAGATTCTGTATAGCTCAAAATATGTAAACATTATCTAATAAAATATGCACTAATTAATAGTTAAAAAAATAGATAAAAATATTTTAAAAACAAATGGCATTAGGCAAAATTGTAAAGTACTTAGTGAATTAACATTGTATTTTCTATAACTTTGTCTACAACTATAGCTGTGAATTCATCGAAAGTGTCAAACAAAAAATGTAAACTTTGCATGTTCTATTTGTTTACATTTTGAACGCTTAACACAACGATAATGCTACAGGAGGGTGACCATCATGCCACCTGCTCTAGTGTCTCTGGGTACAAATTATTTAATTTTCGCAACGGTTTTAGTAAAAATGTACACTATTACTATTTTTCACTCATGCAAAGACTACTATTTCGTAATAGTAATAGTATTCTTATTATTATTTGAGGGTGACTAAAGCACTGCGTTTAAAGTGGTTTCTTTTCACGTTCAATCACGTGACAACTTTTTAGGACTATTTTTTGTACTATATGAATTTAAATTTTCCAAGTGAGAAAAAAATAAATGTAATAAAATTACTTATCAAAGCAATCATTACATTATTACTACTTTTATTCACAATAATTTTCTAAAATTAACTCCACAGAAGGTTAAAAAAAGGGAAAGACATATTTGCTAATAGAATTAACAAATAATTAATACACAAACTCATTTTTTTGTAATTTTTTTATTTTAGATAAAATTTGGTTATAAGCATGAAAATAAATTAATTATTCAACTAAAAGGAAAAAAATATGAATAACAGATGATTTCAATAAATGAATAGAATAAATGAATATGAATAAAGGGAATTTAAGAAGGCATATTATTGATCTGCTCGTTAATGTTAAGAAATTGCATTTTAAATGGAGTGTCAACCAAAACAATAAACACAACAGTGAAGCATTTAAATCATTATATACGTCAAGCGAAGAGAAATATGTGGAATAATCCATTAACAACTTAAAATTTTTTAATATAATATAACTATGAGAGTTATTTACAACTATAAAAATGCACGATTTACTTATTATTCAAAATTATAATGCTAACTAAATTCAAATTTTCCTCCACATAACTACTAGCGTCACTGGACACCTAACGGACTGCACAATATTAATTGCTAAATTATAACCTAGCGTTAGTAATGGAGTGATTAAGCGCCTCTAAGAGCCTCTGACACTCAACTCAGACTTCCGGCCTTCACGAGACTACCCTGTTAACCTGTTATATGCAGGGACAAACGAAAGAGGAGAAGGTGACCAGGGCTGGGCCTGACCACCTTCGTTTCACATTTTTCCTAATTCCCAAATCCCCTCCTTTTATCCCAGCCCATTAAACCATATGTGATGGTTTATGTAGATCGTACAAACAAAGAGGAGAAACACCGTGTCAGCTGCTGACTGACTGTACGGCAACTTTGCTGCACAGAAGTAGGTGCTTCGGGACACTCAACAAATCCATAGAAAAACTTTTACCTCTGGAACCAGTGCTAACCCTCTTGGAGGCGTTGAAGCTAACTTATTACATAGCATGAAAAAAAAATGAAAGATTCATTTTTAAAAAATTAAACTTTTAATTTAATGTTAATATATTTTTTTAAATATTCTTTCATACTAATCATTAATAAATAGGAACAATAAGAATTTATGGTTTCGAGAGTAGTTGTTCCCCTGACTTAACCCAAAAATATACCCCTCAAACCATTAAATAATCATATACCAATACAATTCTTATAATTCTTTCTTAGAAATATATTACTTAAAAAAGAAAGAATGGAGCAAATTAAATATATTGGATGAAGTAAATTATTGAATTCAAACAAAAGTAAGATACAAACAAACATTTTTTGATTCAGTCTGGATGGACACTATAATTTTTAATTACATTTTTTAGTTGTCATAAAACAGAAGATGTAAAGTTGAAAATAATATTAATATCATGCTTGATAGCTCCGTCTGTCACACTGAATTTGTTTAGAGTAACCTGCTCATGGTTATCGGCTATCAATAGGCGGCGTTCCTTAAATGTTTTACTGCCTCTTACACGTGTATGATCCTTTGACATCTAGGTATCACTATCTTTGATGATTCAATCTTTTCACTAGAGTAGTGTGCTACTGTTTGACTAAAACACCAGCGTTCCATATTGAAATATTTATTACAGTTAAATTTATAAAATGTCAGAAGTAAAAGATATTGAAGGTGCTCTGCAGGATTTATCTCTTGGTAAATATTCGTTTCTTCCAAATTTTATGGTGATGACTATGTATTGTTCTTATGGTTTTGCTTGGTTTTTTCGATACTGGATCCAGATTGGGCAAGCCCCAGATTGTGTTAAAAGTATATGATGCAAGATTATATATAGTGATGTAATAATATCTTTATGTTTTAAGGCGAACTTTACACTAGTGAAAAAAGAGGTAACGATGAGTTAGGTGATGGCTCCAAAGATAAACCCTTTAAAACTATTTTGAAAGCGCTAAAACACCATGGAAAACAACCTTTCCCTCAAATTATGGTAGATTCCAAAAAAAACGACGTAAGTCTAGGAACGATGCAGTTTCTTTTTAAAAAGTTTCAGTGATCTTGGAATGATCTTTTTACTCACTTTATGTTTTAGTCGTTCGAGCCTGTTTCAAAATCTCAACTGAAGAAACAGTCAAAAATATTTATTCGTGAAAGTTATAAAACTCTTGATAAGGAAACACCTATAGATGAAAAACTGGATCATCAGGCATTATTAGAAGAAGGAAGAAAAATAGTTTTAACTGAAGATAGTAGTTTACCTAAAGCGAAACTAATTAAAATATCAGCATCTGTTGAAAACAGAGGAATAAGGGTTAAAATAAACGGTTGGGTTCACAGGCTTAGAAGACAAGGTAACTCATTAAGGTTTTCATATTGATGCTTTATTTATATCTTAAAAGTACTTTCATTAAGTATAATAGTAGTTCTCAATTTTAAAACTTTTCAAAGATACCTTTGTCATGATCTTAATAGTGGCTAAGTATTCATTTATTCATGATAATTTCTATATTTGGTAGACGAAGTTTTATGCCCTGAAAAAATATGCATATAGATATACGTAACATTTAACATATTAAAACAATAGTAATTGTAATTAGTCCTCCATATTTATTTCTGTGCTGTCTGTTTGTAATTTTGGATATATTTTTTTAATTTGAGAGGGATTTTCATCTTTTCTTTTTTTAATTTTTTTATAAGTAAGCATGACTTAATTATCTTCCCTGTTACTACATTAAAGGAACATTTCCTTAAAGTTTCAATTGAAATTATTGAAAGTACTTTAATTTTATAATAAATATTGTAGCTTTGAAATTTTTACGTTATTTAATTTTGTGATAATTTCCAGGGAAAGGATTAATGTTTATTACTTTGAGGGATGGAACTGGATTTCTGCAATGCGTTTTAAGCAAACTTTTGTGTCAAACCTACAATGCTTTAGTATTATCAACTGAGTCATCTGTTTGTTTGTATGGGACTATTAATCCGATTCCTGAAGGAAAGACGGTTAGTAGCAGAAATTTTTTTATCAAGTCTGTGGGATTTGTGAAATAAGTAATGCTTTTTTTATAGGCTCCAGGTGGACATGAACTTCAGGTTGATTATTGGGAACTGATTGGTTTGGCACCTGCAGGAGGTGCCGATTCTATACTCAACGAGGAATCCCTTCCTGATGTTCAACTGGACAACAGGCACATTATGATCAGAGGAGAAAATGTATATAATTTATCTCGTTAATATTTTTTTTTTAATTCCTGCTGATGATGATGATAATTTTCTTTTCATATTGCATATAATATAATTAATGACTTGTTTATCTATTCTAATTTTTTTAATTAACATTTATAAGAAGTAACCGGATTTTATTTTTTATATTTTTTTCGTCTTTGGACTGACTGATTCAGTTATTAATATTTCAAGGTTGCCGGAAAAAAATCAGCACTGATAGTCCAAAATATTTTTATTCGGGAATAAACAGTTTTTATTAGCAATGAGGTCTTGGAGCTAGCCGGGCAATTTTGATTCTGAATGCTAGATTTTTTAAGGATAATATAAAATAACTAATTTGGTAAAAAATTAGATATCAAAAGGTTTACTGGGAACCGGTTTGTTAAAAAAACTGGACATTTTATCTCAAGGTTTTGATTCATTTATTTTGTTTTATATTTATTTATATTTTTTTTAAAAAATATATTGTAACTGGTTCCAAATATACTTTCCTAGGCTTCGAATCTCTATTATTAGTGGAACCAAAATCATTGTAATATTAAGACATAATGTTGGTATTTATTGATGATTCATTCACAGACTTCTCAAGTACTGAAAATGAGGTCAGTCGTGATGCAAGCCTTTAGGGACCATTATTTCAGTAGAGGGTACTGTGAAGTTACCCCACCAACTCTCGTTCAAACTCAGGTAGAAGGAGGATCAACTCTTTTTAGCTTGGACTATTTTGGGTTAGTTAAGTGTTTGTTTCTTACTTTACAACCAGTATTTATTGACAAGGAAATAAAGTAACCAATTTTAAATGTACTTTTTTTTTAGAGAACTAGCATATTTAACTCAAAGTTCTCAGTTATACTTAGAAACATGCTTACCATCTATGGGAGATGTTTTTTGTATTGCTCAGAGTTATCGTGCAGAGCAGAGTCGTACAAGGAGACATCTGGCCGAGTAATAATTAACTTTTTATGATATGTGGAATAAATATGTAATTTTATAATTTTTTAACATTATTAATTGTGCAGATATACACACATTGAAGCCGAGTGTCCTTTCATAACATTCGACGACCTACTGGATAGACTAGAAGATCTCATATGCGACGTTGTGGACAGAGTTTTGAATTCTCCTTATCGAGAAATCGTCTACCAACTTAACCCGGTATGTATTGAAACAATTATTGATTTGAAAGTACAAGGTATTAAAGTTACCCAGTAAATTAGATCATGAGAAAATTAAAAAAAATGTTTTCTGAGAGATTTTTATTGCATAATACAATTTTTTCCAGGTCTAGTATTCGATAAAATTTATTATAATATAATATCTTATGATGTATAGTGATTGAATTTGTCTACTTAAAATTGTTCAGAAATATAAAATATAATTGTAATTTCCATAGTAATAACTTTGCAGTGACTGCATTGTTTAATTTGAGGAATTTTATATTAGTAACCAGCAAACGTACCCGTCTTTGATGGAATCAAAAATTCTATTATACTTGGTATTCCGAAATACCATAGAATACATACCTGTTTTGGTCTATTACCGTGTGCCTATGCCTTTCAGCTATACCACGGAATAAAACAGAGCGGATCGATGTTTTTAACGTGGTGCCCTTTAGCCATGCTGAGGAGGCCATAACAGGCCGATAAAGGTACTGGCGGCACCCCACAGCAAAGACGTGACCATGTGAGAAAAACTTGGTCTCGCTAACTTGAATTCCCGCGTTAGATAAAGTTTCCCCTTGCGACTTAGTTAACGTCATTGCGAAATAGACTCTGACGGGACTTTGGAATCGTTTCAACGGAAACAGATAGTGGCTCGGAATCAATGGTATGGGTGGTATACACACAGTTATATTTATATACACATTACAGTTATATACACACGTTCCAGCAGAGATGGGACGCCGGCAATGTAGGTCGTTGGACCTATAAATTCCTCCCCTTCGGTCCAAGCCCGCCTGGAACTAACACATCTAAAGCCAGACCACGTGTCACTCCAGTACCTAACAGGCCATGGTAATTTCGGGTCGTACCTAATGCGCTTCCGGCTCAGACCAAGTGCGGCTTGTGACTGTGATCACCCGAATGAGTCAGTGCAGCATGTTCTCGAAGCCTGCCCGAGATATGACAGGGAGAGATACAGATTGGAGATGTTTTTAGGCTCTACCCTGTCCAACTCATACGGTAGAGTACTTGAAAAAGTAAACCTTTCGGCGTTCCTAAGCTACATCCATGCCATAAATAGGGTTAAATCACCCTAGGACATTATTTTTAAAAAAAAGAAAGTAAAATGTATAATGTATCAGAAAAAGTCTGACCTAGTTATGTTAGGTCAAATATCATTCGTACCCAGTGCAACCGTTTCGCGATGTAAATATACTGTTGCACGAGTAGTATCGAGTTGCCCGCCTCCGCGTGGTCCACCTTGGGCGTCGTCATGTGTACATGTGACGGCTAAAGGGCAAATCGTAAAAAGACAACCTGACTTGATTTAAAAACGATATGGCCTGAAAATGGCTTGGTGCGTATAAGGGTCAACACAGATATACACACAGACTCCCCATTCCACACCCAGTCAAGATGTCCGCCTCTATGGCATATCCGTGCAGAGCACATATTCAGAGTCGTGTCCGGTTCAGTCTGTCAAGAAATTCAGTTAGATAATGTACTGCTTCCTCATCACTAATCACTGTCTTTACTGACTTGTAAGTTCTTTCCTCGGTATAATATAACGTAAGAACTTGTTTGTTGATTTTTCCTGCCGGTTCATATTAAGGGCTGAGAATTGCTGGTTTACAAAACTATATATTCTTAATAGATGGTACTTCCTCAACTCTTGGAAACACCTTCTCAGTGATGTCGAATACGCAATATATTCATATAGTCCAATGAAATTAAAATCAACTAACAATACTTACTTGTCACACCTGCGTATTTTCAAAACAAACTTGTCTCTGAAGTTAGGAAAATACAGTTTAAAGCCCCATAATTTCGCTTGGTTTAAACGTATATAACTTCACTTCTACCTTGAATTTCTAATCAATTAAGAGCTTATATTTTAAGTTAGACATACACAAATCTACTGTCAAAGGTTCAGCTTGATATGTCTTATGGTGGCTGAGTTTACTTGTCACAAAATTTTGCGGACAAACCGACAGACATTTTTCTAAGGGTAGATTCGATTTCTCCAATGTATGAAACGTAAAGAAAACTTGAAATGAGTAAGTTCTAAGCAATGTGCAAAAAAATTCATTATTTTATTTATATAGATTTATTTTTAAAAAAAAACCTCCTTCTGCAATTACTCAATTTTGTTTTATTTGAGCTAGGTATCAATTTAGCTATCCCAGGGGCTGTAAACTTGCTTAAAATCTATATAACCTACTATTTAAAGTAGATTAAAAATATTCTATATCTAAAATGAATGCTTGTAATGTTATATATTACACAAGTAATGTTGCTACACAAGGTCACATAGATATCTGAAATAAAGAATAAAGTCTTTTTGATTTTCATCTTTAATTTTTAAAGTTTATGTTAAATGGAATCTGCAGTATGAGCCACAATTATCTTTTAATTTATTTTACGTGTAATACTTTAGTACATATGGATATATTATATAAGAAAGAAACTTATATAAGAATAAGAAAATTCGCTGGATGGGTGCATAATATAACAGCATCTTTTTCTTTTTAGGAATTTAAAAAGCCTGAAAAACCGTTTATGAGAATGAACTACTCGGATGCCATCAAGTTCCTTAAAGAGAATGGCATTACTAAAGAGGACGGAACATTTTATGAATTTGGAGAAGTAAGTGTATATTAACATTCTTCTGTTTTTTTGTATATATTTTCTAAAATATTTGAAACTGAAATATGTTTTATTTCTTGTTTTAGGACATTCCAGAAATGCCTGAGAGAAAAATGACTGATATGATTAATAAGCCAATAATGTTATGTCGTTTTCCGGCTGGAATCAAAGCATTTTATATGGAACGATGTGCTGAAGATAATGAACTTACAGAATCAGTTGATGTTCTTTTACCAAACGTTGGAGAAATAGTAGGAGGGTCGATGCGTTTAGCGGGTTTACAAGAGCTTTTAGACGGTTATAAGAATGCAGGAATAGACGCCACACCTTATTACTGGTATTCAGATCAGGTAATGATCAGTTTGTGAACAAAATTTATTAAATATTATTTCATGGTGCTTATTTATAACAATTTCAGTTATAACGAAATTAACTTATGAGCTAAGCAAGCAGTTATTGTGTGGTCTCTACTCATGATATTGAGGAAAAATATATTAAGTCTTCAGAACAAGGATTTTATTTTACAACGCGTTTCGAACACTTAGTGTTCATCATCAGATACATCTATAATATAAACACGAAAATGTATAATCATTTCTGAAGTTAAATAAAAGAAAAACCAAAATTTTAACTAAAATAAAAGCTAAAAGGAGTTACACACCTGAAATTTACTTACACTAAGAAAGAAAAAACTTTCTTTCCTCGTATATTAGAATTGGAGTCGTTTGGTCGGTTTCGCATCTTCAAAATTAGCTTCAGAATTGTAAGTTTTGTATAAACTGTTAAGAGAATATTGCATCTCCCATTGATTCTACTTTGGGAATCCTAAATTTTGCCTAATTCAAGTGTTTTAGAGTAGGGATATTTAACGAGTAGTTGACATCGTACATGCTCGGGATCGGTGGTTTCACGTCCTCTCCGAAAGACGACGTGCTCAGCTTTATTCAGCACTCATGTGAATAAATCGAGGGCCAGAGAGTGGGTATCGAACCCCTGACCTACCTGCCAGAGGCGAACTCAGTGACACTGAGCTTAGTCCTTCATATTATCAATGTTGTCCAATATTATTGATGTCCTTTTAAATTGAAAGTTGTCAACTGATATTGACATAATGCGGGGTAACATAAATCACGAGCCAGTCAATTGAACAATACTACTATTCAACGGTTAAGAGCGTGGGTCGTGGTAGAATAAAAACGCTATCTTTTACGTTACGTCATATATCACTTTTATGTTCTATTACGACTCAAGGCCTTTAACATTAAATAACAATAGCTGTTATTTAAATGGACCGTGATATGGTGATAAACATCTGGAGGGAAATCTTTTCGCTTTCCTGTTGCTCGTGCTGCATATGTCGGCCGACCCTATTGAAAGCATATAAAACAGGGAATAAAAATCCATTGTGACTAAAATCAGTTGTCATTCTAGTCACATGAATGAAACCTCCTAAGTTTTATATTGCTATTTCTTATTAAAGTATTGGCATTTATGCCCTTTGAATTACTCGTATACTGAACTAAGTTATTCAACTATTGCATATATATTTGTGATTTTTTAAACTGTTTTGACTCTCCAAAAGAAAAAAAAGGAAAGAAATTCAAGATAATATTGTAAGTTTGACATACAGATGAATATAAAAACTGCGCGTATTGAACATGTGTTGTTCTTAACTTCAATAGAAGAGAAAGTCACTTAAACCTTTTAAATATAGTGTTAATTAGGGTATAATAGAGTTAATTAAATTATGTGTGGTAGATTGTAATTTTTAGTTTGAAAATAATTACTATATACAAAAATTTGTGCTTGCAATGGTTAACTGCTTATCCCACCTTCTAAGTAATTTATACATGGAGTTCTTTGAAAGTAAAATGTTAAGCTCAATATTGCCTAGACATGTTAAATGGTATAGATATGTTGACGATGTACTTTGCATCTCTCCTAATTCTATAAATAATGGTGATTTCCTAATGAAATTGAATTCATTAGTGCCGATAATCAAATTCACAATGGAAGAAGAAGTAAGTGGTAATTTGCCCTTCTTAGATGACTTGATCCATAGGTTACCTAAAGAGTTACGCTTTAGTGTATATAGAAAACTTACGAATGTACTTGCATATGTTCACTTTATTCTTCCCATCCAAAAAATGTTAAAATTTCTGTTTTTAGAAATATGTTTTTGAGGGCGTTAAGAGTGTGCTTTCCTGAATTCCTTAATGAAGGGATTAACAACATGAGGTCAATTGCCCTTTCATTAAAATACCCCTCCTCTTATATCGATTTAGCTTTGAAGGGTGCTAAAAAAACTCTCTCTAATACTTCAACAGAGCCCCGTTCATTGTCAAATTCTACGGTTTTGCCATCATGAGTCATTGGACCCCCTTCCAAGATTAGCCAAATAACTTGTTTTTAATATAGTGTTTTCTAATCGTAATAATGTTGGTAATATGTTAATAAAAAACTCTCCCAGCGAATTGGAGTCCGCTGGTATTTATAAAATTGTGTGCACAAATTGCCGTAAAATGTATATTGGTCAAACTGGTAAATCATTAAAGACACGTGTAAAACAACACCAATACAAAGTAAGTAGACAGGAAAAAAGTAGTGCCTTATTCTTAAAATGAATATAAAAATGAATATATATAAAATATACATATAAAAAATGAAAATCATCATATTGATTGGACAGGAGCTGAATTTATTACCTATGAAAAATCAATGTTGTTAAGAAATAATATTGAATCGTCTCTAATTAAATTTAATAGATCTAATATTATAAACATTAGTAACGGTCTCTTCAAACTTGATACTTTCGTTACGAGGGCAATAGCCTTTTTCTAAGAGGGTTGACAGCTAGCGGATAGTTTTTTACTCTTTCTTACTGTACTGCTTTGTTTCCCCAAACATCCCTTTCTGGACATTAGTCCTTTCCTGCGCTTTCACCCTTTTAAAATACCACACTTCCCTTCCACTCTTCTCAACTCCTCACCAGATGTTTTCTGCATCTAGTGTTTCAGTTGGGTTTTTGACTCTGACGAAGATCGCTTGTTACGGTTGAAAGATCTTAGTCTTGTTTTCCCATTTTTTATTGTGGTTTGATCATTGATTGTTATCTCACGTGTTTATGTATATGTTTTGTATATGTTGAATTGATATATGCAGCAGCCTCTGCATTTAAGACTTTTTTTACTGACTGTCTCTACTTTTGTGTTTATTGCCAAAGTCGGTTTTGGCAATAATTCAGAGTCTATCGCTCTCTGATAACGTTATTTCACCAAGTTGACAAACCTTGTTTTGCTAACTTGTTCAAACCTCCTGACTTATTTATAATTATTAGTTTAAACACAAAATTAGAGACAGTCAGTAAAAAGGTCGTAAATGGAGAGGCTGCTGCATATTTCAATTCAACATATGTAAAAGAAGATTTGCTGCCTACCTATACAAATATGTATATATACACTATTTCTTTAGAAATACGATCCGAAACGGACAAATATAGTTCAGTGTAGAAAAAGAAACAGGGAAATCAAAATCACACACTTACATTCTCTAATTTTCGGTTTGAACCGTCTTCAGGAGAGATAAGAGAGGTGGTTGGATCTCCAACCATCTCTGAATCAGTGCACTTGGTTCCGCTCTCTTATCTCTCCTGAAGACGGTTCAAACCGAAAATTGGAGACTGTAAATGTGTGCTTTTGATTTCTCTATTTCTTTTTCTACATTGAACTATATATGCGGTCTTCGTCAGAGTCAAAAAATTTTTTTGACTCTGACGAAGACCGCTTGTTACGGTTGAAAGATCTTAGTCTTGTTTTCCCATTTCTTATTGTGGTTTGATCATTGATTGTTGTTTCACGTGTTTATGTGAAATCTTTTTATATATATATATATATATATATATACATATTCACTTGGTAAACGGAAACACGATCTAAACTGGATGCAATAACAGTTCAAAATTGAAGATAGGTAGCACACAAAGTAAAGAAACACACAAACACAAATTTTCCGTCTTCTGACAGATTGCCCAAAAATTTGAGTTTGTAAGTGTGTTTATTTACATTGTGTGCTACCTATCTTCAATTTTATATATAAAATATATATATATATATATATATATATATATACAAAATACGTTGGTTGTCAACAAGTCGACTGTCTTCCCTCCGTCAATTCACTTCTTCTCCTGAGGACAACCGACATTACGGTCTAAATATTGAGAAGTGAGTCATTGTTATGTTTCTATCTTTGTGTCACAGTTTATTTTAAGTGTAATCTGTCCTGCCAGACCGTTTTCGTTTATCAAGATATATATACATGTTTGCCGGGTTGGCTACTTGCCGTTGCGTCTACAACGTGCTTCGTCTCCCTTTCTCTTTTCTCCTGAAGACGGATAACCCGAAAATTTGAGTATGTAAGTGTGTTTCCTTACTCTGTGTGTTACTCTTCTTGAATTTTGAACTCGTGTATATATATATATATATATATATATATATAATTTCATTGTATAATATTATAATCATAGTAATTAATTATTAGTAACAATTATATAAATTTACAAGTATATATTATGTAGTGATTTACATACCTTTTTTTTAAAAATGTTTAAATTACTATGAATTTTGTTTATTTATAATTTCTTAACTCTAAGTGCTCTCTGGTGCTTTTGTATTTTATATGTAATCTGAGGAAAAACATGTGTTCCAAACAAGCTGTTTTTTATTAAAAATTTTTATGTGGAGACTTTCCCAAATGAGTGAATAGCAAATTTTAAAGTATTGTAAACTCTAAATAATCGTATCCTTTTATATTTTGGTATAAAGAGTTATATCGGTTTCTGATCAGTCTATATTTTCAGCGTAAATATGGAACATGCCCTCATGGTGGCTATGGGCTAGGACTGGAGAGGTTCATGTGCTGGCTACTTAATCGTTATCATATCCGAGAAGTATGTCTCTATCCGAGATTCCTCAAGAGATGCAGACCATAAGCCTTCATATTGCCTATTTTTCCGAAACACCAAATAATAAAATAGTAACATTGAAAAAGTTGGGCAATTCATAAAATGTTGTCCTCAAATCACCAGTCAATAGAAAAAATTAATAAAAACACTAATTTAATCAAGGGTTTGTTACGTACTTTTCAGTTGTGTTCTATCACTTTTTATTTAGACTCTCAAAAAATATAAGTTCTTTATTAGATCGCTATTTAAAGAGTTCGTTTAAAAGATTCACTACCACTCACATCATTTAGGTTTATTTTACTTCCATTTAAAATGGAATATAATGCAATGTATTTTATTGGTTTGTTATTTTTTCGTTTATTTAAAAAATAGCTTTGAGTTATTTACCAAGCAGACATTCCAGACAAACATGGCATAAAGTCGACATTTAGCTGAGTAACTGTTTCTGAATGTAATTATGTTTCACATTAAATTTTCCTTTAAGAAATTGTAAAAAATTTCAACTACCTTTAACCTTTTTGAGTTAATATATTCTTAATGGTATGATAAGTTTATTTTTCATATGATCCTAAGCTATTACATCTATGCACTCAATGTAGGAATAAGCCTGTAAATAAGTGAAGCCTCTTGTCCATCCATTCCTGAGAAAGATAACTCTTTAAAAAGGATTTTGTTAACAAGGGTTTTCTTCCAAGATTGCACTAAAGATATACTTCGATCATAATAATGAGGTATCTGGGTTATATACATATAACGGCAGGGTTACCTGTCTTTTTGTCGGTCTTTGGTCACATTCACGTCTCGACTCCTGTGTTCCTTCTTCTTTTTCTCCTCTCTTGAATACGGCAAAACAGCCGAAATGATCGAAAACCGTGAGTGTTAGTCTCTTTTTTTGTGTTCTGTAGTTGTAATTTTATTTAATGGAAATATATATAAATATACACTTATACTCACTTTAAATTTGGAAAAGGATCTAGCACAAGGTAAAATACGGAGAAAAGTAATACACAGGCTTAAGAACACAATTACAAACTGTAATTTTCAGAAAATCGATCTTCAAGAGAGAATAGGGGCAGAGTAAGCTCATGAACCGCAATCATTGTCTGTTGTCATTGTGATTGTCGGTTACCTGTGTGTGCTTGGTCTCCTTACCTCCTGAAGACGGATTTTCCGAATATTAAAATTTATAAGTTTTTTATTACTCTTATAAGTCTAAGTGTAATTTTCCTTCGTATTTGAACTTTTATGTAGAATTCCGGAAACCATAAATTAGACTATGTTTTATACTTCTGCTTTAGAGCTGCCGTTCAAAATGAACCTTGTGGGCTCAGTAGGGCCTATGATTATGACCAGATTTGGGGTCTGTTGAAGTGTGATAACTCGCATCACGATCTAGTTGTCTCCTATGACTGTGCAAGTAAACGATCTTACATTTATTTTGAAAGTGTAACTTAATCAGAGAGGGTTAGGGCCCTCTCGGCCCTAGTAGGTAGAGCAAAATACCGTAAGTATTACCATAAGACAGAAATAGGGAGTCCAAAAGTAAAGCAAGAGATATTTTGGAATATAATGGTAGGTAAAAATTTTAGGAAAAAAAAGGTAAGTTTTCTTCAGACGGATGTTTCATGTTCAATGTAGAACCAATCAAGCAAGCAGTGCAGTTTGGCATTATTCAAAGTTGATATGTGTTTTTGGGCCTATATCGTCTGTTTAGTGAAATAAAACTTGACATTTTCTTTCATAGCATACTAATTTTAATTAAGTGGACACTACAGGAAAAGTTTAATATTTCATTGCATGAAATTTAGCTACGAATAAATATCTTACGAATTCACAAAAGGTATGCCCTTTCTTTTAAAGAAATTTCTGCAAAAAAAAATTACAGCTTATCGTTTATAAAGTACTAGTTTTTTATTTTATTCCATTATGTTTCATCAAAGTATGGTTAGCATTGTGTTGTGAAACTTTTTAGATTCCATCGTAAATCAGCATTCTGGCTTTTTGTAGTTAAGTAAGGCCAAATTAATTCCATAGTAACCAATATTTGAACTTTCTAAAGATAGTTGAAGAAAAAAAAATTATATTTATATAACATAATGGGCAGTGAAATGGATTTTGCATTATGCAATTTTACCCAAAACTTATACAGCTAACCTACACTAAGGGTTATTTTTGAGTATAATATCAAATTAATCCATCAAACAGTGTGAACTGTGAAATTCTTGATTTCAACCACTTGATTATTGTCTTCAAATACTGTTATTCCTTAACTCATAATTGCATGAGCATTTTATTTTTGCATTTAAGTATAAGAAATGTATGAAATATGTATATCACATACTGTCATTAATTCCACGGAGATTGTTAAAATTATGCAAGACAACTAAATGATTTTCTTTCCTTCTCAACTCCTTACGTTAAGTGAAGCATAAACTTTAAAAGAAGAAAAATAATCTATCCTCCTCTCTCTACACAACCTGCGTCTACTTCTACTTTATCCTCCAGTGTCTAAGGTATGGCGATTTTGTTTCTAAGGTATGCTTTATTTCTTTTTTTTTATAATTTATTTGTTTTTAATCTGTCTAATTTAACTGATTTATGTTTATATGTAATTGTTATTTGTACCCATATTTAAGTAGTATTTATTAAGAATTTGTCGAATTATAACAGATTAATCGAATTAATTTTGATATTATTACTTTGTAAATATTTCGTAATGCACACAATGCATTACCAGATAGTCTCCTATAATTATTAACCTTTATTATAAAAGGTTATAATAAACGTAATAAAATATTTATAAAAAGTAATAAACGTGATGGATGTCTATAAATAGTCTAATCGTACGATTTAGAACTATGTATATACACACGTATACAAATAAATATATGTAAAATGAAGTGAATAGTAGTAATTTATCACTATTAAGAAGTCTCGTTGTGGCACTTTTTCAAAACTATGAACAAAATTGGCTTCATTAAGCAAATCTTAAAAAATCTGGATCGATGACTTTTTAGATTGTGTGTAGCACAAAATCTGTAAACATTATCTAATAAAATATGCACAAATTTATAGTTAAACAAATAGGTATAAATATTTTAAAAACAAATGATATTAGCAAAATTGTAAAGTACTTAGTGAATTAAAATTGTATTCTCTATAGCTTAGACTTGAAAACCAAGTTTTTTGTGACTTCATCGAAAGTGTCAAAAAACATGTAAACTTTGCATGTTCTATTTGTTTACATTTTGAACACTTAATACAACGATAATGCTACAGGAGGGTGACCATCATGCCACCTGCTTTGGTGTCTCTGGGTACAAATTATTTAATTTTCGCAACGGTTTTAGGAAAAATGTACACTATTACTATTTTTCACTCTCGCAAAGTCTACTATTTCGTAATAGTAATAGTATTATTATTTGAAGGTGACTGTAGCATTGTCTTTAAAAAAAAATCTATTATACTTCCCCTCTTCTGTACTAAAGTACCCCAGCAGTTGGCTTCAACGCCTCCAAGAAGCTCAGTACTCTTGCTGGTTCCAGCGGTAAAAGTTTTTCTATGGTATTGTTGAGTGTCCCGAAGCACCTACCACTGTTGCAAAATTTGCATAAACCACTATTGATAATGGTCATTCAGGCTGCGTACGATTCGGGAGAAAGTAATTTCCTTTCTCCTTTTTCGGCACGGTCTTCTTCGGGTCCTTAGGTGCACTTGTGGGAGTGTTAGCTCTCACTATTTAGCGCTTTTGGACCTTATGCACTTCCGGAGGATGGTCTCCGGACTTCCTTATCCTTAGTATCATACAGGGTAAAATCCCTGTATCTCTATCGGTGGTATTTTGTCCGCTCCGTCAGAGCACCGCATACCAGAGTAAGCTATTTACTCAAGAGGGTTGCCTGGTACCCTTGAGGCTCCCTTAATAATACAGTAACCCCTGTATCATCCATCCTTCAGCACTGATCGAATAACACCTCAGATTGGGGCTGGGATAAAAGGAGGGGATTTGGGGATTAGGAAGAATGTGAAATGAAAGTGGTCAGGCCCCAGCCCCTGATCACCTTCTCCTCCTCTTTCGTTTGTTTCTACATATAACAAGTTAACAGGGTAGCCTCGTGAAGTTCCGAAAGTCGGAGTTGAGTGTTAGAGGCGCTTAATCACTGGATTACTACCCTTAGTAGTAAGGCGGGCTACTATTTCCCTCGTATCAATGAAAGAGACTTGAAGGGGAAATACTTCATTAAAAAATGAAGGAGAAATAATATTTTTCATAAAAGTAAAACTAAGTAAATAATTTGTTATAAGTGATAGTTAAGTGGACATTTATATAATTAAAAATAACTAAAAATGTAACAGGCATGTTTGTTTAGAACAATGTAACCTCCAAACCACAATAAGAAATGAGAAAAGGCTAAAATTTTTTAACCGTAACAAGCGGTTTTCGTCAAAGCAATATCCCAACTGATTATTATTAGAACAATATAGTGAATATTATTATAAGAACAATATGTGAACGCTTGTTCCTTGTAAATGAAAATAAAAAGGAAGTAACATTTGCATTAATTTATATCAAACAGGTAACAATAACTGAAAAGTAGGATTTGTAACCATCCATTTAATATTGATAAAATTGATCAGTGGACAGGTGTTAGTGGAGCAAGCCTAGTCTAGTGTGAACGGACTTTCCATCTTTAAAGTTATGTCTTTCTGAGAGAGTGAGAAAGATATGCAGCTCCCGGGGTCAATGGCCGAGGTCATTTATAAAATGAAAGTGGTGAGCAATCTAATGACTATTAATTAGGCACAGCAATGAAGTTGCCAGACCAACTATATTTCCAATTTGTCTTGTTTCTCATTTGAAGAGAAATTTTAAAAGCATAATTAATTACAATATAATGAATAATACAATAAATATTTGTTTACATGAATTATTTAGTAATTTCTTTGTTAGATGAAAACCCCAAGTGAGACATTTTTCTGATTGAAATGAAAATATAATTGGCATGTTATTTGGAACAATTGAACGCTTGGAAGGTGTTATAGTCCATATAGTCCATTTATAGTCCAAAATGATTTGAAATAGTTAACATCTTACGATGAATGTTAATCATAAAAGAAAGAATAACTAGGAAGTTAGATTTTAAGTCATTGAACGTCATTATTAACCAAACACTAAATACAAAGAAAGAAGTTAGGGATGCCATCTGATTGATTATCACGTGTCAAGTAGAATACAGATAAATTATATAACCCATATGTTTTGAGCATAATACATTAAAGAATATTTTAAGTAACTATTTTACTCGTATTTGATTTGAAAAGGTTTGCAGTAAATTTTATTGTAAAGATGTGAGTGACTAAGTAATTTCTTTGATTATTAATATCTTAAAATATGAATTTACATTAATTCAAAATTTATTAAAACTTATTTTAAACAGAACTTTATTTCTCTTTTCAATAATCGAGTATTACGAAGTTGTATGTGGGATAGCATGAAGACAGTTATGAATGCATAATTTTCGAGTCTCCAGATAAACCAGTATATTGGCAAAAAAAAAGTATAAAAAATGTTATGAAGTACGAAAAAGTACCCTTCCTTCGATTTATTCACGTGGTAGATGAATAAATCTAAGCCCGTCGCCGCTCAGAGAGGACGTAAAGGCGTCGGTCCCGAGCCTGTTGGATTTCAAATACTCGTTAAAGATCCCTACTGTAAATACTCGAGTTAAACTTTCGGGCTCCCAATATAGAATGTGCTTGAGTGGTATCGTGACAGTCCAATGTTCGTTTTCTTGTGGGACTGCCATTGAAATCTAACCTAACCTTGATGTTATTATCAATAATCTATATACTCTCATTCGGTTGGGTCACCAACCGTCGCTTTGAAAGTACGATTGGCGCACCTATCCCTCCTGATGACGGTTAGGCCGAAAATTTAGAGACTGTATGTATGCTTTTCTATGGTATTCACTGTCTACCTATAGTTTACTCTGAAATGTTTGTTGTCCGTTGCGGATAGTTTTCATTATGATAATATAGATATCGGTAATATACTGCTCACAGTATTCATAGTATTGTTGTAAAAATAATATCCTGAGCTACTCTTTAAACAAAATTAACTATCTAAAAAAATAATTAAGAACCTTCAGTAAAATGGCAAATACACTAACAGACTACACCAGATCCCCTCTTTTATCAATACACAATCACGTGAAAACTTTTTATGACTATTTTTTGTACTTATCAAAGCAATCATTACATTATTGCTACTTTTATTCACAATAATTTTCCAAAATTAATACTATTCATACTGCACAGAAGGTTAAAAAGGGAAAGACACATATTTGCTAATAGAATTAACAAATAATTAATGCACAACTCATTTTTTTGTCATTTTTTTTTATTTTAGATAATTTGGTTATAAACATGAAAATAAATAAATTATTCAACTAAAAGGGGGAAAGAATATGAATAACAGATGATTTCAATAAATGAATATGAATAAAAGGAATTTAAGAAGGCATATTATTGATCTGCTCGTTAATGTTAAGAAGTTGCATTTTAAATGGCGTGTCAGCAAGAATGAATGCCAGCTGTGTAATCTGATCTACCAGTTGAACAGAGCTACAGCCGAGCTGTAGAGCGCAAGCTTCAATTGAATACATAACGTCTTCGTCTTCCATTACCTGCAACAAACCAACATGCTTGAGAAAAACCTGTCCAGGATATCATTACCATATTTAGAGAGATTTTAAGAAATAATAAAACAATCCATATGAATTTATCTATTTATATATAATCTTATACTTATATATAATCTATATAGTAATGTAAATAATGAGTCTAGATAAGCTCAGTTCAACTGTTCTTAGATCATAAAATACAGACTATTCTACAAGTATTTGTGGGGGGGGGGGGGGATCAATTCAACTGTTCTTAGATCATTAGACACCGAATATTCGACAAGTATTTGTGGGGTTCAGTTCAACTGTTCTTAGATCATTAGACACCGAATATTCGACAAGTATTTGTGGGGTTCAGTTCAACTGTTCTTAGATCATTAGACACCGAATATTCGACAAGTATTTGTGGGGTTCAGTTCAACTGTTCTTAGATCATTAGACACCGAATATTCGACAAGTATTTGTGGGGTTCAGTTCAACTGTTCTTAGATCATTAGACACCGAATATTCGACAAGTATTTGTGGGGTTCAGTTCAACTGTTCTTAGATCATTAGACACCGAATATTCGACAAGTATTTGTGGGGTTCAGTTCAACTGTTCTTAGATCATTAGACACCGAATATTCGACAAGTATTTGTGGGGTTCAGTTCAACTGTTCTTAGATCATTAGACACCGAATATTCGACAAGTATTTGTGGGGCTCAGGTTCAAGTGTTCTTAGATCATAAGATACCGAATATTCGACAAGTATTTGTGGGGTCAATGAAGAACGGTAATGAAAAAGTTAATTAAGTTTGTTAGAATTTGTTTAATTATACAAAGGGAAATCATTAAAATTAAAAACGAAAGGGAACAATATATGCAAAACCTCAATGAGAGTTTTGTGGTGTTAATTTCGGTAAAAGCTGTTTTTTTTATACCCATAGCAGCGTATTCTGTTACAGGACGAATTACTTTTGTACAAACTGTAATGGAGTTCCTATATTTTGAATTGTTTGATTTCATACGGATTAACTCATGTTCATGAGGTACTTTCAAAGAAGAAATAACGTGAAGTTGAAAATCTCGTTATCAGGTTTGTTATTCTTGACGTTAGATGTAATAATCATTCTGAGGTAAAATGGATAAACCAACAAAAGTCTCCACACAAATGAAGTTTTATTCAACGTGTTTCGAACATCCATTTTACCTCAGAATGAGTAAATACCACACAATTACGGATTGCACAACTAATGATTTAGATGTAATAAATTTGTCAGCATAAATATCCCATAATATAATGTTATAGGATTTGATGAACGAAATTACGTATGAAAGGACATATAGGTAATATAGAATATCCGTACATATAATCAGATTCTCTGATTTAAGCCTATAGAAGAACAACCAAAATAATTTTGGCCATATTTAAACAGGATACGATAATAAATATAAATTCTTCATAGGGCATTTCAGTAATAAAAAAAAATGTTCAGCTATAAAGTAAATATATAAATATATTGGTTTTTACTACACTTATACAGAAAATAAGCACCAGACATTTTATTAAGATGAATGAATAAAAGAATGTTAAGTATTTGACACAGATCTTTATTTAAGATTAATTTCCTAAGCGAACCACTAAAGTCAATTAGAGGGCCACATAATATACCAGATAGCTCTGATACAGAACTTTATTTCAAGTTCCTTTTAGATTACTAAAGCAAAGGAACATTGTGCATGGTTACCACATGGATGGGTGATACAACGTGCGTTCACGCATTCCAAAATGTGACTCACTCATGGTTAGCCGTAACCGAATCAAAAATAAACCTTCGCCTCTTTGATACCACACAAAGCGAAAAGCAAATATGCGTGGGAGTTGGACAGAAAAAAAACTGAACGATTCACTAAAATTAGATCAATATATTTTTAAAAACAATATATATTTTTGAAGTTCAAATAATAAGCTTCATTCTCATATAACTTTACAGAACTTTTCAAGAGATAACTTTTTTTTTTAACAAACCGAAGTATAAAGGCTTAAAATACTTTAATGATTAATAAATGAAATTTAAGTTACATTTTACAGTTAATAAACTAAATTTTGATTTAATTTTATAATGAGTAAATTAAAAAGTATAGGCGAGGGAATATTTCCAATATTCTGAAGAATAGATCACATTTATTATAATAAATCAAAAAAGTGTAATTATTAAATAAATGAGATTTTCTTTGGAGGTTAACAGTAGCACTAGTAATAAAATCTGGAGTGGCCTACATTCAACTTTACTATAAGTAAACTTAATATCAAACTTCTTGGGTATTAATGTGTCATTTAAGCATAATATAATCGGCTAAATGGGAGATATTTATTAGTCTTTCATTCATGAGGCAGTGCAGATAGTGATTGATCCACTTATCATTAGATAAGCCTTCTTTGTATCTCACACAATTAATGGATATACAATCATTAGTATAACTACAGCAGTAATAACATTATGAAAAGCCAAAGTGAAATTTGCTTATTCGAAATAATTTCCTACTAGAGAGCATGGCTTTTGCTCCAATAGCCCGTGGAACTCTTACATAGTTTATCTGACCTCCTTCTACATATAATACTTAAGAAAAATTTTCCCATTTAGAACTTGAAAATATTTTAATATTTTAAAAACATTACAAAGTTTTTGTCTGAAATGTTAAAAACATGTAAGAAAAAATGTTTTCAGATAATTTTTAATTTAAGATGTAGAATAATTTCATTTATTATTTTTAAAAGAATTTTTTTTTAAATTCTGAATAATGTTCTACTTTTTTGGTCTTTTGTCAAAAATACGCATGCACTATATGTCGACTATATTATTTCATTAAAACAATTTAGAAAACTTGGGATAATTTCTAAAAAAAAAAAGGAAAGTAATCAATCTGAACCCAAAATTTCAGGGAACAAAATACTAATCTTTTTAGTACTTTCAGATCTCGAATAGTCATAGGGCATGTTTTCGTTTTAAAAAATAACCCAACTGAGATTTTTTTAAAAAACCTTTCTAAGTCCAATTTTGTACATTATTATTTTAAGGAACAGGAGATTCAATCAAATCGATCTTAATACCTAGCCACAACAAACTAAATATATCACAGATAAAAAAAAGATCTGAATTTAAAAAATCTTTATACTTACGTTACTGATCAAAAATTTGGAAAGAGGCAGTTTAGTACGGTGTTTAACAGACATTGGATCGGTGAACATAAGCGTTATATCGCCTGAATCATTGGAGGGAGTGATAGGAAAATAAAGTCCTGCTGTTATCTGGCCTTTCGTGTTCCTCGCCAACCAACTCCTGAAGTTATAAACAAGATTTCTCCTTTCAGTTACTTCAACAGCAGACTCAAACGCCTGCCTAACATATATAAGACTTTCCAAAAGCCTTTGCTTCGAACCTCTTGTTTCTCTTTCTGTCCAGATAACATAGTCCAAATCATGGAAAAACTTGTACATATACTCTTTTCTTACATGCCCTTCTTCACACTGAGTAAACCAACCTAAAACAAAACAGAAATATATATCAGTACATATGGATTGATGGTGAAATAAAGATGTGATAGAAAAGGATGTATACATATATTCACTCAATAAACGAAAAGACGATCCAAACTGGACACAATACGAGTGTAACATATACATTTCAAGGAGATCACCACTCAAATTAGCAAAAGAAAAATTCTTTAGAGCTTTCGAATGGTATCCCATTTTCAAAGGGCAGAGTTCCTTTCATTTCCTAGTTTTAGTGATGATTCCTTTATTATACAGTCATAAGTGTGTTTATTCTACGTACAAATTCTACACATGTATATATATAAAAAGATTTTTCATAAACACGTGAAATAACAATCAATGATCAAAATTGTTGGTTGGGTGGTGGGTTTTTGACTCTGACGAAGACCGCTTGTTATGGTTGAAAGATCTTAGTCTTGTTTTCCCATTTCTTATTGTGGTTTGATCATGGATTGTTATTTCACGTGTTTATGTGAAATCTTTTTATATATATATGTATACAGGGATCCTCTACAATATATGAGTTAGCTTCAGCTACTCAAAGGGACTACTTCTGCCCAATGACGACGAATGTTGAAATATCATTGTGAGTCTTTTTTGCGTGTGTTTTTATCTGTTTTTCTCTTTCCTGTGTGAACTATATATATAAAGATTTCACATAAACACGTGAAATATCAATCAATGATCAAATAGTTGATTTGACTCTGACGAAGACCGCTTGCAAGTTACAGTTAAAAGGTCTTAGTCTTGTTTTCCTATTTTATATTGTGGTTTGATCATTCATATCTATAAACAAGATTTCACAATAAAAACGTGAAATAACAATGAATGTTCAAACCACAAGAAGAAATGAGAAATGAAGACCAAGATCTTTCAATCGTAATAAGCGGTCGGTTATTTTTGGGCGGGAAAGAAGAGACATAAATGAAATTGATATACAGTCACCAGACCCATTGGGTACAACTAAATTTTATAGGTTTTACAATATTTTTCTTTCTTCATTTATAATTTCTTATTGGTATAGTTAATGCTACACTTATCTTCTTCTAAAATAAAAAGTATTATTTGTTGTTAGACCAGCGTTCTAACTTGACCATATCATATAAATATATCATCTATTTCATTGAAAGTTCTGAAATATCTATAATCAAATTCATCAAATCTACAATAAAAATTAATGCTTTCAAAATAGTATTATAAAAAATTGTGATAAACATGTGAACTATGCAAATGCAAAAGCTACATGAACTTAAAGAATAAAGTTCTCAAAAAGAAGCGGAAAAGATGAATAATTTTTAGCTCATTTTCCTTATTTATACTTGTTTACTTTAATTAAGATTAATGTTGTTTTTGAAGATCAAAGGAACAAGGTATGTAAACAAACGAATTCTTTATGTTTAGGTAAATATTTACTCCATCGACAGTATAATACCTCCATCTTCTTTTCATTAAATGCTTGCTGTTAAATAATAAAGTTATTTTAAAACTTCAAGATTCAATGTGTAATTTTACTCTTCCACTTTTATTTTAGTTTTGAAACTTTTTAAAAAAGTTACGTATTTGTTCTAATATGAAATGAAAAAAAAAACTCTATAATCTTTCAACCACAAACGGTCTTCGTCAGAGTTGGGTTTTTGACTCCAATGAAGACCGCTTGCTGTGGTTGAACGATCTTAGCTTTTTTTTTTTTTTTTCATTTTATATTGTGGTTTGATCATTTATTCTATATGTATATAAACAGAATTATATTGGAAACATTTTGAGATAATGTTAAAGAAATTGTTTTTTTGAGGTGGAGAGCTGAATATACTCGTTAGTGTAGCGTAGTGGTTAACAATCTTAGTAGAAAATACACTTTGTATACATGGAACCGGAGTTAGTTGAACTGAAATTACGACTTCAACGTTGTTGATGCACAGGAGAAGTACTCCGATTTTTACTTTTAAAGAAAAAAGAGAAAATATTTGCACCGTTAATTTCCTACTCTTGACCGTTTTCAGATCTAGTTTTCACTCAGGAAGATGAATAAAACCCGAAACTTGTCAAGAAGGAAACTTGAAAGGTAAGATGATTTATTCTTCTTTAATTGATATAAAAAAGAAAGTATTAACTTTTTTATACGAATTTTGAGGTATTTATGCCTATTACACTAAGCAATAAATCAGGAGGCAATTATTACTTGTGGTAATTTAATCAAAAGTAACTTCACGATTATTATTTTACCAGAACATACCAGTATGAGGATACTTGAGGTCCTGCATGACAGTAATAACTCGAGTAACATGGTATCCCGGGTCCAGAAGCAGGACTCCTTTCCTTCCAGCGATTTCCAGCCGGACAGCCACAAGGACATGCTCCTTCTCAGAGGTAATATTCATTGGTCCTCCAGTAGAGGTGTATCCAAGTGGATCCTCAACCGATTCCTCGCAAGATACGATGAAGGCATGTTGTGAAAAGTTGGGAAATCTTGAATCCAATGCAGCTAAATTTTTCAGAAGTCTCAATCCAAGACCAACACAAGTTTCTTGCCCTTCTTGAATAGCAGGTTGGTAGGAGCGAAAGAAGACTTCCAAATTCCATTCTTTATTAATTTTATAGTCACCGTAAAACCTGTTGATAATTCTACATATAGAAGAATATTTAGGCCAAAATATAAGAAATAAGACACTTGCAAAAAAACAAACCTTAAAAAATTCGCAACAGTGTTGTACTGGTGAGCTTGGACGAGTTGTTGAACTGTTAGCTCTACTGATAAGGCCAGCTGCTCATACTGTTCTACTGAGGATAGAACAAGATAAGGCCTCTCAACCGAAGACCACTTAGGCAGTGGCAAGGGCGAACCTACGGGCCAGTCATGTACCTCCCTCAGCCATCCTCGAGTATCCTGAACCTCGAGTCAACTCGGCCACTCTGAGCCCCAGTATCCACGTTCATCTTCAGTTTTTACACCCACGGCTCCCTCTAGAGAGCTATTACTTAAAATTGTAGAATTCTCCTGCGCTATAAAAAAGAAAAAAAAATACTATCAATAAACACTGCAGTTTACTTAATGACTCCCTCTAGAGGCTTCTTTATTTATAACTACAATATATAGATCATTATTCATATAAAGTTCACATCAGCTAATAAAAAAATTGGAAAAAATGTATATAATAATTTAATGAATACTAAAAAAGCATATTTACTTATTTTAGTAAGCTGTATTATTAAATTACACCGTATTTTTACTAGAACATTCAATTATCATTCAATTTGGAGTATTCTTACAATACGGTATAAACATCTCTACCATTTTAAGAATATTGTAGGTCATACCACTAAGAGAAAGTTAGACCAATTAAATTTACAGTTTCCTCTATTAGCAAAGAATCCAATTATCACTTGCTTAGAAACAAAAGAAGCTCAAACTCCAAACCATAATACCTGGTGGAGAAAAAATTCGGGGTCATTTAATAGATTGCAAACTGAAGTCAATAACCTTCAACAAACTAGTGTCATTAATCACTGAAGGAGTTAATAATCTTAGTTACTTCAAGCATTAAGGAAATATTGTCAAATTCGCAAAACATAATTGTAATTTGTTTTTTCAAATAAATAGATACATTTTCAGGCTTTCCCATTATTAAGGGAAAAGGAACTCAGAACTCAATAGCTCATATCAAATATATCTTTGTTATTCCAGAAGAAACTTCAAATTCAAATACATACAATACTCGTTAGTAGAAAGTTTAAAATCTTAATGTTCCCACACAGGACTATCGTAATCTTTATGTTTTCAATAATCAGAACTATTTCATCCTTATAAGAGTATAACACCTTTAAGTTTTCAGATCTTATAAAAGATATCATATGACATAACTTATAGGAGGAACAAAAAAAAGGTTAAAAAATACACAACATAACTCAACTTACCCATAAACTGGTGCGTCAACGGTGTTAAAATCCCTCCCCCTCCTGGTATCTGTAGTCTTTGTCACTGAATAAAGAAGTCAACAGGAAAAGACTATATACGTACCACAGTTATAATCCCCACTTAACCACTACTCCCCACTCTTTTCCAAGGTAACAGAACGTGAAGTCCAATGTGCCAACTCCATTTCGGGACACTTTATAACACGCTCATCAATTTATGGTTACTCCTAAAGTTATTGAACATAAAATAATTAACAAAATAAACAAGTCACAAATGTTTCACCAACAAGATTAGAAGGTGAAACAGAACCTAACTTATTGCAGTATTGCCAACATATTCCAAAATAAAATTCTCCAACATAAATTTAGTAAATGTTCAAATTATTACAAAACACAACTGCCAAAAATAATTAAAACGGTTAAAAAGAAATGAATAGATTAAATTTATTTTTTAATTTATTGTTAGATTAAACAAAAAAACTTTTGAAAATATTGAAACTATTAATTATGTATGATAAATAAATTTCTTTTAAAAAGAGCTATGAAGTTACTTACACTCTGTTATCAATAGACATACTAAAATTAAAACTGGTGTTTCTGGTGAATTTGAAAAAAAGATTTCCTAAAACTACTGTCCTGGGTTACTGGTTACATTTTAACAGAACACTGTGGTTAAATATATTAAATAATCAACCCTCTTACTAGGAACCTCTTATTTCCATGGTTTAGAGGCATTTTAGACTAACCATCAATATGTAAGTATATGTAGTAGGTTTGTTTGCATCTTTTCTAAATCATAAATAAAATATATACTGTTCAAACATTTAACTGTGCATTACTTTTATCATCTATGTATTATACTAATGAAATCCATTAAAATATTGGTCATTAATCTAATAGTTATAAGTGTATAAAGTATATGTTATGGATATAATTCATATGATTTTAAGTGCTATTACTAGTTGGACTTTTATTTGTGCTTTTCATTATTTCTGTTTGTTTTTAAATAACTGAATAAGAATAAATTTCTTATGGTTGAGGTAAACACGCTAAAGTAGAACTAACATTGTGTCAACCATTTTTATTCTGGTATAACAGAAAAGAAGAAAAGATTACCTTTACATCATTACTATTAAAAGTATTCTATTTTTAAAAACTTAAATTTGACTTTCGTATTGTTGAAGGAAGTGCACCAATACAATAGAAAATAGATATCTGACGAGTTTAACAGAACATTAAAATATAGCCTATAGTAGTTTAGATTGCATAGTTTTACATTATTATTTGTTCAAATTGAATGTGCACTTAAATTTGATATATTTGTTTGCATAACAATAACACATTATAGAAGTCAAAATAGAGAAAGCTAATGATAAGCCAGTGTTTGTTACATTAAGCTGAGATATGTAATTGTGATAGGTTCGTTTTGACGTCAAGTGGGATATATATAAATAAATTGGCACGCGAATAGGAAATAGCAATTCAAAAGCCAGCTGGCATTGAAACTGCTATCTTCATGACAATGAGAGCATTAACCCATTTGCGTATTTCTTCTATACAAACATCGTTTTAATTGTTTTAAACAAAATATTCTTTTACCTCTAACTTGGAAATTAGATGTGGACATGTAGACAACTAAAAATTAAAGAAACGCAGTCAAATACATGCAATTTTATTTCGGAGTAGGACTTCTCTTCTATCACATTAAAAAGAAAAAAAAATGGATAGTTTAATAAAGTCTTTCAGATCATATTTCGATTGGTTAGGTAAAATTAATTCATGGATCATGTTCCCAAAACTATTTGGAGTTGATTAAAAGTTAATAAATCTTATGTTTTCATCCAAAAGAACAAGGTAGTCGATGAGGACCAAGCGTTACTGATATTTTTTGTAAGAAAAATGGAAGACAAGTTGAATAAAACGTTATTTTATTATTAATAAACAAAATATGTTATTATTATTGTGACCATTAATCGGAGAAATATTTGGATTGGCATTTCAATGTTAATTTCATAATTTGTTGTTACATTTAGTATTTACCCATGTCATGGGGTTTTTTTTTCATTTATTGCACTATCACTGATTTATTGTAAGGCTGAATAATTATTAAGTTAAAAATTAAACCTATAAATCAATATAAAAATGACATTTTTTTTACTTTCTTATAATCATGAAAAAATTCGTTGTCGAAATTCGTATGGATTCATAGGATTTAAAGGTCCCTGAGTTTTATTCAGAAGATTTATGATGATGCATGAATAAATTGGCATTTATTCAAAAGTTTTGTGATCATTTTAGTATTATACTCAAAAAAAGTTCTTATAGTGTAGAAGAGCTGTATAGTATTTGGGCAATATTGCCTACTTTGGGTATATCACTTTATTGCATAGTGTGTATTTTTCAGACTATTTTTCCCCCTAAAAAAAAAATAAAAAGTATTTTTATAAAATGCATATATACATATAAAATACACATAAAAGTATTTTTATGTGAAAAAAGGTTGTCAACTACTTTTTTTTTAGAAAGTTGACAATCAATTATATTACCATAAAACCAATTTGGAATTAAACAGAATGAATAATTAAAAAAAAAAAATTCAATATTTTTCAGTGAAAGAAAAGTTTATTACTAAGCAAAAATGAAAAAATATTATGATTTAATTTGAAAAGTTGTGAACACTATATTGATTATACCGTTAGATGGATTATTATGAAATTTAAAAGGAAAATAGCATTTGGGAGTGGTTGTGTTGTTTTTTTGCGAAAATTGCATAAACGGAAAGAGTACATTATTAAAGCTCAGCATTAAAAAAAGTTTTGTTTTTCTGAACAAATTTCACAGGAATATTTATTTTTGCATATATCATCTATATACAAATTGAAAAAATAAAATTGAGTGTTTTTTTTTAATTTTGTGTTATTTGTGAATTTACTCACTTAAAACTAAAGATGACAAAGTATTTTAGTAAATTTAGTTATTTATTTAGTTAATTAAATTAATTTGTATGTAATGTTATTAAATTACTGGATAGAGTGGAAAATCAGCTGCAAGTATTATCTTTCGATGTTTTGGGAATTAGGATTATCAGTGCTAAAGAGGTAGTCTCTAAATACTTGCTCCAATACAAGGAAGAAGATTATTGCGATCCGTGCCGAAGGATGGATGATACTGGGGTTATTGTATTACGATTGGAGCCTCAAGGGTACCAGGCGACCCCCTTGAGTAAATAGCCTTACTCCGGTATGCGGTGCTCTGCCGGAGTGGACAAATACAATCGATAGAGATTCAGGGATTTTCCCCTGTATGTTGATAAGGAGAAGGAAATCCTGAGATCATCCTCAGGAAGCGCAAAGGGTCGAAAAGCGCTAACTAGTGGGAGCCAACCTCCCACAAGTGCACCTAAGGACTCGAAGAAGACTGTCTCGAAGAAGGAGAAATGAAGTCACTTTCTCCCGAAGCATAGGGAGCCTGAATGGGCATTATCAATGATGGTTTTTGTAGATTTTGACTGTCAAGCAACTTTGCTGTACAGAGGTAGGTGCTTCAGGACACTTAACAAAACTATAGAAAAAAAACTTTTACCGTTGGACCCAGCAAAAGTGCTGAGCTTTTGGAGGCGTTGAAGCTAACTGCTGGGGTACTTTAATACAAAAGGGGGGAAGTACAATAGGTTATTTTTTTAAGACGCAGTGCTGTAGTCACCCTCAAATAATAACAATAATAATAAAAATAATGCTCTTCATTGATATATTTCAGACAAAAGTAGTTTTTTTCCGTTAAAACTAAGATTCTTGGCTTCATTTAGAATGGTTCACTTCATCCTCCACATGATGAAGAATGTCGAAATCGTAGTCAGTTTTTGTGTTTCTTCGGTGAGTTTTTTTATTTACGATTTTATTTAGTTCGTTCTATCGTTTTTCATAATCTTATTAAAAAATATATTGTTTGTCTAGTAGAATAAGATTTAAGTAAAATTGGGAATCAGTCATTTTTCCAGGGTCAAATCAAACTCTTAAATGCAGACATTTCAGTTTTTTTGTAAACTTTTTCACAAGGCTACAAAACAGATGAAAACAAAAATTATACATTAATTGAGAAATATATATATTACCAAAACTGGATTATTACAATGTATGGAATAATATGAGTAAAAATAGTTTAGTTACAGTTTTTTTGTTTTTTTTTTCGTCGTAGGATGTGGAAAGATCTGTTCATCAGATCCCTTAGCAAGACGTCTTGCTTAGGGTATGTGGGGTTGGGGGTCCCGACCTACTAAAAAACCACATCCTATTTCCTGCAATACCCGACACAGAAACCGGTAGTTACAGTATTAGGACTTACAGAAGTAAGGGATTATTGAATAGGAATATGAACTTTGACATTACCTGAGGACTAAAAATGATTATTAATCTAGCAAGATTAACAAGCAAATATAGAAACTAATTTCTCAGATTTGAAGAAAATATGTTTTAACAAAATCTATGACAAAGTCATAGCGAACCCTGCTTGCTAGCAATTTAAATATTTATTTCTCGGTTCAGAAGCCAACAATTAAACCTTCAACTCCACCCAAAAACATCACAGATAGGCTTCCTTTTCTACGAATTTTGACATCTGTCGTCATCAGTTAGAAGTAGCCACCAGCCAACTCCAGTATTTAGTCATCCGGGATCGTTTTTCAATTATTACTTACATATATATATACAAAATTAAAGTTTATCAGGCTCAGTCAGTTCTTCAGGTTCAAATTAAACTCACATTTCCAACGCTTCGGTTTTTGTTTACAAGCAAATATAAAAACCAATTTCTCAGATTTCAAGAAAATACGCTTTCACATGTTATAATTAATAAAATCTATGATAAAGTCAATTTAATACACTTGTATAAATTCTATTCAAATTTTCAATATTACATCCGTAATTAATTGAACTTTGATCTTAGTAAAAATCAACATTTCCAGGTTTCTTCTCCTGTATATATTAATTGTTTCACAGTAAGCCATATTTTGCTTGAATTTGCGTCTCACATAAGTTTTCCAATTTTTTTTTTGGAAATCGTTCTTTCTGATTTTGCTGCGTTTCTGATTGACATGTTTCGAGTTATACTTACTCACCCTCAGGACATGTATCGTAAGTGTGTTGGATATCCTCCATAGTTATATTTAAAGAAATCCAGGATAGAGATTGAATGATTAATTATTTGTTACTATCTATAAGATAATGATAGTTTTGGAGAGAGTTCCTATGTGTAAGGTAATTACATTTTTTGGATTAGGGCAGGGTGGTTGACCTCTTCTTCTTCCTGCCTAAACTAGGTCACCTACTTTGTAAACAACTTTAAACCCTGCTTGCTAGTAATTTAAATATTTATTTCTGGGTTCAGAAGCCAACAATTAAACCTTCAACTCCACCCTAAAAATTTCCAAAAGTTAGAATAATTATGCAGGAAGTAAATCCAAGCATCACCAAAATATGGTGATTATTTAACAGTATATATACATATATAACAATGAATATGAAGTAACAAATAAAAAACATCACAGATCGGCTTTCTTATCTACGATTTTTGACATCTGTCGTCATCAGCTAGAAGTAGTCTACTCGATTGGCACCAGCCAACTCTAGTTGAATTTTCATCCGGGATCGTTTTTCAATTATTACATATATATGAACCACAATATGAAAATGGAAAAACAAGACTAAGATTTTTCAACTGTAACAAGCGGTCTTCGTCAGAGTTAAAAACCCAACTGGACTCTGACGAAGACCGCTTATTACGGTTGAAAGATCTTAGTCTTGTTTTCTCATTTTCATATTATGGTTTGATTATTGATTGTTATTTCACGTGTTTATTATCAGGATTCGTTCAGTTCTCCAGGTTCTAATTAAACTCTCATTGTCAACGTTTCGGTTTTTATTTAAACCTTTTTCATAGGCAAAAGTATAAAATCTTGAAACAAAAAAACTAAGTATATAATTAGAGATTAATTTACAAGAAAAATAGTCTGTGGATTTCAATAATTGTCTAGTTTGAATGAACACGTGACACTGAAAGAACAAGTGTCACGTGTTCATTCAAACCAGGCAGCTGTTGTTGAAATCCACAGACTATTTTTCTTTGTAAAATCATCTCTAATGTTTAGTTTTTCCGTTTCAAAATGTTATACTTCTGACTATGGAAAAGGTTTAAATAAATACCGAAACGTTGACAATGAGAGTTTAATTTGAACCTGGAAACTGACCGAGTCCTGATAAACTTTAATTTTCTGATATATATATTTACATATTAGTCCAGTTATACTGTTGACCTTTCAACTCTTTTATTCTAACCGCTTGTTTCTTGTTCATTATTGACCTTTGACCTTCTTTTTATTTTCTTAATCTATTTATTCTCTATTAGTCCAGTTATACCGTTGACCTTTCAACTCATTTATTCTAACCGTTTGTTTCTTGTTCATTATTGACCTTTGACCTTCTCTTTATATTAACCTGTACTAATCCTTTCAATCTATTAATAGCAATGACTAAGCATGAGTCATCGATTTTAATTTAACATGTCACTTAGCCAACTCCTTTTCCAGTTGAACCCTGTTAGCAGGAGGTTAGTTCGTGGGATCGAATCTCTCAGTCTTAAGATCGTGAATGCCGAGACTGCGGTTAATTTTAATGATACCTGTTTAAAAGAGGATCTGCTGCCTATTTATACCAATATATATATAAAGATTTCGGGAAAACAAGACTAAGTTCTTTCAACCGTAACAAGCGGTTTTCGTCAAGAGTCCAGTTGGGTTTTTGACTCTGACGAAGACCGCTTGTTACGGTTGAAAGATCTTAGTCTTGTTTTCCCATTTTTATATAGTGGTTTGATAATTGATATATATATATATAGTTAGTGATCAAATCACAATGTGAAATGGAAAGCATTTTTCCAATTTGGTATTGTGGTTTGATCATTGATTGTTATTTGACGTGTTTATGTGAAATCTTATATATATGGTTAGACATATATGTATACAACTTTATAGTTTCTATTTTAGTTTTAATGTTCCAAGATCGTATTTGAGGAAAGCTTTTTAAGAAGTACCTATAGATTTGATATATAGTTAAATATAATAATATATCTACTAATTAATTAAGTACAGTTATTTATTTAAAATGTTTATTGTCTATTAGGCTGCGATATGAAAGACAGCAGTTTTCATTTTGAGCTTTCAGTGCACTTATAATGCGTCAATACCAACCTTGAGCGCTAATTCGTTGACACAGGCTAATGCTGCTTGTGACATTTCTTGATCTTCCTACTGTTTGACATTCCAATGCAGTGCTAATAAACTTTAGTTCAATTTATTCCATACAATTAAAAAAAAAATAGTTCTTTGCCAACACCAATACTAATAGGTTTTCTAGTCGTGTGTTGTTTAACACATCATTAATTCATTAATTAACATCGTTTCTAATGCAGACCTAAATGTTGCCTTATTAGAATAGCCATGAACTAAAATATACAACGGAAAGTAATTATTAAATATGTTAAGAAATTAAATAGACAATGATAAATAATTATACAAGGAAAAGAGCATACACTAATGAAAATAACAACTGGAATAACTGTAAAATATAATTTTTGAATCGTGGATAATTTGCAAGGAACACAAATGTACCTGTTCCCAGACCCATGATCCTGGGATCAAGGTATTTGGGCAGACCTGGATCTTGGGCTCTTGGTTAGGAAGTCAAGGTTCCCCAATACTCCAAGTGCCTGTAGAGTTTTACCATTCGTCAAAAAAGTCTTACCTTTAACTAAATATTAGAAGTTCTAAAGAATTTGCTGTAATTCACCTCGGGGCTAGGTTAGCCCAGTGGCAATGTGCATGCCTCTAGAAAGGTATATCCAGGGTTCAGTACTCACCATGAACCTCGATTTATTCATGCGGTTGGTGAATAAATTTGAGAGAGCCGTCCCTCGGAGAAGTAGTGAGAGTGAAGTCGTCGGTTCCGAGCCTGAACGTAGTCAGGTCCTTACTTGAAATACTTTTGACTAAGGCAAAATTTAGGACTCTCAATGTAGAATCAGCAGTTAATGTAGCTCTCCTATTACTAAAATGGGTGCCAAATAATAAATTAGCCATAATTTCCGGCCTTAGAACAGCACTAAAAGGTGAAAGCCTTATAAGTGTGGGTGTTGGAAAACAAACATAATCTTCACCTGTAAGATCAACATCTTCAGGTAATCTTTTACCTGACCCTAATAAACTAATTTACTATTAAACATGATTTTCAGACCTTCTCAGTTATCCTAGTACCATAATTCTGCAGTTGTAGTCTTCTACTCTCGGAATGCAAATTACATGCTCTATAATGCATAAAATATCCATTGCTTTGAAAACTGTAGAGCATCCCTTTCTGTCTCCTACTCCTACACCAACAGAAAGAAATGTTATTGTGACAATGAACAACAGCCCATATTGCTAAGTTATTTCGGTTATTGTTTGTAAAGCGTTGCCAAAGCCTAATTAGAACAGTGATACAAGAAGCCATAACAATAACTTGAATAATGCCCATTGTTTCAATTCACAGCTGGTTAAACTACAAGTAAGATCTGCAAACTGATTAATACAAGATAATAGGCTGTTAAAGAAATTAGTGATTGCTTGATAATACTTAACTGTAGCTAATTAGTCATTTAAAATAATACTAACAAAGAATACCAAAGTTCGTTTGATCATTTCAACATGATTGATTAGAAACTGATAACTAATTTGATCTACATTTAGAAATACTTTTAGTTCATTAATATTTTGTTGTTTCTAATTATATTTTGAATGCAGTACATCAATTTATAACTTTTTTCACAGTCACACACACGGATCAGTAAAAAAACTGAATCATAAGAGCTGAATTTTTAAAATTATCAAATCATTATCTGTTATTTGATGCCTTCCCTCCAATGGATACCCCCACCTACAATAAACGTTTGGTCACTCCCTCTTCAGCTCTGTTTGCCAATTTTCTCTTAGTAAATAAAAACTTGATACCTCTAGATCATCCACCTCAAACACTACTTTGTAGAATATAATATATATACTATCATCAAAAAAACGATCCACAAAGGATAAAAACGTTTCAAAGTAAACTATAGATACACAATAAATAGAAAAACAGGCTTATAGTCTTCTATATTTTCTGAATATCAAAATCGTGACTGCAGAATCTGCTCTGCTATTTAACAATATATGCTAAAATCGTGAATGCAAAACCTGCTCTGCTATTTAACAATACATGTTAAAAGAACAATTGCTGAAAAAAATCGTGAATGCAGAAACTGCTCTGCTATTTAACAATATATATATATATAAAGCTTTCACATAAACACGTGAAATAACAATCAATGATCAAACCACAATAAGAAATGGGAAAACAAGACTAAGATCTTTCAACCGTAACAAGCGGTCTTCGTCAGAGTCAAAAACCCAACTGAAACCGATTCAAAAACCCAACTGAAAAACCCAACAACCCAAAGTTGGGTTTTTGACTCTGATGAAGACCGCCTGTTACGATTGAAAGATCTTAGTCTTGTTTTCCCATTTCTTATTGTGGTTTGATACATATATATATATATAATATATATATATATATATATATATATATATATAACAAGAATCACACAAAACACGTGACATAACAATCAATGTTCAAACCAAATTAAAAATTTGGAAAAGAGTTTTAAATCTTTCAAAAGTTGGGTTTTGACTCTGACGAAGACCAAATGTTACGGTTAAAGATCTCATTCCCCCTCCCCATTTCTTATTGTATTTTGATTCTAGATATATATATAACAATATTTCACATAAACACGTGAAATAACAATCAATGATCAAACCGCAATATGAAAAAAGAAAAAATACTGAGATCTTTCAACCGTAACAAGTGGTCTTCGTCACTCCAGTAGGGTTTTTGACGAAGACCGCTTGTTACGGTGGAAAGATCCTGGTATTTTTTTCCCCATTTCATATTGTGGTTTGATCATATATATATATTATATATAATTATATATTATATATATAATATATATATATATATATAACAAGATTCACACAAAACACGTGACATAACAATCAATGTTCAAACCAAATTAAAAATTTGGAAAAAAGTTTTAAATCTTTCAAAAGTTGGGTTTTGACTCTGACGAAGACCGAATGTTACGGTTAAAGATCTTATTCCCCCTCCTCATTTCTTATTGTATTTTGATTCTAGATATATATATAACAATATTTCACATAAACACGTGAAATAACAATCAATGATCAAACCGCAATGTGAAAAAAGAAAAAATACTGAGATCTTTCAACCGTAACAAGTGGTCTTCGCCACTCCAGTAGGGTTTTTGACGAAGACCGCTTGTTACGGTGGAAAGATCCTGGTATTTTTTTCCCCATTTCATATTGTGGTTTGATCATATATATATATATATAATATAACAAGATTTCACACAAAACACGTGACATAACAATCAATGTTCAAACCAAATTAAAAATTTGGAAAAAAGTTTTAAATCTTTCAAAAGTTGGGTTTTGACTCTGACGAAGACCGAATGTTACGGTTAAAAGATCTTATTCCCCCTCCCCATTTCTTATTGTAGTTTGATTCTAGATATATATATAACAATATTTCACATAAACACGTGAAATAACAATCAATGATCAAACCGCAATATGGAAAAAGAAAAAATCTGGAGTGGCCTACACTCTACTTTACTATAAGTAACTTAATGTCAAATTTCTTGAGTATATAAAACATAACGTCTCATTTAAGCATAACGTAAACATCTAAATGGGATATAATTATTAGCCTGTCATTCCTGAGGTAGTACAGATAGTGATTGAAGGACATATCAATTTATAAGCTTATTTTTGTACATCACAAATAATTTATTATTTGCAAATAATTTCATTAGTATAACTACAGCAGTAATAACATTTTTGAAAAACCAAAGTGAACATTTCTTGAAACGAAATAGTATCCTACAAGAGAACATGGCTATTGTTCAAATAGCCAGTAGATTTCTTACATCGTCTACTTGACATCCTTCTACATTGAATATTAATGTAAAATTTTCAAATTTGAAACAGTAAAATACTCTTTTTTTCTCTGAAAAACTTCTTAAACAGCGAAGAAAATGTTGTTTTAAGGTGATTTGTTAATTAAAGATGTACGATAATTACAGTTATTAATCTCTAAACGAAAGATTTATATTTTGAATTATCTTTTACATTTTTGGTTTTTAACAGAATTATTATACTGGGAATTTTATGGCTTCTTAGTATTTAATAAGATCATTTTCCTTCCCCTTTGTCAAATAACATATAAACGATTTTTTTTTAATGAGTGTTATCATTTACCTGCACAATATTATTCCTCTTATATCTCTTATAAGTCAATAATATATTTTCATTTTTCCATTAGAAACATCAATTTTATCTCAGTGGATTCGCTCAAAAAATTTCTAAGTCAATGTAAACAATGTAAAAAAATACAAAAAATTCGACAAGTATAGCAGGTGATCTCTTAGTCTAGAATAAACAAACAGTTTTTATATCGTTATTGCTCTTTCCCGTAATTGAAACTTCATGAATTTTTTTTTGTGAATTGCTAATTTTTTGTTCCATTTTTGGTCAAATTTTCATTATTTTTTAACGAGCCGTTTAGCGTCAAAAAATCATTTTCTGAAAACACAAATCGTACAGTAACGCCCCTTTAGCGAAGGTAATTTCAAAAAAAAATATCTCAACTCATTCGCCATATAATGTTCTATTTGTAGGCATAGTTTCATTCTTGTCCGTCAAACAGTATGACTTGTATCGCTCTCACAAGGTTTGAGATTGAATTATAAGTCAACATTTTTACATTTTATTGAAAAAAAATATTTCCTGTTGTCTTAAAATTCTGAATATATTTTTCGTTTGTTGCATTTGTAACTTCAAAGATAATGTCAAAATTTCAAAACTCTAGGGTTATCAGTTTAGGAGAAATAAATGTTTTAAAAAAAAACGGTTTTTGGCAAAAAAAGTGACTTTCCCATCATGCATAATTCTTCCCAAACAATAGGGATCTTCGTCTAAATGGGGCCCATTTTTGTGTAAAATATCAACTTGATCCATCAAAGATTCTGGACCGTAGCGTGGTAACAAGCAATGCTAACACACTCACCCACCCACCCACCCACCCACCCACCCACACACACACACACAGACATCATCGTAAAAACGTCATAAAACGACTTCTGGGACCTCAAAACATGTAATTCCGTCAAAATCTCGAGATCGAATTTTTTCACGATCACTATACTTTACTTATAGTAAAGTAAAAATACTGAGATCTTTCAACCGTAACAAGTGGTCTTCGTCACTCCAGTAGGGTTTTTGACGAAGACCGCTTGTTACGGTGGAAAGATCCTGGTATTTTTTTCCCCATTTCATATTGTGGTTTGATCATATATATATATATATATATATATATATATATTATAATATATATATATATATATATATATATATATATTGTAAAAGACGAGCCAATCCCTGTTACGTATTACTTTGGGCACTTCTTATTGGTTGTGGGTGTTTATTCGTTGAACACGTTTCTCCTTAGCACACTCCGTCTGCTCGGCCGCCTCAGCCTTCACTCCGGGAGAGGGCTCGCAGTCCCTACTTAATTTTCCAATAGAGTTGGATGAAGGTCTTGGCGTCCTGGCTTGGAAGTGTACCTCGTCGAACTCGGTGTTTACTATGGGCTTAGTGGATTTCATTAGATACTGGTTGTTGGTGTATTCTGTAAATTCTATTGATGTGGGTGTATGTAGACCTTTTCCCCGTCGGTTTCTTAACACGCTTGGCTGCATCCGCCGTCCTTCCTGGAGAGGGCTCGCAGTCCCTACTTTAATTTCACAGAGGGCAGGAATGGCATAGGCGTCCTCACGCAGAAGAGTTCTTCGTAAGAATCTGGTCCGGGCTATGGGCATTATGATTTGAAGTTGAAGTTGAGTGTGTGTGGCGTTTGTCATTAGACCCCTTTACTGCAGTGTTTTCTTGAAGAATGCGTGGCGCCTTCCTCGTGTCGTTGCGACCGGTTTCGACCGTTCCTCGGTCATTCTCAAGCTGGTGGGTGTCCACACACCCACCAGCTTGAGAATGACCGAGGAACGGTCGAAACCGGTCGCAACGACACGAGGAAGGCGCCACGCATTCTTCAAGAAAACACTGCAGTAAAGGGTCTAATGACAAACGCCACACACACTCAACTTCAACTTCAAATCATAATGCCCATAGCCCGGACCAGATTCTTACGAGGAACTCTTCTGCGTGAGGACGCCTATGCCATTCCTGCCCTCTGTGAAATTAAAGTAGGGACTGCGAGCCCTCTCCAGGAAGGACGGCGGATGCAGCCAAGCGTGTTAAGAAACCGACGGGGAAAAGGTCTACATACACCCACATCAATAGAATTTACAGAATACACCAACAACCAGTATCTAATGAAATCCACTAAGCCCATAGTAAACACCGAGTTCGACGAGGTACACTTCCAAGCCAGGACGCCAAGACCTTCATCCAACTCTATTGGAAAATTAAGTAGGGACTGCGAGCCCTCTCCCGGAGTGAAGGCTGAGGCGGCCGAGCAGACGGAGTGTGCTAAGGAGAAACGTGTTCAACGAATAAACACCCACAACCAATAAGAAGTGCCCAAAGTAATACGTAACAGGGATTGGCTCGTCTTTTACAATATCTAATCTGGCATTCAACATATATATATATATATATATATATAGATAAGAAAAATATAAGTCATAATATTTAATGACTATGAAAATAATTACATTATATTTAAATCACTATAAAATCAATTACATAATAACATTTATTAGATAATTTCCTTTAAAAGTCCATTAATATTTTAAATTACTACAAATACCAGTAAGAGCATTTACGAGTACAAGTGCACTGCTTGCAAGGTCATAAGAAATCCTTGACATATACAAAAAAAACTTATCAGAAACCGTTATTTCCCACTTAATTTTATCGCTTTCACTGAACCTGTTAGATTAGATATAATATGCAAGTGTACTCAAAGTTGCATATTATATTCAAAATTATCAGGTTTTTTTTTCAAATGGAAAAGTTTTTTCAATTTTCTTAAAAATAAGTTGCATGTTAAGATGTCAATTGGAATTTCATACTTAAATAATACTCTTATCCGTTAAAGATAAGAAACCTAATATACTAAGTAACATAATAAAAAAATTAATATCGACTGAATATGTAGACATTTGAGAACAAATGTTGAAATATTTAGAAGTAATAAAACTGCCATGCAGATAGTTCATAATAAATGTGCACACCTTATGGTGTAATGGTGGTGGCATATACCTTGGTATGCCAGAAATGTAGATATTCAAACAAACCTCAGATTCGAATCAATTGAACTATTCACTAATAGACTTGATGACCAATGAGGACGCGAAAAAAATCAAAACCCATCCTGACTCCCTTGTTTAGAGCCTATTCCAAAGAATTCCCCCAGTCACATCTATCGTGGAGGCTGTTGTTAAAATAGAAGGCCAAATCATTCCTTGACTGACTCTTTCAAAGACCCAAGGAGACCAAACGATTGACAAACCAAGCAAAAACATACAGACTTTTACATACTGACCCCACAATCACAGTAGTTCTATGTTTCAGCAGAAGTAGGTCTATGACCTGAAACTGCTAATTACAATGTGCACTAAAAGAATTGTTGGTCATTGGAATACTAGTGAAGTCAAATCACATAACTCAACAATTACACAAGCATGGTCAATTTCTATCTATATATGTAAATTTTTTTCCCTATATGGTGTCCCAATAGTTAAGGTATAATTAAACAGACCTATTGGTTTTAAAACATAAAATTAACTTATGTTTTAAACATAAGTGATTAAGTATGAACGAGTCACATTACTGCGTTGATTCTACATCTAGAGTCCTAAAGCTTGCCTAACTCAAGTATATTCGGAATTATTAATTATTTTTATTAATAAAACATGTTTATACGAAGATTTCTTGCATAATTTTTAACATTAACGTATTAACTGTCTGTACAACAAATATATTTTGTGTATTTAGAAAAGGGGTGTTTCAGACATTGTATATATTGTACTGCTTTATACCACCTCCAAGAGAGGATGTACTTAAGTTTTCACACACAATTAAGTAAATTGAAAAAATTACTGTAGCTAGCGACAGGTGAATGTCACAATGTAAACAATTGGCAACTTTGACCTTGAAGTTAAAAGAGGATGCACTGCTGTTCATATCTAGCTTAATAGAGCACGTACAGTTTCGTAACTACTTCCATTGTCTTCTTAAGAATATTTTGCATCTGAAAACATTCTTAACTTTCATTTAAGAAGTATTATATATATATATATATATATATATATATATATGATATATATTAATATATATATATATATATAAAAATCGATAAAAAGACTTCACATAAACACGTGAAATAACAATCAATAAGCAAACCACAATATTTTCCCATTTTCTTATTGTGGTTTGCTCATATATATATTGATAAATAATTGAAATAGAAATAAAATTAAAGTTTATCAGGACTCGGTCTCATAGAAACCAATAATTATTATCTCAAATATCGGTCCGAGTCCTGATAAACTTTAATTATATATATAACAAGATTTCACATATACACGTGAAATAACAATCACAACAACAATGAAATGGGAAAAAAAATACTAATATCTTTCAACCGTAACAAGCAGTCTTCGTCAGAGATAAAAACCCTCAGTTTGTGTTTTATATGTGATATATATATCATATATATATATAGTTAGCTTCAGCTACTCAAAGGGACTACTTCTACCCGATGACGACGACTGTCGAAATATCGTTGTGAGTCTTTTGTGTGTATCTTTATTTGTTTTTTCTCTTTCATGTGTTAACTATATATATATATATATATATATATATATATATATATAATATAATATATATATATAGGTGTATAATGTAATCGGGATTCGGTCAATTTTCCAGGATCAAAATCAAACTCTCAATGCCGACGTTTCGGTTTTATTTAAAACCTTTTTCATAGGCTATATTAAAGCCTATGAAAAAGGTTTTAAATAAAACCGAAACGTCGGCATTGAGAGTTTGATTTTGATCCTGGAAAATTGACCGAATCCCGATTACATTATACACCTATTCTATCCAACGGTTGATATATTATTGAATTTGTTATATATATATATATATATATCACTCTTCCCTCCCACTCCTCTCAACCCCTCACTAAGATGTTTCTGCATTTAGTGTTTCAGTTAGGTTTTTGACTCTGACGAAGAACGCTTGATACGGTTGACAAATCTTAGCCTTTTTTTTTCCGAGAAAGTCAGTGATGTCAATAAGAGAAATAAAAACTGACTTATATATGTATATAAGCAATTATAAAAACAATGCCACGAACTAAATATACTAAATTCACTGAAAGAAAACATATACAACAAGAAATATAGTAGTTCGTTTATGCGATCTTTTTGTGTTTACTCTCTGTGAATTTTCTTCGTAAATTGTACAGTTAAATTTATGTTAAGATTTTAAAATTATTTAGGATAAAATATATCAAATAATTTATAGTAAATGAAGATTTAGAATTATTTTGACAAGAAAAACCTGATGTTATTTTTTTTTTGGTGCAATATCGCCAGGTGGGGAAGTGTTTTATGGGAATATAAAACACATTATACTTCTTTTATATTGTTTATATCAGTTCAATGGCAAATTACTTAGAGTATCTTTTGAGGCAGACTACGATTAAAACTTATTCCAAACCTAGTTAACTCGAGTACTTAGGTACCCGTTATGTTGGTGCACGTACATATGGTCAGTCACTTCAGTGTAGGTGAATCACTACACCTGTTATTGAATAATAGCTACTTAAGCATTCATGTCTTGCCTCTAGAAGTAATTCGAGATAGAATAATAAAAATATTTATGTATTATATCCTGCTTATTAGAAATGAAGAAACATGTTTTGATTTTGCTGTGGTTTTTTGTTTCATTGCATCTGTAGCAGTCACTAAGCTAGATCAGTCACACGAAGGACTGAGGTAATTTACTCATGAATTAACGCCTCATGGCTTATTTTGTCGCGTTTATTTTAAACTTCTTTGTGTTAATGTGTATGTTTGTGAGTTGGTTTGGTATACTTAATCTAGTATCATTAGTTGTGCAATCCGTAATTGTGTGGTATTTACTCATTCTGAGGTAAAATGGATAAACCAACAAAAGTCTCCACACAAATGAAGTTTTATTCAACGCATTTCGAACACTTTGTGTTCATCATCAGGAAGACACCAAGTATGTGGTACTGACGGGTTGGTCAGTACTGACGGAGTTGTTTTCACTGGACCAACCCGTCAGTACCACATACTTGATGTCTTCCTGATGATGAACACAAAGTGTTCGAAACGCGTTGAATAAAACTTCATTTGTGTGGAGACTTTTGTTGGTTTATCCATTTTACCACAGAATTAATCTAGTATATTAAACAATGTGTTTTTATTACATGATAATAGAACTCGAAGTTTCGGGTTTATCAATACCTATGCGATAAAACATCAAAACTATTAAATGGTTGATCATGAAACTACATGTTAAGTCCGCTGAGTCAAGAAATGAGTAATTTGTATTTCTACAATCTTTAATATAGAAATTACAGTGTAGAAAAGGAAGATGATAATATATGTAATATTGGATTATAATATGTATCATGCAAATTATATATATAGTTCAATATAGACAAAGAAACATAGAGAAATCGAAAGAACACACTTACAGTCTCTAATTTTTGGTTTGAACCGTCTTCAGGAGAGATAAGAGAGTGAAACCAAGCGCACTGGTTCAGAGACGGTTGGAGATCCAACCGTCTCTGAACCAGTATTTATAGTATACCAGTTGGATAGTATATATATCAATATATATATATATATATGATGATTGTAAATTAAATATGACAAATGTCCATTGTTTTTTGTTGGTTAGAGCCCTGAGAATGTCTTAAAATAAAGACGAAACGTTGACGAAAAGGTGATTCCGTGTATTAACCCTGACCAAACTCCAAGAAGAAGAAAAAGTGTTTATATATATATATATATATATATATGTATATTATTGAATTTGATAGCAGATTATGCATTCATGATTTTCCTACTTATAGCTTCTATTTTTCTTACAATTTTCTTTTGAGCAGGTGATAATTGCCAAAGCAAGCCAGCATAAGACATAAGACATATATATATATATATATATTATATATATATATATATATGAGTCGTTATCAGCCTTTGGAGCGATTCACTTCTTTTCCTGAAGATGAGGACATCGAAATATAGTAGTGAGTTCAGTGGTTTCCTTTCTATGTGTTCTTTTTTAAATTCTAGTTTATATATATATATATATATATATATATATATATAGGTATGTACTCTAATCGGGATTCGGTCAGTTTTCTAGGATAACAAATCAAACTGTCGTCGCCAACGTTTCGGTTTTATTTAAAACCTTTTTCATAGGCAGAAGTAAGAATTTTTTAACTAAGAAAATAAAATTTACATTGTTGTTCCTTTAAATAATGTAAATTTTATTTTCTTAGTTAAAAAATTCTTACTTCTGCCTATGAAAAAGGTTTCAAATAAAACCGAAACGTTGGCAACGAGAGTTTGATTTTTTATTCTAGAAAATTGACCGAATCCCGATTAGAGAGCATACTTATTCTATCAAACGGTCGATATATTATTGAATTATTGAATCTGTTTATATATATATATATATATATATATAGTTTTGAAGTCAGCAAAAAAAATTCAGTTATGTCGTAATCAATTACGATAAGGAATTCATCCATGACACGTGGTGCTATCAGCACGTAGAAGGAAGTGATCTGAACACGAGGAATTATCTTTCGTCTATTGTCCCCCCATTCAGCTTATCTTACCGTTTCGAAACTATTTCAAGAAAAAAATTAAAAGAAACTTACTTCTTATTACGTTATTGAGGTCACTCATACAGACACCTCAGTATACTCTAGTAAAAAAAAAAAAAAAAAAAAAAAATTACTACTCACTTTAATGTAATATGACGTATTTCTTCATAATATTAGGAAAAATTGGTCCATCCAGATTCAAAATACTAGTCTTTATGGCTTATTAAAGTGCTTTCTCTTTTAAATTCACACATATTTTAAAAATTACTTGCTGTTATGTTCCCAATTTAGTCTCTCAAAATTCCGGGGCAGCAAATAAGAGTGTATTATAAGGAGGCGGGGTGCTGACAAATTATTCTAGAAATGTCTAATTTGTTTCCGTTGAGCCAATTTTGTTGATAACTGAGCAGGAAATTAAGTTAGAACCAGCTCAAGTCATGTTAACTACCTCCCTTCAACCATCGCGATTACAAATACTTGAACTTAGCTTTAAATATTTCAGGATATTTTAATTTAATTTTAATGTTTTATTCCAATAACTGGAATAAATTCAAATTAAATTATTTATTGCTATCCTCAAATAGTCTTCCCATCTGTGGCGTGGGGGGGGGGGGGGGGGGAGCTTAATACACATGTTTAATGTTTTCTTAAGATTATTAAAACAAAATTGCAAAAGTAATAGCCCCCAAATATGAATAAAAGGAATGTAGGAAAAACTTTGTAGTTGAAGAATGAAATGCTTTGAAGAAGGTGCTAATTTTATTAAAGCAAGGTGAAACAAGTTGTGGTGGTAGGCTTTAGTGTCTTATTCTGGATGTAACCATTAAAGCAAAAGAGGTCACTTTCTCCAACAGGTCATCTTTAGTGAAGTTATAAACGATAAGGTGTTTGATAATGTTAAATTGAGAATGAATCAGTTATAATTTAAAATAATTCATACAAATGTTTTTTTTATAGGCAGTGAGTTTCAAACAATTGGTGTTATTCTTCAAGTTGCATAAAGAATTGAAATAAACCAAAAAAAAACACTCGGAAATTTTTAAGAAAATGTAAAATTATATAAAAGTGATATAAATAAGTGTATAAGGATTGCAGCGATGGGTAAGAAGGTTGAGAGAGCGTAAGGTACAGGTGTGGGGGAAGAAGAAGGCAGCTGGAGACATCTGGGATATTATATCAGGCAAAACCAGGAGGTAAAGGCACTGGTAATTATAGACTGAAATTAGTCTATAATTATTAAGCAACCATGAAAGTACAATATATAAACTATCAAAGCATAAAAGATCTTAAACATATGTACATATACACAATAGATAATAATGTATTATAACATTTTATATAATAAAGATATAAATCAATGACCAAATAATAAGTAATATGAAATGGGGAAAAAAAGACTAAGATCTTTAGATCTTAATCATTGATTGTTATTTCAAGTGTTTATGTGAAAACTTTGTTATCAATGAAAGATCTTAGTCTTTTTTTCCCCATTTCATATTGTGGTTTGATCATTGATTGTTATTTCACATGTTTATGTGAAAACTTTCATTATATTATATATATAATACTATATATATATACTATATATATATATATATATATATATATACGTTTCACGGTGAATCACAAACACAGAACTAAGGAACAAACACACTTACTGACTCTAATTTTCGGTTGAACCGTCATCAGGAAAGTTGAGATAGGGACACCAAGCGCACTTGTGAAGCGACGGTTGGAGAACCCATATCTTCACAGGTGCACTTGGTGTCCCTATCTCAACTCTCTTGATGACGGTTCAACCGAAAATTAGAGGCAGTGTGGGTGTGTTTGTTCCTTTGTTCTGTGTTTGTGATTCACCGTGAAATGTTTGTTGTCCTTTTGGATCGTTTTCCTGTTTACAATGTACATATATATATATATATATATATATATATATAATTATATATAACATCATTTACCAAGAATAGTAAAATACATAGCAAACAAACACCCTTACTATCTTTAATTTTCGATAAATCTGACTTCAGGAGAAAAAAGAGACGTAGCCAAAGATAACCAGAAAAGTGACGAGGGTAATAGAAGGATCTGCTTCTCTTTTTTCCCCTGAAGATGGATTTACCGGAAATACCGTTTTCTTAACTCAAATAAAACTATATATATTAGTGTATGAGGGCAGCAAATCTTCCCGTAGGCATATTTGATTAAAATAAACAGCAGCTTCTGCGTTCACGACTTTTAAGCTGGTCTGCTCTAGTTTTCTAACAACTTTCCGGTGGGCTGGTGTTAATTCCCAAATCATTTGTCCAAGCGACATATTTATGCATGAAATCCATGCATAAATATGTCGCTTGGACAAATGATTTGGGAATTAACACCAGCCCACCGGAAAGTTGTTAGAAAACTAGAGCAGACCAGCTTAAAAGTCGTGAACGCAGAAGCTGCTGTTTATTTTAATCATATATATATATATATATATATATATATAAGAATATGAAACATTAATTATCAACAGTCACTCTTGTTATAAAATATGAATTAAATAACCACAATAAAAAAAATATATACTGGATACACTGCTCTATTATATACTAATGCTCTTTGAAAAAGCTGGACTTCTCCGTTGTGTTTAGTAATGATAGTAATTTGTTTAACAGGCTTGTTAATAGCAAGAGGGGGAGGGGGGGGGATTGTTGTGTATATAGAATGCCTTGTACTGATTGCGAAATATCTTATATTGAACAGACTAGTAAAGGTCTCCTTACTAAAACAACACGAGTATTCAATCAGATGGGAAAGCGCAAAGAGTGCCTTGTTCATATATGTAAGTAACAACAATCGTACAATAAATTGGGATGAAGCTAAGAAATTAATTTTTGTGCCTTTAGTAAGAAAAAGGAAATTATATAAAGGCCATGTTTCATCATACTCATAGATTTCTTAGTTTCTCATACTCATAGAAATCTTCAGTTATTTCCTTTGTTACTTATGTAAAGACATGGAATTTGGACGAGGTTTCACTCTACTTTCTGTTGTAGTTCCTTGAAAAGTAGAAATATTTGTAATTATATTATATTTTACTCGTTAAATAAGCAGTTTTCTATCGAAGCGCAGTTGATCCTGCGCCATCAATGATATTTTTAATTTTATTGTTTTTATAGTTTAAACCGATCCCCTAGCGGGTGATCACGTCAGCACTTTTCGTTTGATCGGTGATTCTACAGATTCTACATTGGGAGTTCTAAATTTTGCTTAACTCAAGTACATTTTGTGTAGGGATCTTTAACAAGTACCTAACATCGTACAAGCTTGGGACTGACGGCTTTACATCGTCTCCGAGGGAGGACATACTCAGATTTATTCACCTCCCGCGTGAATAAGTCGAAGGTCAGTTGGGGATTGAGTCCCGGACTATATCCATGGTAAATTGCAACGTGGAGTAGAGTTGCATGGCAGATTTTACCGGCTGAATAAAGAATAACTCTTTTGAGAGTCCTCTAAAAAAATGACATGAATAAACAAAAGTTTAGAACCACTGTAATATATTATCATACAATTTATTTATTTTATTAAATAAATTGTACGATTGGCCGCATTATAAATTTCTAAGTGACCTCGGGTCGCATGGTTATTTCTGTGTAATTTGCATACATTTAGATTATATATATATATCAATGATCAAACCACAATACGAAATGGGAAAACAAGACTAAGATATTTCAAAAAAAAAAAGGAAAAGATCGGGGAAATAATACGGTTTTGTACTTAGGTAGTAGGGATCAGAAACTCTGAATGGTAGCATCAATTGAAGTCGATCTAAGAAGGTAGCCGAAATAGATTTGTTTACTAGAAATATTGCGTTGTTTCTTAAACATCACAAAAAGAAAAACAAAATGAAGGTCATTAGCTGACCCAGGAAGCGTTAAATGTGACAAAATCAAGATGACTCAGTAACATCTTGAATAAGCCAGTTATTTTTATAATAACTATAAAAATTATAGTAGTTATAGGTCTGCTATAATTTTTTTATGGTTATATTTCCTTACCCATGTTGGCTTGTTTCATTGTACATGTCAAATTCAATGCACTTCTATATTTAGAAGATTTTTTTAAGAATGTTCTTTCAGACAAAAATATCAGTTTATTTGTATTTCTCCAATAACAATAATACTTAAACAAGAAAAGAAATTCCTACAGAAATCCACTGAGATTTACGTATTTGTTCTTACTCTAGAGCAGACATGAGCACCCATTTGTGGATTGGGGGCCGCATTATATAATTTTTAAGTGACCTAGGGTCATTTCTGTGTAATTTCCATACATTTAGATTATATATATATCAATGATCAAACCACAATATGAAATGGGAAAACAAGACTAAGATCTTTCAACCATAACAAGCGGTCTTCGTCAGAGCGAAAAACCCAACTGGGGTTTTGAAGTTGGTTTTTGACTCTGACGAAGACCGCTTGTACGGTTGAAAGATCTTAGTCTTTTTTTCCCATTTCATATTGTGGTTTAATCATTGATTGTTATTTCACGTGTTTATGTGAAATAATTTTATTTTATATATTATATATATATATATATATATATATATATATATATTAGCTTCAGCTACTCAAAGGAACTACTTCTGCCCAATGATGACAAATGTCGAAATATCGTTGTGAGTCTTTTTTGTGTGTGTTTTTATCTATTTTTCTCTTTCCTTTGTGAACTATATATATATATATATATATATATATATATATAAATATATGTAACAAGATTTCACACAAACACGTGAAATAACAATCAATGATCAAACCACAATATGAAATGGGAGAAAAAGACTAAGATCTTTCAACCGTAACAAGCGATCTTCGTCAGAGTCAAAAACCAGAAACATATGGTGAGGGGTTGAGAAGAGTGGGAGGGAAGAGTGGTATTTTAAAAGGGTGAAAGTGAAGGAAAGGACTAATGTCCAGAAAGGGATGTTTCGTAAAACAAAGGAGTACAGTAAGAAAGAGTAAAAAACTAGCCGCTAGCTGTCAACCCTCTTAGAAAAGGCTATTGCCCTCATCAAGGCTGTATCAAGCTTGAAGAGCCCGTTACTAATGTTTATAATATTTGATCAATTAAATTTAATTAGAGAGGATTCGATATTTCTTAACAACATCGATTTTTCATAGGTAATAAATTTAGCAACTGTCCAATCAATATAATGATTTTCATTATTTATATGCAAGAATAAGGCACTACTTTTTTTCTGTCTACTTACATTGTATTGGTGTTGTTTTATACGTGTCTTTAAAAATTTACCAGTTTGATGAATATAAATTTTATGGCAATTTTTGCACGGACTTTTATAAGTACCCTGCGGAATTTTATAAATATATGTCTGTTTATAGTAGTACATACTGTGTAGTATATTATGGTGTCGATAATTGTTTAGCTTTTTATTATTCTTATAATAAAAAGTATTATTCATAACTCAAGAAAAAAAAGCCAAAACATTTGTTGCAGTTGAACGCTCTCTCTCTCTCTCTCTCTCTCTCTCTCTCTCTCTCTCTCTCTCTCTCTCCAATATTGCATTTTTCTTTCAAAAGTCCCGTTGAGCTTTTGTTGGTAAGCAAAAAGCAAAGGAATTTTGAATATTATGATAGATTCCAGATAATCTCTGGGAGCTGCAAAACTCACTTGTTGAGCCGCATGTGGCCCGTGGGCCGCAAGTTGCCATTGCCTGCTCTAGAGCTATAATTAGTTTTATCGACTTATTAATAGCAGATTCTGTTGTCGTTTTATCTTTTTAGTATGCATGTTGCGCTTTATGAAGAGGATTGTTATTCAGACCTTTCCCGATGTGTCTGAATCGGGACACTGATTCCCACTGACCACCCTGTCATAGTCATAGTGCGAGGGGGGCTTAACATACTTAAGGTTAAATATAGTTAATGGGTTAGTTCCACTGAGGTTAGTAATATTAGAATTAGTAACAATACAATCCGTCATACCTCGTAAAGTCTCTGAAAAGCTCGACCGGTTTCGGGTCCGTCTGGATCCCATCTTCAAGAGCACCTAACTGACTGTGAATGTTGTTTTCCCATAACCTACCTATGTATATGATATATATAGGTAGGTTATAGGAAAACAACATTCACAGTCAGTTAGGTGCTCTTGAAGATGGGATCCAGACGGACCCGAAACTAGTCGAGCTTTTCAGAGACTATACGAGGTATGACGGATTGTATTATTACTAATTCTAATACTTAAGGTTGTTCCCTCATGGTGTGAACTAAGAAAGGCAGAACTAGGCGGAGAGTTAGCCTCGGTCGGCGTAAAAGCCAGTACATTCCCGTGCTGGCTTCACTGCCAGTCCGCCCTTATTTACAACTTTTTTTCCGACTATACCTTAATTTATCTAGGTTCCAAATATTTATTAAAACCTCTTGAAATATCTCTTTAACACTTCTATTATATATGTATTACGATAGCACCCTTAAATATTTTGTCATCACTTCAAACATCCAATCTGAGATCTACGCTAAGAATCTTTAGAGAACTTTGTATTCGGTTAATTCATATTATAATCTTGAAATGTTGAATAAATTACTAAACATATACTTTGTTTTACTTAGAACATGTATTTTACCATTTGAATTATATATTTCTATCTAAACTAATGGAATGATATCCGCGTTCTATTATATAGATTTTATGCTAATATATCTTGAAAACACATATAAATTGTGACATTTTTCATAAACCGTAAATTTTTCACAGATCCAGTTAGTAATTATAAATATGTATAAATGATACAAGTGTTGAATAGAAATTAGCTTTAATCATTTTAATAACAACCAATTTCCAGTAAAAACTGTTAAGGCATTATTTTTATGCAACAAGTTCTCACTTTAATTGGAGGCTTGCCTTGAACCAAAAGTAACTTTCATGTTTCACCGATAATTTGAAATTGTTAATCTTTTTTTTTCATCCAACTGAATGAACGCAATCCATGCAACCGTTCATTATTTGACATTGCGAAAGAACTATTATCTAGAAACCTTTTAATGGCTAATAACTCAAGCAGTGGAATAATCCAACTTTATTAATCAGTAAAAATGAGAAAACTAGTCGAATTTGCTTTTGTACAAGAATCATTTTACAAAAAAAAAATGTTAGTAATTTTAAAGTATACTGAAACATTGTTGATTAAACTAACGATCATTAATTTTTGCAAAGCAATCAACTTTTTTAAAAAAAAAATAAAAAATTACTTGAAACCAATCAGAGTTTTCAGTAAATTTATTAGAAATTTAGCCTAATATCAGAAAAAAATAAAATAAAGATAACTTCATTTGAATACTGTAAGAAATTGTTTAATAAATACTTTTAAAATCAATGAGTGTAAATTTGGGATATATATTTAATTTCCATTATTATAAAAGGTTTTCCTTAATTAAATTGGACGTGTGAACTCTTTAAGCTGCACAGTGAAATCCTACCTCACTGTAGGATTTTTCTCTGATCATTAAATAGTTCGTTCATCAATGGACACAGATATTTTTTTTGGATGAGTCCCAAAAATATTGTTAAGTCAGTTAGTTACATTAATATTTTTTTAAGTTTATGATTAGGGTGGATGATATTCACCTTGCCCTATATTTAAACTCGTTTTCTGCTTGACGATTTTTATAATCTGCTGTATAGTGAAATATTTCCTATATTCTTCTTTGCATACAATATCCAAGCTTGACCAGTTAGAAAACAGTTAAATTAATAATAAAACTTAATACAAGAGTTTTCTAATTTTATTAGAAAACAAAAAAAAATCATTAGTCTAATAGAAATATAAAAAATGCAACTACATAATTTACTGGAAAAATGAATATTTTTGACCCCTGTCAAAATATTTATTCTACTTATTTAAAAAAGTTAAAATATATATTTTTATATGTTTTTTAAATGGTTAAGAGTTTTTTCCTAAATTTTAAGTGATAAAATAGATATTATTTCTATTGCTTACTGTTTAAAATACTCTCTTCTTCTATCATAGATTGACATAGATGTTACAAATAATTTCCCAATATCAAGGGAGAAAGGCATTTTATGTCAAATGTCACAGTTTTGTAATATCATGGGTCACTGGATTATTTTCCAAACTTCATTGCGATCTTTTTATTAATATACTTGATTTATATTGCTGATAAGAAAACTCGTATCTGATCAAAAACTGTCTTAAAGAAGTATAGTAAAGCAGTGTTAATAAATTCTGAGGTAAAATGGATAAACCAACAAAAGTCTCCACACAAATGAAGTTTTATTCAACGCGTTTCGAACACTTTGTGTTCATCATCAGGAAAACACCAAGAATGTGGTACTGACGGGTTGGTCAAGTGAAAACAACAGTTCATCAGTTGTTTTCACTTGACCAACCCGTCAGTACCACTTCCTTTGTGCTTTCCTGATGATGAACACAAAGTGTTCGAAACGCGTTGAATAAAACTTCATTTGTGTGGAGACTTTTGTTGGTTTATCCATTTTACCTCAGAATGAGTAAATACCACACAATTACGGATTGCACAACTAATGAGTGTTAATAAAATTTAGTTCAAATGTTGTACTAATTAGTATCAGGTAGACTGGTATGGCAGAAAAAATTGTATATTGAGTATAATAAATATTCTGTATTACGAGCAGATCAATCAGATGTATTATTTCTGCCTTTAAATAATGAAGATCACGATAAAAATTGTACAGATCTAATATGATGATTTATGATAGATCGGTTCCGTTGTGAAATATTACTGCGACTTAATTGATAAAAGTACACCAATCGAATACTCTAAACATGAGTAACAGTCTATTCAAGCCTGAACTCCGTATTAATGAGAGCAGCAGACCTGTCTTTGGGGGTTTACGTCAATTGGCAGATGTTCAGTTGTTCCTCATCTCCTTTGTTTATCTTGTCCTTGATTGCTTAACCCTTTCTCCTCAGTCTTTTTTTTTTCAATTACCTGTTTTTCCCTACCCACTTATCACTACACCATATGTTTTCTTTCCCTAATCCATTCATTCAACATGTTTCCCTACCCACTTACCACTACACCATATGTTTTCTTTCCCTATCCATTCATTCAACATGTTTCCCTACCCTCTTATCACTACACCATATGTTTTCTTTCCCTAATCCATTCATTCAACATGTTTCCCTACCCTCTTATCACTACACCATATGTTTTCTTTCCCTAATCCATTCATTCAACATGTTTCCCTACCCACTTATCACTACACCATATGTTTTCTTTCCCTAATCCATTCATTCAACATGTTTCCCTACCCTCTTATCACTACACCATATGTTTTCTTTCCCTAATCCATTCATTCAACATGTTTCCCTACCACTTATCACTACACCATATGTTTTCTTTCCCTAATCCATTCATTCAACATGTTTCCCTACCCACTTATCACTACACCATATGTTTTCTTTCCCTATCCATTCATTCAACATGTTTCCCTACCCACTTATCACTACACCATATGTTTTCTTTCCCTAATCCATTCATTCAACATGTTTCCCTACCCTCTTATCACTACACCATATGTTTTCTTTCCCTAATCCATTCATTCAACATGTTTCCCTACCCACTTATCACTACACCATATGTTTTCTTTCCCTAATCCATTCATTCAACATGTTTCCCTACCCTCTTATCACTACACCATATGTTTTCTTTCCCTAATCCATTCATTCAACATGTTTCCCTACCCACTTATCACTACACCATATGTTTTCTTTCCCTAATCCATTCATTCAACATGTTTCCCTACCCTCTTATCACTACACCATATGTTTTCTTTCCCTAATCCATTCATTCAACATGTTTCCCTACCCACTTATCACTACACCATATGTTTTCTTTCCCTATCCATTCATTCAACATGTTTCCCTACCCTCTTATCACTACACCATATGTTTTCTTTCCCTATCCATTCATTCAACATGTTTCCCTACCCTCTTATCACTACACCATATGTTTTCTTTCCCTAATCCATTCATTCAACATGTTTCCCTACCCACTTATCACTACACCATATGTTTTCTTTCCCTAATCCATTCATTCAACATGTTTCCCTACCCCTTATCACTACACCATATGTTTTCTTTCCCTAATCCATTCATTCAACATGTTTCCCTACCCACTTATCACTACACCATATGTTTTCTTTCCCTAATCCATTCATTCAACATGTTTCCCTACCCACTTATCACTACACCATATGTTTTCTTTCCCTAATCCATTCATTCAACATGTTTCCCTACCCACTTATCACTACACCATATGTTTTCTTTCCCTAATCCATTCAATCAACATGTTTCCCTACCCACTTATCACTACACCATATGTTTTCTTTCCCTAATCCATTCATTCAACATGTTTCCCTACCCACTTATCACTACACCATATGTTTTCTTTCCCTAATCCATTCATTCAACATGATTTCCCTACCCACTTATCACTACACCATATGTTTTCTTTCCCTAATCCATTCATTCAACATGTTTCCCTACCCACTTATCACTACACCATATGTTTTCTTTCCCTAATCCATTCATTCAACATGTTTCCCTACCCACTTATCACTACACCATATGTTTTCTTTCCCTAATCCATTCATTCAACATGTTTCCCTACCCTCTTATCACTACACCATATGTTTTCTTTCCCTAATCCATTCATTCAACATGTTTCCTACCCACTTATCATCTACACCATATGTTTTCTATTCCCTAATCCATTCATTCGAACATGTTTCCCTACCCTCTTATCACTACACCATATGATTGTTCATTATCCCTAATCCATTCATTCAACATGTTTACTATCTACCCACTTATGCAACTACACCATATGATTTTCTTTCCCTAATCCATTCATTCAACATGTTTCCCTACCCTCTTATCACTACACCATATGTTTTCTTTCCCTAATCCATTCATTCAACATGTTTCCCTACCCTCTTATCACTACACCATATGTTTTCCTTTCCCTAATCCATTCATTCAACATGTTTTCCCTACCCTCTTATCACTACACCATATGTTTTCTTTCCCTAATCCATTCATTCAACATGATTCCCTACCCTCTTATCACTACACCATATGTTTTCTTTCCCTAATCCATTCATTCAACATGTTTCCCTACCCTCTTATCACTACACCATATGTTTTCTTTCCCTAATCCATTCATTCAACATGTTTCCCTACCCACTTATCACTACACCATATGTTTTCTTTCCCTAATCCATTCATTCAACATGTTTCCCTACCCTCTTATCACTACACCATATGTTTTCTTTCCCTAATCCATTCATTCAACATGTTTCCTCTACCCTCTTATCACTACACCATATGTTTTCTTTCCTAATCCATTCATTCAACATGTTTCCCTACCCTCTTATCACTACACCATATGTTTTCTTTCCCTAATCCATTCATTCAACATGTTTCCCTACCCACTTATCACTACACCATATGTTTTCTTTCCCTAATCCATTCATTCAACATGTTTCCCTACCCACTTATCACTACACCATATGTTTTCTTTCCCTAATCCATTCATTCAACATGTTTCCCTACCCACTTATCACTACACCATATGTTTTCTTTCCCTAATCCATTCATTCAACATGTTTCCCTACCCACTTATCACTACACCATATGTTTTCTTTCCCTAATCCATTCATTCAACATGTTTACTTACCCACTTATCACTACACCATATGTTTTCTTTCCCTAATCCATTCATTCAACATGTTTCCCTACCCACTTATCACTACACCATATGTTTTCTTTCCCTAATCCATTCATTCAACATGTTTCCTACCCACTTATCACTACACCATATGTTTTCTTTCCCTAATCCATTCATTCAACATGTTTCCCTACCCACTTATCACTACACCATATGTTTTCTTTCCCTAATCCATTCATTCAACATGTTTCCCTACCCACTTATCACTACACCATATGTTTTCTTTCCCTAATCCATTCATTCAACATGTTTCCCTACCCACTTATCACTACACCATATGTTTTCTTTCCCTAATCCATTCATTCAACATGTTTCCCTACCCACTTATCACTACACCATATGTTTTCTTTCCCTAATCCATTCATTCAACATGTTTCCTACCCAATTATCACTACACCATATGTTTTCTTTCCCTAATCCATTCATTCAACATGTTTCCCTACCCACTTATCACTACACCATATGTTTTCTTTCCCTAATCCATTCATTCAACATGTTTCCCTACCCACTTATCACTACACCATATGTTTTCTTTCCCTATCCATTCATTCAACATGTTTCCCTACCCACTTATCACTACACCATATGTTTTCTTTCCCTAATCCATTCATTCAACATGTTTCCTTACCCAATTACCACTACACCATATGTTTTCTTTCCCTATCCATTCATTCAACATGTTTCCCTACCCACTTATCACTACACCATATGTTTTCTTTCCCTAATCCATTCATTCAACATGTTTACTTACCCACTTATCACTACACCATATGTTTTCTTTCCCTATCCATTCATTCAACATGTTTCCCTACCCTCTTATCACTACACCATATGTTTTCTTTCCCTAATCCATTCATTCAACATGTTTCCTTACCCAACTTATCACTACACCATATGTTTTCTTTCCCTAATCCATTCATTCAACATGTTTCCCTACCCACTTATCACTACACCATATGTTTTCTTTCCCTAATCCATTCATTCAACATGTTTCCTTACCCACTATTCACTACACCATATGTTTTCTTTCCCTAATCCATTCATTCAACATGTTTCCCTACCCACTTATCACTACACCATATGTTTTCTTTCCCTAATCCATTCATTCAACATGTTTCTACCCACTTATCACTACACCATATGTTTTCTTTCCCTAATCCATTCATTCAACATGTTTCCTTACCCACATTATCACTACACCATATGTTTTCTTTCCCTAATCCATTCATTCAACATGTTTACTTACCCACTTATCACTACACCATATGTTTTCTTTCCCTAATCCATTCATTCAACATGTTTCCTTACCCATTTATCACTACACCATATGTTTTCTTTCCCTAATCCATTCATTCAACATGTTTCCCTACCCACTTATCACTACACCATATGTTTTCTTTCCCTAATCCATTCATTCAACATGTTTCCCTACCCACTTATCACTACACCATATGTTTTCTTTCCCTAATCCATTCATTCAACATGTTTCCCTACCCACTTATCACTACACCATATGTTTTCTTTCCCTAATCCATTCATTCAACATGTTTCCTACCCTCTTATCACTACACCATATGTTTTCTTTCCCTAATCCATTCATTCAACATGTTTCCCTACCCCTTATCACTACACCATATGTTTTCTTTCCCTAATCCATTCATTCAACATGTTTCCCTACCCTCTTATCACTACACCATATGTTTTCTTTCCCTAATCCATTCATTCAACATGTTTCCCTACCCACTTATCACTACACCATATGTTTTCTTTCCCTAATCCATTCATTCAACATGTTTCCCTACCCATTATCACTACACCATATGTTTTCTTTCCCTAATCCATTCATTCAACATGTTTCCCTACCCTCTTATCACTACACCATATGTTTTCTTTCCCTAATCCATTCATTCAACATGTTTCCCTACCCTCTTATCACTACACCATATGTTTTCTTTCCCTAATCCATTCATTCAACTGTTCCTACCTCTTATCACTACACCATATGTTTTCTTTCCCTAATCCATTCATTCAACATGTTTCCCTACCCACTTATCACTACACCATATGTTTTCTTTCCCTAATCCATTCATTCAACATGTTTCCCTACCCACTTATCACTACACCATATGTTTTCTTTCCCTAATCCATTCATTCAACATGTTTCCCTACCCACTTATCACTACACCATATGTTTTCTTTCCCTAATCCATTCATTCAACATGTTTCCTTACCCAATTACCACTACACCATATGTTTTCTTTCCCTATCCATTCATTCAACATGTTTCCCTACCCACTTATCACTACACCATATGTTTTCTTTCCCTAATCCATTCATTCAACATGTTTCCTTACCCAATTACCACTACACCATATGTTTTCTTTACCTATCCATTCATTCAACATGTTTCCCTACCCACTTATCACTACACCATATGTTTTCTTTCCCTAATCCATTCATTCAACATGTTTCCTTACCCAATTACCACTACACCATATGTTTTCTTTCCCTATCCATTCATTCAACATGTTTCCCTACCCACTTATCACTACACCATATGTTTTCTTTCCCTAATCCATTCATTCAACATGTTTCCTTACCCAATTACCACTACACCATATGTTTTCTTTCCCTATCCATTCATTCAACATGTTTCCCTACCCACTTATCACTACACCATATGTTTTCTTTCCCTAATCCATTCATTCAACATGTTTACTTACCCACTTATCACTACACCATATGTTTTCTTTCCCTATCCATTCATTCAACATGTTTCCCTACCCTCTTATCACTACACCATATGTTTTCTTTCCCTAATCCATTCATTCAACATGTTTCCTTACCCAATTACCACTACACCATATGTTTTCTTTCCCTAATCCATTCATTCAACATGTTTCCCTACCCACTTATCACTACACCATATGTTTTCTTTCCCTAATCCATTCATTCAACATGTTTACTTACCCACTTATTACTACACCATATGTTTTCTTTCCCTAATCCATTCATTCAACATGTTTACTTACCCACTTATCACTACACCATATGTTTTCTTTCCCTAATCCATTCAAACAACATGTTTACTTACCCACTTATCACTACACCATATGTTTTCTTTCCCTAATCCATTCATTCAACATGTTTACTTACCCACTTATCACTACACCATATGTTTTCTTTCCCTATCCATTCATTCAACATGTTTCCCTACCCTCTTATCACTACACCATATGTTTTCTTTCCCTAATCCATTCATTCAACATGTTTCCTTACCCAATTACCACTACACCATATGTTTTCTTTCCCTAATCCATTCATTCAACATGTTTCCCTACCCACTTATCACTACACCATATGTTTTCTTTCCCTAATCCATTCATTCAACATGTTTACTTACCCACTTATTACTACACCATATGTTTTCTTTCCCTAATCCATTCATTCAACATGTTTACTTACCCACTTATCACTACACCATATGTTTTCTTTCCCTAATCCATTCAAACAACATGTTTACTTACCCACTTATCACTACACCATATGTTTTCTTTCCCTAATCCATTCATTCAACATGTTTCCCTACCCACTTATCACTACACCATATGTTTTCTTTCCCTAATCCATTCATTCAACATGTTTACTTACCCACTTATCACTACACCATATGTTTTCTTTCCCTAATCCATTCATTCAACATGTTTCCCTACCCACTTATCACTACACCATATGTTTTCTTTCCCTAATCCATTCATTCAACATGTTTCCTTACCCAATTACCACTACACCATATGTTTTCTTTCCCTATCCATTCATTCAACATGTTTCCCTACCCACTTATCACTACACCATATGTTTTCTTTCCCTAATCCATTCATTCAACATGTTTCCTTACCCACTTATCACTACACCATATGTTTTCTTTCCCTAATCCATTCATTCAACATGTTTCCCTACCCACTTATCTCTACACCATATGTTTTCTTTCCCTAGTCCATTCATTCAACATGTTTACTTACCCACTTATCACTACACCATATGTTTTCTTTCCCTAATCCATTCATTCAACATGTTTCTCTACCCACTTATCACTACACCATATGTTTTCTTTCCCTAATCCATTCTTTCAACATGTTTACTTACCCACTTATCACTACACCATATGTTTTCTTTCCCTAATCCATTCATTCAACATGTTACTCTGACAAAAACCGTTACTTCTTCAAAGATTTTGGTCCAATTTTTGAATCTGTTGCTGCGCTTTTTAGTTACTTTACATATTTACTATCAAATCTTGTATTATGTATAGGAACACAGAAAGAACAAGCAACCTTAGTAACATCGAAATGATGAAGAATTGTTGGAAATATTGGCTTTAGTAAATATATTGGTCCGTATGTAAAGTCTAGTTAGACTATCATTTCGTATTTTAATCTGTATATATAATATCAAAGATTTCAAAATGAATGCAAACCATGGAAAACAGCCAGAAAAAGCCACTTTTATATGACGCTATTCGTCGCTATTCGGGAAAAGATAACCTGCTTAAATGGGAAAAAGCGTTCTCATTTATTTATTTATTTATTAAGCTTTTATAGATTTTAATAAAAGATGAATCTATTTACTGAGAAAGATATATTCTAGGGAGAGTAGATTCGCTGCTTCTTTTATGCCAACTTAGTTCATTTATAAGTAGATGTCAATGTATTTTACGGTTGTGAAATTTTCTGACATCAGTTGACTATAAATCTAGTAGGCAGGGATTCTTTTTATCACTTACGCAAATGTGTTATGATTTCAATATCTAATACAATAAGCCTTATTCACTAATAATAAATATAAAGCTGAATAATATATTTAAAATTATAATATTAAATAATTTAACACCATTGACAGCTCGCTGCTCTCATCTCCATCACCTTACAATCACTTCTATCGTTAGAGAGTGAAACACAAGGAATCAGGAACCTTATTAGCAACACCTAATCAAGGAACGCATAAGCATAATCAAAGTATAACTATGATTTTTATTTACTGTGAAAAACAATAAAATAATATTGCTTGGTACCATTTACGTATACATTCATACGGTAGTTTATACAAAATTCGTTAGTTTAAAATCGTTTTAATATTAAGTTTTTATTACAGTAATTTTATTATATTAATTAGCGTTTTTTGATTCTTATATACAATGATTAGTTGTTTGGGAACACTGAATTTTAAGACAGCAAAATCTTGGGTTGGAGCTCGAAGGCTAACTGCATTTAGGAATGTTTGAGACTTACTAATGTAGACAATTCTCAAGCATGTATTAAAATATTCCTCTTCTTATATTAACAAAGCTTTAAACAATGCTAAAACGCATTCTCCAATGTAGTAACAAAAACCCGTCTAATGTTTAATGTATTAGTTTAATTTGCAAAATATTATATCATGAGTCAAGAAGTGATCAAAAGGCCGTTGAACTTGTTGATGATTCAGTTGATACGTTAATTACAACGTTTCTTCACACACACACACACACACACACACACACACACACACACACACACACACTCACACATGCACACACACACCACACTAAATACTAACAAGAATGAATAATGTAATGTGTTAGTGGAGCATCAGTATCATCCGCGGCGCTACAGCTCCCGCAGAGCCTAGGCCTGCACTGCTGTCGTAACTTGTTTTGTTTTCTAGAGTGGGGTCGTTGGCCCAACGCCCAACCCCCAACTTGAAGGAGCAGGGGTTTTCTGTCAAGGTCTACTTCTTTTAGCATTTAGTAAACTGATACTTAACCCCAAGGCAGAGGTGCTAGTTTTGGTCCATCCTGGATATTTTATTTCTCCAGTACCCACCATATCTGGTGAACGTTCCCCAATCCGCCATCTGAGGAGATGCCCGATGGGAGACCAGCAACTCCAAACTCGGTTTAAATAAATAAATTCCCTCATTGTAGGGGTACTGCTAGGGAGGAAAGCACGCACACACATACCCATAAAAAAAACTTCAAAAATGTAATCTAAGGTCTCAAAACATATAAATCAGTTGTAATATTGAACTGGATACTTGTAATAAAGTAAATGAAGAAACTAGGAAATTAACAATAATCCTAAATTTATGCAATTATCATATACGTTGATGTAAATAAAATATTAAATACAAAATTTCAAGAACTTGAAATACCCAGAAGAATGGAAAAACCTGGTGAAATACTTGAATACTTGCATTTACTGCAATATTGCTCAAAATTAATGGAACACGTTTCCAAACAAATTATTATACATCTGACGCAAATGGACCGACTTACAGACAGGATACGACCAGGCCACAACCAGAAAACATCCTAGAAAACCTCAAACTTTCTAAACAGTCTTAAAATAGATTCTTTTCCCTCATGATCACTACTACTTATTTTATTTGAAATAATGTAATAATTCGAGTTTTGTAAAAATAAGATTAATTTCCAGCAGTTAATGAACTAATCATGGGTCATTTCGTACAACCTTACCTTAGTTTGAAACTATGAAACTAGTATACTGGAAATATATTCAAACTAGTTTCAAATTTTCATATAGGTTTGGTTGTTTTTGAGACACACAGAGATACACATGTGTTGAATTAGTGTCGATAGGTAGTAAATCATCCTTAAAACATGTTTCTTTAAAGTGAATTGCAGTCTCAGCATTCACGATGTTCTCACTGAGAGATATGATCTTACAAATAATTTTGCTATTAAGGTAAATCGAAACAGGAGCTGGTCAAGTGACATGCCTCATAACATATTACATAACTTAAGTTTTGAAACATGCCACTTGGCCGACTCCTATTTCGGTTAGCAGGAAAGTAGTTCATAAGATCGAATCCCTCAGTAGAAGATCTTGAATGTTGAGACTGCAGTTCTCTTTAATGAAGGATAATGAATTATATATAACGGAATACTTTAATAGGGTGTACTGTTAGTGCCACAGAGTGGCACTATTATAACTTACATTATAATAAAACCTCGTATGCTGATCTTGGAAACGGTCATTCTTCTTGTAGATCAGTGTTACTTAAACTTTTTTAGTTCAGGGCGCACCTATGAAACCAAACCAAAACTTTGAGGCGCACCTATGAAACCAAACCAAAACTTTGGGGCGCATCACTGATTTTAATATAGAAAATTTAGTCCTGAGATTTGATGACAGGAAAATGATTGTAAATTAAAATGTATAGTTTTTTTTTAAGAAAAAGAAAGAGAGACATAGAGAGTGAGAGGGAGGGAGGGAGGGCTAGTAAAAATGATTTAAATCCCCGAGGAAAGGCAAAGAGAAAGTATTATCGATTGATGCTTAAAAGATTAAAGAAATTTACCTTCAGTTCAAAATATGAAGTGGCCGAGACTTGACTCAGACTTGAAAACCACATACTTGGTGTTTTCTCAAATAAATTAAAATGATGCAAAAACTAAAATATAAATCTGTTATATAAACTTAATCTTCCATTATCTTGGGGCGCACCTGGCTACCTTCCAGGACGCACCACTGCGCCCGGGCGCACCGTTTGAGAAGCACTGTTGTAGATGGACAATGTCCGAAACTGGTTGAACAATTCCAAGAATAGTATACCAGGTAAGGTGGATGATTTATTAAGCAGAATTCCATTTGAATATGGACACTATCCGGAAATATCGTAACCCCAGTATACGTTGAAAAACAGTTATTTCATCTCTTAACGCAAATTTTTTATAGGGTTAGTTAAACTTACACTCTGATTGCAGAAATTTAAAAAGAAAAATACTATTTGTTATGAATTAAGTTAATATATATTAAATGCTTCTAGTTAAGTACGAAATTAATCGTAATATTTAAAAATATTTTATTATATAAAATTTGTTGAGACTCTTTGATAATCAGACTTTCTTTAAAAACTCTAATCTTCTCATACTTGCAATGAAACATGTTATTTACATGGTTTTCCTACAATCTTTTACAGCATCCTAATTATGTTAATTGTTGAGACATTTGCTAGAAGTCTTATTGCACAGACTTATGAAGCTTTTATAAATGCAAATATTGCACTCGCAAATGCTTTTGCTTTAGGATCAGTTTTGTTTTATTTAACTTTGTTCAAAGAGTTGTGTAAAGAAAAAAAAAATGATGTAAATGACTAATTATTAATGTTGAACCATTGATTAAATAAAACTCTTTAAATATTAACTGTTATATAAGGTGTCGGGGAGTGGTAAAAGGTGATGGTTCAATAAGAAGACGTTTCACTGTTTAGATTCACTTATCTGCACACTAATTCTACTGTAAACCACCTCACAAACATTTACATTTTGATTAAGTCTAACTGAGCAGACTTTATCATTAACAAACATGATTATAAAGAGAAATATATTATTGCATCACAAGTTAAAAAGGTATTTACTCTGGTAATGATTGAATATTGTAGGCAAAAAAGCTAATGTAATGATCTCCACATATAAAAATTTAATCGTATAAACAACGAGTTTCGAACACGTAGTGTTCTTTTTCAGGCATTAACTACGGCTGAGTAGTACAACAACAGTTGTACCACAGACACTCACCCGTAGTTAATGCCTGAAAAAGAACACTACGTGTTTATACGATTAAATTTTATATGTAGAGATCATTTCATTAGCGTTTTACCCTAGAATGAGTAAATACCACATCATAACTGATTGCACTACGTTAAAATTAAAATGGCTAGTCGCGCGCTTGCAATCAACCGATTTTACAAACTGTCACTAATGATTGGATATTTTAACTCGACTCTAACAGTCAGCTAGTTGTTTCTATAGGGTGGTAGGCATGTTTTCATATGTACTGTATTTTTTTTATGCATCATATACTCGAGGCTCTCGCTTATATGATGAATAATACAGACCAGGATAATTTTTTTTTAGTTGTAGTGCAAGTTCTTTAGTATTATAACTAGAGCAAACGTATCCTGAGAATCAGGAAACGAACATTACTTACAATGTTCTTATGGCAGAGCTGACGGAGAAGGGCTTTGAAATCACCCTACATACGATTATCAAGAGTCGATATAAAATAAATTTAAATGCCATTTGTTTTCCATACCATTGACGAATATTTTATCCACCCCCACTCTTTATGATTTGATTTAATGATGATTCACAATCACATCTAACGTACAGTTCTCACTTTTTTATTGGCATCATTTTATATATTATATATATTGAATATAACTTCGGTTATATTGAAATTGAAACAAACTTTGTAATTACTGATCAACACTAGTGTAATTTTATTATATCACTAAAATCTCAGGCAAATTATACAAATGTTACCTGATAAGATGGCTGTGAAATATGGTTGTTTATTAAGTTTTTAATTATAATCGGATGGCACAAAAACTTAATAATATAACAAAAATGTTATTTGAGATATTCATACATAAGGTACTATTTTTAAACTTTTATTTACGAATTATAGTAAGTATTTACTTAACTTATACATACTTTAATTAAACATTTAAAGTAACAAACAATTTCAAACACTTTTAAAAATCGATTTTAAATTGATTAAACGGAAAATACAAATAAACCATTGTGCTATATACTAATACATTGATGATATTTAAAATATTTTATGGTGCGACAGAAATATTTTAGTGAACAAGTGTTTACTATTCCTGGCTTACGTCAAACAAAGCATTGTGTCCTGTGTCGAAAGATGGATGGTACAGGAATTACTGTAACATAAACGGAGTGAAAAGAGTACTAGACAATTCCATTGAGTAAGTAGCCTTACCCCGAAAGCCGTATGAGTATATTTTATGGCCTCTGCAATGGCCATATAAGCAGAGCCATTCCATTGAACAGGGGATTCAAGGAAATGCACTGGAAATCCCTTCTGATGACATTGACAGTCCTAACAGCTTTTGGAAAAGTTTGAGAGAAAATATATTTTAGATTGTGCGAAAGGGAGCAGGGATAATCTAAAAATTCTGAAATGTTCTTGACTGGACACTTCAAACTCAATGCGATATGAAGAAATTGGGTCTTTCTATGGACTCTACAGAGAAGATGGACTACGAAGCCTGTGTCTTCCGCAGAAGTAGATGTTTCGGGCATATAACTCAACCCCAGAACGGATGTCTTTAGATCCGGGAAAAGTGCTGGTCTTTTTAAGGGAATTAGAAGCCACTGTAATACTGTAAAGGGGATATTATATGGTAGTTCCTTGAGGATATAATATTGTCATTGTGGAGGTCACACTCCCAACATAAAAAGAAAAAAAAATATCATAGGTTATGTCGAAACGGGTACTATTTTCTCCTCTCCTCTAAAAACAGGTTCACCTAAATGTCAATTAATAATAAGAACATAAATGTATTTCGTATCGTCTTAATATGAATGTTGAATCGCCAAGAATCCTAATGTTTGGATCGTATAATGAGGCAATATAACACAAAAAAAGACTAACAAATACAAATGGTTAATCGACTGTAAAAATGTTTAACCTTAGTTTTATTAAAAGCTATACTTGTGGAAATATTCAACTCATTAGTTATTCAATAGAGCAATAAAAGGATAAATAATGTAAAAATTTAGTAAGATATGCAAAAGTTATTAAAGTTTAATATTAAAGTAAAGAAAGTTATTAGTGATTGCGAATTTGATAAGCAAATGCCCTGACAATCCATCGATAAAGACTTGAAGATTGTCAGTCTGACCTTGACTCAAATAACAGCACAGACAATATCGACCAAGTGGACATATTATATAACACATTCTACGTAAAATATTGTTTGTTTAATGATAGTGGTGGATGATTCAGAGCGACAAATTTCCATAACTTCAGAAGCTTTTTTTTTTTTTAAAAAAAAAAATGATTTTATAGAAAAATTGATATTTACTTTTAACTTTGAAAGTCATTAACAAACACAACAAAAGAGTTAAAACACAACAACTCATAGATCTTTATCCAAGAAAAGTGACTTTAGTGTTTAAAGTTTCTTTTTGTCAACATTTAACTAATTTATAATTTGTAGAAAACTGTATTTCAATAGAACTTGACTATAACTTTTGAAATACAATACTATCAAGTGTGATTTAAGATGCCAAGTGATTTTTCATTGTAAATAAATATATTTTAACTTTAAGTAAAATATAGTGATCGTGAAAAAATTCAATCTCGAAATTTCGACGGAATTACATGTTTTAAGGTCCATCAAATTATTTTGAATTATTTGGCCTTTTATTAATTTGAATAATAAAAGGACTAAATATAATTCTGATGTTTGATTATCTAATAAATTCAGTTGATTAACAAGTAAGATTTCCTGCAGGGCGAACAGTTAACTGCTCCCTTACACTGTTTTTCAAATATCTCCAATTCTAAAGTTACTGAAACGTTTTAGAATTCCCTAATACTATCACTGATTGTAGAGAACATTTTTTTGAGGTCTATCACAGTTTAAAACATTCATTCTCGAGAAATGAAGGTACAACTGATACAAAATAGTGTAAATACAACTTTTAATCCCTAAAAATACTCTAACACTAAATTATTGTAATTTACTTATTGTGCGTATATTTGGAATTATAGAAATAAAGTTGCAAGATGAACCTTTAAGCCAACATTGCAGACAAGTATAATTTTCATAAAAGCAAATAGTGGTTAGTTATACCACTAACCACTTCTAACTACATATTAAGGGTAAAGTCCTATACTTGACAGAAAGAGAATAATAATCTTACTGATGTAACGTCATCATCATCATCACTATTATTATTATTATTATTTTTATTATTAACGTAACGGCCTATAAGAGTAAAGCTATAAATATTTATTACATTTCCATCATATTGTACAATGTTGCCTACCACATTTGAAAAAAATCATTTAGTCAATTGACAAACCAGATATTTTTAAAGAATTAACTAAACAAAATTAATAAAAATTTACTAAACTAATATCTATTTGAAAAATTTAGTTAATACGAATTAACTAAACTAATTTCTATATGAAAATAATTGTTACTTCAAGTAAGTTATATTTCAAAAGAAATAAAACAGTCGCCATGATTCTGCAATTAAGTGTTACGCGTTCGGGAGTGCTTTTAAATAAAGTTTTAATAATTTAGAAGTTTATTCATTGAACTTGATATTTCATACAATGATAACTTCAAACAGTAAGTACAATTTTCGTTTCGACTTATTTGTATGGTGTAATAAGTACTTAAATAGTTTAATATTCATGGGATATGAAAAGAATTACTTAACGATTACTTTCAATCAATATGGCGGATTCAATTTAAAGTAATATTCTTTTTGGTTAACATATTTTTCATCTTTTTGCTAAACTAAAATCGTATTTGCTTAAACATAATGTTAAAAAAAAGATTTAAAATGCCTCTTATCGATTATTCATGAAGTATAATTACTTACTTTATTAACAGTACATATCTGTTACAGAATATTTTACATAATAATTAGACCTATTTTAATTAGAAATATGTTTTAAATTAAGATTTTTTACTTAATTTACTTTAAACAATAACTATAATTTAAGATGAATGAAGAAATAACATTTCAATTAAGTTATTAAAATGAATTTTGAAAGTCATACTTCTTATAATTTAGTAGCATTAATTAAACAAAACACTTTTAATATAGCCATATTTAAGATTTCATATTTATACTTATTAAATAATGCAGTATTAAGCATTGTATATTGCATATATGAAGCCATTACCAATTAGATGTCCTAAAAGTGAGATAATATTAATTAAACATTCATTGTAAATTAAGAAGGTGTAACTTACTTAAGTTATTGATGAGTAGTAAATTTTGTACTGCGATTGTATCTTAAAATAAGAAAGATATTTTATTTTTGTAATGGGTATTGACTCAATTATTGTTTAATAATGGCTACTCCAGATTTTTTTTTTCTACAGTTTAACTACTGATTACATTTTCATCACAACCATTAAAATGCTTTTAAGTACATTAGACTAAATCAATTGATATATGAACTATTATTTTTGGGCTTTCAAGTTCAAGGTTCTTTGCATTGTAACTAATATTAAACTTATAAAGATCTCTCTATTGTGGCTGGACTCCTTCAATAACGAATTGCAAAGATTTTTCCAAAAAATAATTATTCATTCTATTCTCTTTATAGTTTTAATAATGAAGACAGCCATTTAAGAATAAACAATTAATTAAATTGATTATTAATGAGTTTGATAGTATATTTACTCACAGTAATGTTGAGTGAATATCACTTCATTTTTTTTATGTTGTGTACTGATTATACCACAATATTCTGTTTATACTCATTCATAACGAGATTCAAGCATTATTTACAATATGTGTAATAAATAAATAGCGGTTTATTTCATTTAATTTTGCTTCGAGCGCTGATTTGATTCTTGTTGATTTCTTTTCTGTATATAAAGTAAGGGTTATTATTATTTGAATTGTAAGAATCTGAGCTTCTGACTAATAATCAAACAAAAAAGTTATTGTTTGACTTCTTTGTTTTCCTAGTATCTCAAACGAAATTTGTTTTTTAATATTGTGATGATGTTATGTACAAATTTATTTTTCTCCAAAAGAAGAAGAAACAATAGTTTGTGTTTTGGTATTAATTACTGTAAAATACCTTTATTATGTTTCGACATTGACAAAAACTATGCAGTACTTCTCCTGATGAGGAATTATTTATATAAGGAATTTCGTAATTTCGTATTAAACTTGTATGAATAATTCTTAACCACATTAACTAAGATATCATAAAAATAATGTCGGAAATGGCTTTAGAACATAAAGATTTTTAATCGATTGAAATTTCAAAATAAAATTTTTTCATTACCACCACATTTTACTTATAGTGAAGCAAAATATTGTTACTTAAACCTATTATGAAATCATTTAGTAATAAATAATTTCTGAAAAGTATTTAAAAACATATTAGAATTAAAATTTATATTATAATTATTATTCCCAATTCTTTATCATTTTAAAACCAAATAGCAATAAGCATAAAATTTATGACTGAACAGTGTAAAAAGAAAACTTTTAAATAAAATAACCTAACAAAAAAAATTCAATTTTTATGAAACAGTTATGCAATTTGTATAATCTTATAATGAAGTAAAAACCAGATATAATGGAATTGGCCACTCTGTTCTAGGATTGCGAAAGTGAACTCTTGGACCTTCTAAAGTTCCCGTTGAGATTGCTCTTGGCCAAAGAAACATAGCGGAAAATGCACTGAGCCTTTATGCTAAGGTAAAATTAACAATTTCTCTTTGTTCACAGATAAAGTCATTTGAAATTTTATATCAACACTAGCATTTGTGTATGTAGTTAAGATTTGTAATTCTTAACTTCTATTAATTACTTAATAGTAATTAATAGTAAGTAAACTTCTTCTTTACTTCTATTAATTACTTAATTTTTTTTGTTGTTGGCTTTCCTGATTTGGGTAATCCACAAAATAGGGAGTTTATTTATCACCTGTTTCCTTATATAGATTACATGTATTCATTTTCAGATTATAATAAAAACAATTCTAATACAATATGGACATTAATTGTCTACTAAGTAAATTTAAAAAAAAAATACAGTACAAAAGGTATAACATTTGATACTTAATATAATTATGATAATTATATAATTGATATTCTTATAATTACTATTTTAGGTTTTATAATAACACATAATTACACTTAAGCGTTATGTTACAATTTGTCTATGTCTATGGAGTTAATGAATTTTATAAATAGTTTAACAAAAATAAATAGTAAATTATAAATAGTTATATTTTATAAATTTGCTGGTTTCATAAGTAATCATTTTGCACTCAGTCACTGACCACCTTTCGACCTTGTATAATGGACCTTTCTTTTTCATGTATTGTGCATTTATTTTAAATATGATGACAGTTTTGAAAATTTGCTCCACATTGAAAAGTTGGCTGGTCAATGATTTTAAATCGGGCAAGATAAGCTTTTCTTTTTCCGTGGTCATTTAGAGCTATACTGGTTTTATACATATGTTGTGTTTTTTTTTCTTTATTCTTTCTGCCATTGTCAGCAAATAAAGCTTGATGGTAGAAGCTTTATTTGTATTTTCTCACAGGTTTTCATATATTTAGTAGTTTTTAGTTTTTAATAACATCTTTGGATCTATTTCACTAGCTTTCTTTGCTTCCGCATCTGCTAGTTCATTATTGTGGTTACTGGTATGGGCTTAACCCATGTCAAACTGATTTTGTGTTGTTGAATACTTTGAAGTTTTCTTAAAATCATTCTAATTTTTTCAGCTAATCGATAAATATATTTGTGATTTTTTTTATTTTAATACACTTACTTGACTATCTGTGTAGATATTCGTAGCCTTTTCATTTCTACTATTTTCTTGAATACATTGTATTGCATTGGTTAGTGCCAGTAATTCTGCTTGGTTGTTACTGCACCAGAGTGCCAGTCTCTGTTTCCTGCTTGTATAAAAGGATTCATTATTAACTACCACAAATGCATATCATACTTTATCTTCTATTTTACTCCCATCTGTGAATATTTCAATGTCGGAGTCCTTGATATCTTCTCCCAATATATTTCCACTTCACATGGATGAGGCCAGTTTTTATATTATAAGCATTATTTCTTTTTGATTCACCCATATCACAGAAATCTGAAATAAGTTTAATTATCATAGAATTTAAAATAAAAAGTTCATAGCAAAACGTAAATATAATTGATTAGAGAATGAAATAAATTGCTTGGAATAAACTAAGGTTGGTAGGTAGGAGTACACCATTGGTTTTGAGATAGCAGATACAAATGTTTTGAGTATCTGAATTATTTTAAGCTTCGGAGAATACTCGGCCACTATGCTGTGTTAAAGGCTCCCTTGACGTCTAGCGATATGAGGAGTACATCCCATTTGATATTGAGATTCAGGGTGGTGAAATCTATGAAAAATTTTAAGGCATCTGTTGTGCTTGTTTGTGGCCGGAATCCGCACTGTTTTTGCGAAAACAGGTTCTGGGTTTGGGGACACAAAGTAAAGGATACTAAACCTGATGACACTTCCATATGGGTTTATTTTTCCTTTTCATTCGACTCTACAGCGATTCTCGCTGTGTCATCTGGGTTTGGTGACACAAAGCAAAGGATACTAAACCTGATGACACTTCCATATGGGTTTATTTTCCTTTTCATTCGACTCTACAGCGATTCTCGCTGTGTCATCTGGGTTTGGTGACACAAAGCAAAGGATACTAAACCTGATGACACTTCCATATGGGTTTATTTTTCCTTTTCATTCGACTCTACAGCGATTCTCGCTGTGTCATCTGGGTTTGGTGACACAAAGCAAAGGATACTAAACCTGATGACACTTCCATATGGGTTTATTTTTCCTTTTCATTCGACTCTACAGCGATTCTCGCTGTGTCATCTGGGTTTGGGAACACAAAGCAAAGGATACTAAACCTGATGACCCTTCCATATGGGTTCATTTTTCCTTTTCATTCGACTCTACAGCGATTCTCGCTGTGTCATCTGGGTTTGGTGACACAAAGCAAAGGATACTAAACCTGATGACACTTCCATATGGGTTTATTTTTCCTTTTCATTCGACTCTACAGCGATTCTCGCTGTGTCATCTGGGTTTGGGAACACAAAGCAAAGGATACTAAACCTGATGACCCTTCCATATGGGTTTATTTTTCCTTTTCATTCGACTCTACAGCGATTCTCGCTGTGTCATCTGGGTTTGGGGACACAAAGTAAAGGATACTAAACCTGATGACACTTCCATATGGGTTCATTTTTCCTTTTCATTCGACTCTACAGCGATTCTCGCTGTGTCATCTGGGTTTGGGGACACAAAGCAAAGGATACTAAACCTGATGACCCTTCCATATGGGTTCATTTTTCCTTTTCATTCGACTCTACAGCGAAACTCACTGTAGAGTACGACTCCTTGAATCAACAGCGACTGCCACTGACTGTCCTTTTGTTTCCCTAGCCCTCGTTCATAAGACACCAAAAAACAACTTACAAGAGCGTCAACAAATCAAGTGGCCATTATACTTTGCTCTTCTCTTGAACAAGTTTTAATGGTGTATATGTGTAAACCATTAAAAAGATGTTTCCAAAAAATAAAATTATCAAGATATAACAGGTCTGTTTGTATATGCTAAACTGATTTATCTTTTAATTATATAATTTTAACATATAACTATGTTTTAAATTCTTTTATTTTATTTAATACGAAAAATTTTTATTTTGATTATTTATTATACAAATGACTTGACAAATAGACTTCTGTATATACAGGCAACTCATTTTGAAGAAGTAAATAGTATATTGTAGTATACTGCATTTTGTAAAATTTACTTGTTATTATTACATTTGTTACACACATTATGGGATTACGTAGGGGAGAGGGACACAAGTCAGCCATTGCCTCAGGCGCTACATACCTTCGGTGCGGCACTCATTGACAATTAGTCTGTATTGTCATAAGAAAGTAATAGAACTTATTTGATTATGGCTAGTCACAACTATGACTGACAAAAAGTCCACATTACTTTACATCACCATTGTGTTACTCGTAGTACTAACATGTGTTTCCTGTTGCAGGTACAGACGAAAGGATACCTGTACACAGGTTAGTGGGCATGTTTATGTGTTTATACATGTAATCATTGCATGCTTATGTGTTTAGTTTATATTTCATACTTATACACCCAAGTTTGACATGTATGTAATACACAAGTATATGAGCACTATAGTACCTAAAGGTGCTCGACTTTTTATTATTGTTGGCTGTAAAGGATGTTTATATTGATAAGCGTGAAGGCGGATTGAAAATCAAGCATGTATTCAACCTTATACAGTGTACAAAACCCTCTCACTTCCACTGTTCTTCCCAGACCGATCGCGATCTGTTAGGGCTGTTAGAAGTGTGATTCTCAAAGGGTGTCTATAAGATTTCTAGCTGTCCCTGAGTAATTCAGAATAACGTATCCAGACATAAAACAGTAGTTACCATACCTGACGCATGGTATCTCCTTTTGTGAACGCATCATTATTATGAGTGATAAGTAACAGCGATTTTGTTCTACCAACAAAATTTTCGCTGGTTATATACACAGCGAATTTGTTTTACCAATAGCAAGATGACATTTGTTCACAACTATGAGCAAAAATTCTATAGTAGACAACATTATTCGTTAGTCGAAAGAGACTAGTCATAAGAATATTTCAATGAATAGTAGAAGAAATGCGAGCTCCTCCCTATCTGTGTCAACATAGTCCCAGACACTGGAGAAGACGTCGAAGCTCATCAAGTTCCTATTTCTCTAAGAACAAGAAAAAGCAAAACTGAAGATAAGTTTTATTTTCTATGTTTATAATGATTATTTTTTGTGTATAAAATTTGATTTAATTAAAAAAATTTTCGAAGATTTTCTACAGAGTGCCTTGAGCTGTTTTGTAAACTTAATAACTCCCCAATTTCAAACGGTTTCAGAACTACTACCCTAGAATCTGACAAAGACTACAAACATGAGCTGCTATTCAAACGATCTAATACTGTAGCAGAGTATGTATCTGGAATTGAGACTATTAATGAGCAGAACTTCTTTGAGTATTTCAAGTCTACTGCCTCATGAATCTGAAATTTGAAGGTATAAATATCAAATATCATATCTTAAGCTAGTGTGCAATTTGATTTAATATGTGAAGGGAATAATAGGTGTTGTGTTATGAGAGAAAATATATATTACAATTTTATTCTACAATGTCATGCAATTTACATGGTGAAAGCTAGAAAAGGTGTTAAATGATTGATGTATTACTTCAGAGCTGCTTTTTAATGTAACTGGCATTGTTTGTTGTCTTTGATGTCTATAAATGGGTATAACTTCATTCTTTTTGTAATTCTGTTTATATATGAGGTATATATAGGAATGGCGTGGGCTGTGATTATAGTGAATGTCCTATCAGTGGTTTATACGTATTTAGTAAAAAGTTCTTTACTACTCTTTTAGGTTTTTTTTTCATTATCTAATTACTAATTTGAATTTTAACATGTAAGTTAGTTATGATATTGACTTTAGGTTTGGCTGGGGAGGTCAAAGTTAGTCAGGGGGGGCACTGGGGTTTGGGCGGTTACCATGTTGGTCCGCAGGTGGTGGATAGCGGAAAGCCCTGTACGACCCGTTCGCTATCAGGGTAACCCCGATTACAGGGGCCAGGGGTTAGCTCAATGGTTAACGCACTCACCTCTGGGCTGGTAGTTCATGGTTCGATCCTCACCTGGCCCTCGATTTATTCACGCGGAAGGTGAATAAATCTGAGTACGTCAACACTTGGAGAGGACGTTAAGCCGTCGGTCCCGTGCGTGTTCTATATCAGGTACTCGTTAAAGGTCCCTACTCGGAATGTACTTGAGTTAGGCAAAATGTAGGACTCTCAATGTAGAATCAAACCGATCAAACAAAAAGCCGGTAAACGGCTGATGTTATCACCCAATAGGGGATCGGTTTAAACAATAAAAAAAACCAAATACCCAATAAGGGGTCCTCTACCAATCCCTCAAACCATGTTTTAGCACCATAAAAATTTAAATTATTGAAAACGCAATTCAGTTTTTAATGAGGACTCCGGATAGCGGTCACCTGTCAGTTTCTGTCAGTCTCTCTGTGAATTTAAGTTTGGTCCAGGTTTCCTGAGTTTCTAAACTATTACTTTAAATCTTGGAAAATAATCCAATACAACACAACATACAAGAATGTTATTTTCTTTACCAAATCAATATCAACAGTCATCTTTATTCTGAACTTAAGACTTTATTAAACGCTCTCTGCTCATGGTAGTGTCAGAGCGTACTTATATAGATGCGATTATTATTTATTTTAATTCTACTATGTATATGAATACATAACTCACTAGTTGTGCAATCCGTAATTGTGTGGTATTTACTCATTCTGAGGTAAAATGGATAAACCAACAAAAGTCTCCACACAAATGAAGTTTTATTCAACGCATTTCGAACACTTTGTGTTCATCATCAGGAAGACACCAAGGACTTCCAACCGACTTGACCAACCCGTCAGTACCACATCCTTGGTGTCTTCCTGATGATGAACACAAAGTGTTCGACACGCGTTGAATAAAACTTCATTTGTATGGAGACTTTTGTTGGTTTATCCATTTTACCTCAGAATGAATACATAACTGTTGAATTGGCATTTTATGATCTACAAGTCAACATATACATAACTGTTTCTATTCTACTCTTTTATTAGGTTACACGTTTAGGGTAGAAAGGTTTTTGAGGTTTAAAGATGAATGATTATATTCACATTTTAATTATACTATTTTAATGTATATTAACAAATAGTTGTTAGATAGATATGTGTTTTATGATCTAAAAATCAATGTTTACAGAACTATTTCTATTCTAATCCATCATTTAATTATGGGAATAGTAATTCATTTCTTTAGAAATATCTAATAAGGGTTTCAAAGACTGGTTTCTTGAGGATTTTTGATCTAAAGAAATTACACTCCTGTTTATACACCGACGTTCGTAAAAATTATTTGGAATTTTCAAGGCTAAAAACAATTTATTAACGATATAAGTAGTGAAAACAAATACATCCACGGAATATCAACCAACAGCAAACAAAAAACAAAAAACATAACAGGAGTGTAATTTCTTTAGACCAAAAATCCTCAAGAAATTAATCTTTGAACTTTAAAAATCAGTGGTCGAGAAGCTAGATCAATATTAATAAGGGTTTGTTTTAACATTGGTCAAGGACAGCTTGTTCACGTGCTGACCTTGTGATCTATGTATTTTACTATGGAGTGTCAAAATAAACAGGACGGCTGACTCATCCTCTACCCAGCTGATTGCAATCGCATGACTCAACCACGATCGCTGAAGTCATTGACAGGGCTTGTCATCAAGTACCTACTTCATCCATAACTTACACACCAAACAAGTTTTCATCATGACAAATCGAAGTTTTTTTTTTACAATTACCATGCTTTCCTTTATTACCATGCATCTATCATCACCGAAAGAGCAGGATTTATTTCAAGTCTGCAATTCTCAAGTTGAGTTAGGAAAGGAAGAAGTCACTACGACTTTAGATTTTCAAGAGTAAGAATCCAGTTTCAGAACTAAAAACAACATCCTGTATATTACTGGAGGGAATAACCGAAGACGGAATTCATTAGAACTTATATAATGTCACCACATGGACTAGCCTTATTATTTACGTGTTTCGGCCATGTAGTGTTCTTTTCCAGATTTATATACGTGTGAAACTAGAATCATTTCATCACTAAAATGTGATAAACTAAAACAAGAGCACTTATTGTTCGAATGGCATTATTTTGTTTAAATGGAGACATCGTTCATAATTTCAAACCACGAGTAATTACCAAACAGTTACTTACGAGTATTGCACAACTAGAAGATTGAAATAAATTTGTTATTTGTTGGGCTGCTTGTAAACTTATTACATGACTAGCAGACGTGCCTGTCTTTGAAGGGTATTTTACAAAAAATCAGAGATGATACGTGGTATTTCAAAATATAGAAAAATTATAGCACAGGAAAAAATATATTTATTAGCACAGTGTTAGGTAAGTGCCTCTGTATATACCATATTAGCTGTCTACCCTTCAGGTGCATGGACGAACAGATGATTGGAACCTATGACTCTTGAGCAAGCAACATACAGTTGACCATGTGAAAAACACTTGGTCTCACTCACTTCAATTCCTGCAGTAGACAGAGTTTCTTTTTGCAACTTATTTCTTAATTCATTGCGAAAAGGACGCTGACGGGGAATTGCAACCGTTTAAATTGAAAGGGACAGTCGCTATGTATCAATGGTATGCATGGTATAAATACTGACTCCCCAGTACCACACCCAGTCATGAAATCAGCCTCTATGACATATCTGTTCAAAGCATGAATTCGGTGTCGTGTCACGTTGCACATTTTTGGGGCACTCAAGTTTCGTTACGGCATGTTTAGTGCCCATTCTTTAATGCTTTGGAGTCATGAGCAGGCAGTTCAGGAGCGGTCATGGAGTCAAGAAATTCAATTGTATAATGAACTGCTTCCTCATCACTAATTACTCTATTTACGGAATTGTAAGTTCTTCCTCTGCTTGATACAGTGCAAGAACTTCTTTATTGATTTTTCCTGCTTGCTCATTTGCAGGGGTGAGAATTGCTCGTTCACAAAGCCAGTTATTCTGAATAGATGGCAGATGTTGAACTCCGAGAGACAACTTGTTAATTATCTCCTCATGGAGCTTAAATTTAAATGAAATTGAAATCAACTAACAATACTTACTTGCTACACCTGTATATTTTCAAAATAAACATGTCTGTGAAGTTAGCTAAAGACAGCTTAAAAGTCCATAACTTCGCTTCTACGTAAAATTCTCAATCCATTCAAAGCTTAGATTTCAAGTTGGACATACACAAATCTACCCTCAAAGTTTTAGCTTGCTATAACTTATGGTGGCTGAGTTTACTTGTGACAAAATTTTGAGGATAAACCGACAAACAGAAATTTTTCTAAGGGTGGATTCGGTTTCTCTAATGTATGAAATGTAAAGATAACTTGAAATGAGTCAGTTCTAAGCAATGTAGAGACAAAACATTTCTTTTCTTATATAAATTTGGCCAACTACGAGTAGACCTGCAGAACAGGCGTGCTCACACATTTTCTGTACGCAAGCTACTCATGAAATGAATAAGTCATAATGATCTACTCACTGTATTTATTTAGAGATCAATGATCAAATCACAATAAGAAATGGGAAAACAATACTAAGATCTTTCAACCGTAACAAGCGGTCTTTGTCAGAGTCAAAAACCCAACTGATTTTTGGGTTTTTGAATCAAAACAGTTGGGTTTTTGACTCTGACGAAGACCGCTTGTTACGGTTGAAAGATCTTAGTCTTGTTTCCCCATTTTCTTATTGTAGTTTGATCATTGATTGTTATTTCACGTGTTTATGTGAAATCTTTTTATTTAGAGATATATTGAGGATTCTTACAACACATACAATGATGGTTGTAATATTTCATTGTGAAAAAATCATTTCATATCAAAGTGATCCGATTTTTCCTTCATACCCAATCTACTTTCCCCACTCAGTTTTATACCCGTTCTTAATTTAAAACAAAAAATTAAAAGTAAAGAGTAGGAAGCAACTTAATGACTAGCTTTACTGTACTTAGGGTCAATTTGCCATTGCACAGTGACTTAAGTATAAAAAAAATCAGAATTAATTCGACTGGCCGTCCTGTATAATAATCACTGATGGGCTCAGCTATAGGCAGATATTTTGTCTAATGCGATACGATCTACTAATAATACCTTGGTGATTACGACCGTCGTATTGAGCACCTCTGCTCTAGACTTCTTTAGACTAGAAGAACCGAAAGTCATACGCTTTTTTCTTCTTACCCATTCTAGTTTCCTCGATCATTTTTATACCTTTACTTAATTTAAAAAAAAAAAGTCGCAAAATGATAGTTATTAAAAAAGAAAACCTGTAGCAGTAGAAGAAATGCTATTCACTATAAATGTCATATATGAGAAGATGGTTAATATTTAGTGCTGAGAAAAAATATACTTTGAACACTATTGCTATTAAATATAGTTTTTGGGTTAGTTCAACTGAGGTTAGTAATATTAGAATTATTACTAATAACTCTACTATTGCTATTATCAATTGATCACAAAGAATGATTTATTTGATTTTTCTGACGTATGTCAATACATAAATACATAATACATCACATATATTATGTATTTGTTGTATGTTCAGATGTAATAAGTTATAGTAAAACTGGTAACCGCAATGCTCCATGATTCACTAAGTATAACATGATGTAAATTATATATGTTGTACAGTTATTACAGTAGATGTATTTAAATCCGGTACCAAATATGACAGAAGATAGTCATACCAGAACAATAAACATTTGAAGTGGTTTACACTCAACTTTACGATAAGTAAACCTATTGTAAATAATTATTTTACTAATCATAAAATCAAGTAAGTAACGAAAATAAATAAGTAAAAGTAGTTGCACGGCCTAAATTATATGAATTTAATCATTAATATATACAAAAGGGCAAGTGATTTGATTTAATTGATATAAAATAAATCTGATTTAAAACAAAGTACTGAAAGAGTTGCAAAGTAATCTTCTTTATGCTGTTAAGTTTAAAGAGTTGACAAAAGTTAATATGGAGTAATGAGACATTTTCTGAAAGAACGTGTATATCAATATGCGGTTCGGTATATCAATATCAATGTTCGGTTATTCAATACGAATAGATAAAAGTAATGCAACTGATGTCGCTATTCATATATTAAGCGAACGCCACGCGTTTGATTTTGAGGAAGCAATCGCAGTTGTATCTCGACGTACGAATTTAATTGGTTCTCTCTCTTCAAGTAAAGTTTTATTTCCAAGTAAAGAGAAATAATAAACACACCATTATATAATTATTAGTAATTTATTTTTAATTCAAAATAAGTTGGAAACTATACAATATTCTGACTAAGAAGAGTTGAACAAATTGAAATGTCAGTATCCTTATCTATGGGCTACGAAGTCAATAAAAGTAATTTTATATTGAATAATTTAGTGTTTGTCTGAAACTTTTGATATAAATAGCGTCATGGGACTGAGTCCAAGATTTGTTTGCAAACAAGATCTTCTTTTAGAAAAACATGTGAATCACAAAGGATTAATGCCAACAAAATAATTTCTTATATATCACCTAACATTTATGAATAATTAGAATGTATTGAATATGTTTCATATTTCAAATAAAAAAAAATCTGGAGTGGCCTATACTCCTCAACTTAAGTAAATATTGACAACCAATTTTTTATTTTATTCTGTCTCATTGTTTTAATCAATACTGTATCATTTGTTTACATTTGTGCATAATCATTTTATAAGTTAAAAGAAACTTGAAATGATTGATCAATCTGACTTGTTACTAAAATGAGTGCCTGAATCTCATCGTACTTGTACGCTCAGCGCCATACCTGTCAAATTGTGCATCCAATTGTAACTAAATTTTTAATTCAGATTTATAGTTCATTAATCATCTTCATAAATGTACATGGGGAAGTATCCCTCAATTCTATAGGTTTAGGTATGATTTTACAAACATTGAAACTTTCCAAAGCGATTGGTTCGTATTCACGTGTTCGTATCGTATTCACATCAAAGATTACCTCTCGTAGTTTATGGGCAGAGAACCTCTCGTAGACAGAGAGTCTGCATTCTTCGTATGATATCTACTACGGCTTCCATACCTGGTAGTTAGGGAGACAAATTTCTATATGCATTAAATATATTCTTAAATTTGTTCTTTTAAGATATAGTATTCTTTACAAATGTAACTTCAGATGGAATGAGTTCTTTAAACTAAATTTGACCTGGTTGTTGTCACCACTTTTAACTGCTTTCTTCTTGAACTATATCTTAATTCCATTCCTGTGAAAGTTGAGGTATGTGGTGCAACATGCTCAAGACTGCAGGATCTTAATATAGCTCCAAATATTTCTAAATTATTTGCTAACTCATTCCCAGGCATTATCTTGTTTCCAGGTACTTATACGAAAATCTGTTTTCATTATTAATTAATGACATTTCAGTGTCGTATATCAGTAGAGCCCTTGTAATTGTAATCAGATACTATTCAATCTAGGTGACCATTTCTGTCCTCTTCGAGGCTAGGATGAAATAATATACAGAGGTCATTGTATCTAACAAACATACAGCGCAAACTAATAATGTTTATTCTATTAAGTTTTTTAATATGTAATCTCCCATCGAAGCCTTACAATTTTGAAAAAAAAAAGTATCATTGTTTTTTTAAATGTCTAAGTGTGAGATGTTTATTAGTCTTTCAATTCTAGAGGTGGTAAAGATATTGATCCAGTACTATAATTCCAGTTATTCATATACGAGGTGTATAAATAAAGTAGTGAGACTGGCAACGTCAGGTGCACGTGTGATGCGCCTCCAGTATGAATCTGAACTCGCCACAGTCATTTGTTTGTCCGTAGCGTTGGTTTTCGTGAAATGGTTTTTTCTTGAGCGTTTTAAAAATGAGTGACCTCAAAGTTGAGCAGCGGTGTGCAATCAAATTTTGCTTCAGACTTGGACATAATGCAACCGAAACTTTTGAAAAACTTCAGGAGGCCTATGGAGAACGTGTTTTATCAAGGGCACAGGTTTTTCGGTGGTTTAAGGAATTTTCAGAAGGAAGAGAGTCGATTGAAGATGAACCACGAAGCGGAAGGCCTTCAAGTGCAAACACCGATGAAAATGTCAACAGAGTACAGAACCTTGTGCGTTCAGATCGACGCTTAATCAGCACTTCTACCGTGAGGTCCTTGAAAGACTTCGAAAAAGAGTCCTTCGTGTGCGGCCAAACATCAAAGACAAGTGGGTGTTGCATCACGACAACGCGCCCTGTCACACTGCCATCTCAATAAACGAGTTTTTGGCCAGTAAAAACATTCCTGTTGCTCCTCAGCCTCCTTATTCACCAGACTTGAGTCCTTGTGACTTTTTCCTCTTCCCGAGATTGAAAAATCACCTCAAGGGAACTCATTTCGGGACACTACAAAACATACAAACTGCTGTAACCGACCAGCTGAAGGCCATTCCAGAATCCGAGTTCCAGCAATGCTACAATGATTGGAAGGACCGTCTCCAGCGCTGTGTGGCTTCCGAAGGGAACTATTTTGAAGGTGACAATATCACATTGTAATTATATTTGAATAGAAAATTTAAAAAAAATCAGTCTCACTACTTTATTTACACACCTCGTACATCTTTTTTTTTATATAATACAACCGATACATATATGATAGGTTTTACTACAGCAATAATAATACTTTCGTAAAGTCGAAGTGAAAATCTCGTGTTATTGCCTCATGATCTACAAAATAATCTCTTACATCAGAACATTGTTTTTGTTTCCTTTGTGAGTGTATCTGTTAAATGGCTTTTCCAATTGAATATTTCATGTAAAGACCCTCCAAGGTTATGTCATCAGGTAGATAGTTTTACGGTTAATCTTTTTACACCTTCAGAAAGTTATAAGTACCGTTTTAGATGGATTTATATCCAGAGATTTTTACTTTACCCATCTTTCAACAATTTGGGCAGCATGCTGCGCGATATGAAAGGTAGTCCAGGTATTTCTCTGACCGGAAGTGGTCATTCAAAGGGAGATAATTTTCGCTCAATCGAGTACCGTGGGTTACCTGGATCAAGTCTTCTTACTCATAGATAATGATCCACAATTTTGACGTCAATTCAAACAATTTTACACTACTTAACATCTTTTAAATAGTTAGTCATTTAAATTAAACATCTTTTAAGCTTTAAACGATATAGTTGTGTAGGCCCTAATTATTCTAAGTGCCATAACATTTTGAACCTTCCTTAGTTTGGTGCAAGTTGAATGAAATGCAAATAAGTGGTCTAAATATGTTTGGATCAGCAAAAGACGATAATACAATGGCGGTAAAAATAACAACATTCCTTAAAAAAAGTACATAGATGCAATACATACAGTTCAATACATTGCATACATTTTGTATTTGCAATACATACAAAAAATTGTATAAAACAATATGTTGTCTTTCTAAAAACAAAATATGCGATTATTTTATGTTTGAAAATTTCTCTTCATCTCCTTTGAAGGCAAATGCTTGTGACTCAGAATTTAACCCTGATTTGAATAGCAAAGTTCTTCACGTTTATTGGTATCTTGGATAGTCGGTTCTTCATATTCATCTTCTGAGGTTACTGAACACTGAAAAGGATGAAAAAAACATAGCAGTGGAGACGTGAAAGAGTCCACCGGCCCATCGAGGTTTTAAATGTCTTGAGTATATCAAAAGTATTAAAAGTTTTAATGTTTCGTATTCAATTTTTAACTTTTGTAGGACCGCGAATTCTTCTGGTAAACTTCTTCTCAAAAACATTTATTTTACGTCTCACTTTTTGCGATATACAACAAGAACGAGCTCCGTATGTGACTATTGTTCCGTTAATAGTTTTATATGATCTTATCTTTGTTGTTCTACAATTTCGACTTGAACATGTTGAGGGTCGTTAAGTTGGGTATTGTCTATCAAGCCGTTGCTCTAATGTCTAATTATTGTTGATTTGATTTTAATTGTCTATATAGGAACTAAGATATCTGAAGTTACTGAACATTCTCTAAGTTAAAATTGAAAAAAAAATTGAATTCATGAACTTGCTTGGTGCCGAAGACGTTTTTAAGTGCTGTATCTAATAGTAAATCAACTTTGTTGCCTCGCCAATGGGTACTAAATTCTAAATGTTGTTTTAATTATTGCTGCTCTCCTGCATTATGACAAAGACCTGACTTGAGTAATGCCCACTGATGAGGATTCCTCAAATGTTGAATTTGTTATATGCCTGCTAAAATATTAAAATTAGAATCTAAAACAAAATAAAATCACATAGAGAAAAGACAACAAAAACTCAGGATATGTCGACATCCGTCGTCATCAGGAGTATGAATTGAGCCATTCGGAAAGTAAGCTACAATTCGACTTGCTTGAATGTACATCCTTGGCTTACCTTCTGAGCAGCTCACTTCACCCTCTTGATGGTGAAATTTCACATCAAGTGAAATCTTAAGTGTGTTATCTCTAGCTGATTTTATTCTATTAGATGCTTACTATACCTCACCAACATATATTGTCCTATTAATTTTATGAATGAAATGCTATAAAAAAAAGAATTAATTTACTTTCGCATAAATATAGGCAAGTAGCACATGAAGATTAAGATGAATAGATATTAAGAAGTAATACATATTTATTTCCATACCCTATCCGTATGGTACTGTAATTATAATTTAATTTATAATTTGTGCCAAACGTTTAATTTATGTAAAATGTTCTATTTAAATATATCTAACCGTATTGTGGAAATATTGATATTTTACCACACATACACCCATATATATATATATATATATAAAATAAATTCGAAACGAAGGAACTGGCTGTTTGAGTTCAGTCACCGCCCTGCCTTCCTGCGGGACTCTTCGCTCTTCACACCTCCTGGTGACGACGATGGTCGAAATATCGATGTGAGTTATGTCTGTGTCCTTCTGTGTGTTTCCTTCGTTTTGAATTTATTTTATTTAAAAAAGTCCGCTGAACCGTTTCTTTTTATTGTCATATATATATATAGTTGGTCTGCCTGCGGAGCGACTCGTTTCTATTCTTCTGATGACGAGGCAATCGAAATGTAGTAGTAAGTTTCTGTTTCTTTTCAGTGTGTTCTTTATGTCAATGTAGTTTATATATATATAATTATATATATATATACATTATTTTTGATCCTCATAATCATTTACTCATACGTTGAATAATACCGGAAAATTAAGTCTCAGTGTAAAATATTTTATTAGGAAACTATGCGTTTGTAACACTTAATGTTCATCTTCAGGTTAATCCACCTTGAAATGAAAATCGAGAGTGGTATGTCGGTCTGAAAACACCTAAGTTTCCATAAAAAAGAATTTTTTTAGGACACTACGTGTTTCGATCACTTCGTGTTCATCTTCAAGTGCTCTCTCTGGCCCATAGATTACTGTCCATCTTCCATTCAAGGTAGATAAACCTGAAGACAAACCCAAAGTGTTTGAAAAATGTAGTTTTCTAATAAACTCTCTTAGGCGGAGACCTAATTTTCCAATGTTATTACAATTCCATGTTATTTTTTATTCATTCCAGAACTTCAATTATGGAACTTATAAATGGTTATTATAAATTGACAAGTTAATAGAATCTGTTTATTTACATGCTAGGTAAAGCTAAAACAATAGAAAATCAACAATAGGTTTATAAAGTTAAGACTGGCTGGGGGAGGGCTGAGGCAGTCTGTATTTCAGCATTTCTATTTCGGCGTCGAAGTAGGAGGACGGTGAATAGCTGAAGTACTCGGGGTTCTTATATTCTCCTGTCTTCAATGCTCCAGGCCCAACTTCTGCAATTCACAACAATCAATTTAACTCATTTTACCCATCAAAAACTCTATATCCACATCTGTATAATCATTGCATACTAATAACTAAAATTTTTCAGTTTTATTATATATATATATATATATAAATAAAAAGGTTTCACATAAACACGTGAATTAACAATCAATGATCAAACCACAATAAGAAATGGGAAAACAAGACTAAGATCTTTCAACCATAACAAGCGGTCTTCGTCAGAGTCAAAAACCCAACTGACCCAAGTTGGGTTTTTGACTCTGACGAAGACCGCTTGTTACGGTTGAAAGATCTTAGTCTTGTTTTCCCATTTCTTATTGTGGTTTGATCATTGATATATTATATATCATGATAAACGAAAAACGGTCCGGCAGGACAGATTACACTTAAAAGAAACTGTAACACATAGACAGAAACATAACAAAGACTCACTTTTCAACATTTCGACCGTAATGACGGTCGTCCTCAGGAGAAGAAGTGAATTGACGGAGGGACGACAGTCAACTGATGGTCGAAATATTGAAAAGTGAGTCTTTGCTATATTTCTGTCTATGTATCACAGTTTATTTTAAGTATATATATACATTATTATATATTATATACATATATATTTCGTTATATATATATGCTATTAAATAATTTTATTCTTCTCGGAATTTGGTCAGGGTTAATAATTTGAAATCACCTTTTTACCAACGTTTCGTCCAAGAATACTGACCATCTAGTCATATACTATATATCTATAAATCATGGTTAACTGTATCACAACATAGGAAACAGATCATGAATGCTACCATGTCCTCATATATGTATTTCTAAATCATGGTCAACTGTATCACAATTTAGAAAACAGATTCATTATGCTGACCATGTGCAAATATTCTTGTTTCGTCAGTATTTTAAGACATCCTAAGGGCTAGAAACCCAAAATCAATGGACATTTTTCTTATCTATATCACATTCATAATAAAAATTCAAAAACCTTACTCACTTACTTAATTAGCCGTGAGTAAGTAAGTTTTTTGAATTTTTATGATGAATGTGATTTAGATAAGATAAGATCCATTGTTTTTGGATTTATAGCTCTGAGGATGTCTTAAAAGAAAGACGAAACGTTGGCAAAAAGGTGATTTTAAATAATTAACCCTAACCAAATTCCGACAAGAAGAAAAGTATTTATTAGTAATTGTGGTCAAGAAAACAATGCCTTGATATGACATTATATTAACAAAAACTTTCACGTCTTTGAATAGTATATCTAACTAAACCAAACTTGATATAAATAATGTTTTTCAAAAACTCTTATGTATTGCATAAAAATAAAAGAAAATAAATACGCTCAGAACTTTTTAAAACTTTTTTTTGTAATTTAAACATTTTTAAAATTAATATTTTATTACTAAACATAATAAAAGAATTGTTGAGATATTTAATTGTCAAGTGGTAGTAAATACAGTTTTATTTAACTTAAAAGGCTATTACAACGCAAATGTTAAAACCTTTTATTTGTTGTTACTTTTGTCGACATCAATTAATACTTTTAATAAATTTTATAATATATCTTATATATACAAATGGTTTTTATTTTTCTTCTTAAAAATAGTTGCATCAAAAATATTGCCACAATAATCCTTAAGCTATAGCAGACAATAACCAAGGGCTATATTATAAGACTATAAGACGAATACCCGTCTTCGGAACTGAAGAAAGCAAAACATTTTTAACGATTAAGCCATCGAAAATGCCTTTTTAATTTTTATTCCAAAAATGTAACCTTTAATCATTTTTAATTACTATAACTAAGTAAATATGTTGGACTGTCAACGTATCCTATAGAATTTTCAGGTGAGAGATTGAGGAAAATTACCTATCTCGTTTTCATAAAAATATCACAACTAATTCATTGATTTAGCTTATTGGAAAATTAAGGAAACCAAATTACATAAAAATAATAAACTTATAATAAAAGCAATAACTGCCTCGTATATTGTCACTTTACAGTTTATGAACTAGACAATTCTACAGAATGAATTGTTTGACTCAATTCACTTTTGTTAGCTGAGAGAATTAAGAACTGGTTTAAGTATTTGTTTTTAGCAAAAGTTCTAGAGTTTAAGATGATATACTTTCATTAAAACGTTTTAACATTTGTGGTTAAATAATATTATTACATTCAATAATAATACAAGGGATTCTTAAAGACTGCTTTACATTGATACTTTTGGGAATAATTCTTATTCAACCCGTAACTTGAATAAATACATAATTTTTGATAATGACAAAAAAAAAGTGAAATAATAGGGGTTGGGTTTCAAGGTTGTAAGTATTAACAGTGACAAAGATATTCCAATAAAATTAATAATTAATACCTACACAGAGGGTTCCAGAGTTACGACTCAGCAAATGAAAAACTGAAGGAGTTACAATATTTAATTTGTAAGATATTATTAAAGTTATTATATTTATTTATTCAGTATGGTGATCATCTTATACATAATATAAAATACATTCATTTTATTTAATATTAATATTACATTTTAGTAGATTTTTCTATTCATTCCATATGAATGATTTAAGAAGGTATGTCTCTTAATACCTAATATAATAATTTTATATTGTGCAAACATGAAATAACCGACAAACTATTAATCATTTTAAGATCAGGGAATTGGAGTCAGACTCTTAAAAATACTTGGGAGTCGGAGGCTGTACAGCAATGTAGATACAAATTCCCATCATCATATTTTAATAATAATAATATAACACTAAATCAATCTGGTTAAATAAATAAATCCGTTAAATGAATCTGGTCATTATATTCCCTAACGATTATAGGGATATATTCCCTAAAGAATTAGTATTTATATACTAATACATATTAAGATGGATAGACTGGTAGTATACTGCATTTCACAATTTGACAAATACTAAAGGTAAATTTCATGATTACAGGAATAAAGACTTGAAAAATAAAAATACAGTACATATTATTATTCCTTTAATGAAAAACATCTGATCTCAAATGTAGTTAAAATAAAGGAGTGAAATTTACTTAAAATTAGCTTTTTTACCATTAAAAGTAATATATAATAAATATACTATGATACCAATATTTAGTGTTAACAGAAATAAATAAGATAAGTCACAATGATGTAAAAATCTAATAATGAGATTTTATTAATGAAAGAATATATTTTTAATAACTTCAATTAGAAAATGGAAAAACAACCTTTGGTAGGTACGGAAACAACCTTAGGACTGGGACCTGGAACAGTTGTCGTTTGAGTTCCCGAAGCAAAAGTCCTTTCAACGGACTAAAAAACAAATAGAAAAATTACAAATATAGTCGCAAATCATATTTGAATATATATATGATAGTTTAAATGGGTTCTGTTTGAACAACACTACAACTGAAAGAGATGTGTGTTAGATATGGGTTAACTGTACATCCAATCATCGACGCTGTCATTAGTCACAGATGTGTGGAATGGACCAGTGTTTTTAATAAGACTGGAGCAGAAGTCCTGTATTAAACCAACAAAGAACATCTTGAAATCACCGAAAAATGTATTATTCATAAAGAGCGAATGACACCAAAATTAATGTGCACAGAGAAGCAACTGTAAAATTAGATTAAAACCTTCACCGACCATTTCTATAAAATTTTATAATCACAGAGAACCCAATGTTATAATTGTGGCAAATTTGATGGATGAATAGATAAGAAAATAGGTCACTCTACTACAGGAAAGAAAGTCATCCCTAGTACTTATTACAATACTAGAACTATATATGGTGCCAACAGTTGCAGTGATAATAAATTTCCCAGCTATACTTGAATATGACCGATCAAAATCCAGGGTAGTTACCAGGTGTAGCGTCACATCGAAGGTATCAGAAAGCTAAAATCACATATCAGCGAGTGGTAGAAAAAGAAATTTACAATCCATCTCAATGATTATGGTTAATAAGAAGGGAACTGAAAACTTTTACTTTGTGAATAGGATATAGGATGTTGAATTTGCTAATTTTTACATACCACTATGAAGCACGAACTTAGCCAATATCACTCAGGAATTCATGAACATAAAATCTACTCTAAAATAGACCTGAGATAGATCCAGAGTTCAATACTCTCTCTGGCCCTAGATTTATTTAAGCGGGAGGTGAATAAATCTGAGCACGTCGTCCTTCATAGAGGACGTTAAGCCTTCAGTACCGAGTCTGGTCGACGTTATAGATCTCTACTATAAATACACTTGAGTTAGGCAAAGTTTAGGACTCCAAATGTAGAATGTTTGCCTATGTGTCTTCTCTTGAGAGACTACCACTGTAACCTAACCTAACCTAGCCTAGCTATTGTATCTATGATAATAATTTTTAGGAGTGTACCTCGTAGTAAAGTATTTCAGGAACTTACAGAAGGAAAAGAATCTTCTACAAACACTAATCGTATACTTTCAGAAGTATGAGAATTCATCACTTCGTGAGAGAATTCATCATTTGTAAGTTCAGCATTTTCAGAAGATATGACCAAGGGTTGACCAAAACAATAACTTGGTTGACACACCTTTGAGGGTTAAAGAAGTTAGTTTACAGTATAGGTATTAATATCTGGCTCGGGACCGTAAAGTTTTACGTTCTCTCCAATGAGGGATGGCATACAGACAATTTTCTACCTCCAGAAGAACATTTAAACCTGTGATCTTCAGTACAAAAGGTAAGCCAATTTACCCGTTATGTCACACCATTTGAACCTACGGTGTAGCATCATATTTTATGCTATATGGATTATAATATTTTATGGATTTTCATAAAATAGCACTGATGAGAATTTGTACGTTATACCGTCTCTGTTCCTACTGAGAAGTTGGTGAGCTGAAAATATGGCTGGCCTTATATTAACATCCAGAGGTAAGAGATAACCTGTGACAGTGATTACTAGTTCGTACAGGAGGCAGTACCTGTTGGGTACCAATCGAGGAGGAGTCTGTAGACTTTGTATGATTGTTGGATCGCATACTATGCACACCGCCAAGATTTACTACGGACCAAGGCCGTCAGTTTCAGTTAGATCTATTTCAAAGACTGACTGAATGTTTCCTGAATCCAGCTTTACCGATCCCGATGAGAAGAAACTTAATCCTGTTAAAAAAAAGTTACCTTAAAAGAACCAGTTAAGTGCAAGCAAGTTGGTACGACGGTACCAAAAGACCTGGACACAAAATTTGGCTTCTTCCTAAGAAGATACTGTACATGACATGGACGTCGTGCCCTAAAAAATATTGTTTTCAACAGCCACATTTTTAGGCTTTCATCTTTAGTACTGTTCTAGGGGAGAAACATGTGCTCATTTATTATTTGGCACCCATTTTGGAGATAGGCAAACCTCATTACCGGATAGATTCTACATCGGGAACCTTAAACTTTGCTAGTAGGGTAAAATCAAGGACCGGCTTTCCCAAATACAATTTATCGTACAGACAGGTTTACATCCTGTCCGACGGACAGCATAGCAGAAGATTTCCAATCGTCCACATGAGAAATCTAGGATCATGGCCAAGATTTGAACTTGTAATCAATCTTTAGAACTAAAAGCTAGCACCTGAACCCTCGCCGAAGTTAGTATAACCATTACATCTATCATTAGGAGGGAGTGCTTCAGTGATACACGTAAATAGCAGGTCGGTTAGCCAACAGGTCAATTGACAAGTAGATTTAAGTGCATTATAAAGTAATTTATTCTTTTACTGGGAGACCGTGGAACGTTGACAACAATATCATATTACGGAATATCAATAATTTTTCCCTTTTAAATTCAATTAATCACTTCTTAATTTAATTTAAGTATAAACTATTTTCAATTTCGATTAACCCTGACTCATCTTTTACATTCCACAGTTGTAAGTAACAAAATCAATAAACTTAAAGATAAGTCCTAAAAACGAGAGAAACCATTAGGAAAACCGTTTTCAATATGAATGATTTTATTCAAATTTTTTATTTCATTTTGTATGATTACAATAACTAATAATTGTATTCGCAAAAGATATAGGTAAACTATTACAACTTACCACTAACAAATTTCTTGATGCCGAAGAGAAAACTTTATTCATTTTGCAGGAGTTACAAAACAAAATTTTTTTTAGATAATTTCAACTTCAAAACAAATTTTACTGATTCTGATAATATCAGCTGATTACTTAGAAGTCAACACTGTCCGTGAAATTCACAACTTAAATGATCACAAGAATGTTATTGGAAATGTTTGATTTATAACCAACTTTTCTTCGTGTTATTTATATATATATGTAGAGATTATTGTATAAATATTTATGTTTCCTAACCCTAATATTTTGGTTTACTGGTCGACTCGACTAAAAAATTTCTTCAAAACAGCATTTAGTAGTAAGTTAAAAATTGTGTCCTTGACTCCTATATATTTACGAAGTTTTTGTTCTCATCACTGATTAAAAAAAAGGAGACTTTTTAAGTGAATGTACCCATTTTACTCTAATAGTGGTTGTATTATTCAAACTAAGCACCCCTTATATTATTTATAATGGTCTGTGTTATTCAATTCTCGAGAACAAGGGAAATACGCAATATTAAAACTCAGAATAAAAGAATGTTACATTGTTTTATTACTAAAGCGACCTCTTTGAATGGTAACATCTGTATTTCTATATCTAGATTTTCTGAAAACTGCCAATTTTGTTTAGTGTGGGGGGAATCTACATTCAAAATAGGTTGCCCAAGACTTTTAAACCACCGCTGCATAGCTCACTTTGCCTTGAGATAAACGTAGATATTAAAATTTTGTGGATTGACACATTTCGAAGTTTATTTTTGACGATAGTGTATCCACATGTTAGTTGACACGCTATAGGCCAGTCGGCTTGACTGGTCAAATTCATATTTTACCCAATTGTTTTTTAGCAGTGATGCATCATAGGAAGTAATTTTTTTTTACCAAAATTTGAATTTCAATTTTTTTATCTCCTAAACTACTAACTGTAGAGTTGGTCTCAATCTCAAGTTGAATGGATAGATTAGGAATACATAGCTTAGAGTCCAGAGAATGGAATAAACGAGATATAATTACTGTCTGGATTCTAAAGTTCTTAAGTTTGGATATAAACGCGAACATGTAGCTTGGATATAAATTGCTTTGGGTAAGAAATATATTTTGGCGAATACAGTTACTTGGTCAAAAGATCTGTTCCATTTCGAAATTTCTAAAATATGTTGATATTTATTCGTATATTTTTTTCTCATTGCTTATTGTGGTTTGAACATTGATTATTATTTCACGTGTTTATTGTGAAAAATTATTATATATATATATATATATATAAATTACTATAAATAACCAAATAAAGTTTGGATGTAAACATTTTCATGTACAAATAAGTAATCGGAAAGAGTAAAGGAAAAAATGTAAGGATTATTTTATTAAAAAAAAAATGAAAAATATCTTACAGCAATAATAGCAATAAAAAGAAGCAAATAATTTATTTTTTTTTAATGTTATTTAGTCTTTGCAGCTCTGCTTCGTTTCGCTGTAGAAGTCTTCTTTGTATATTCTCCTGGTTTAGACACACTACTGGCCACCACTGTTGGGGCATCTTTCCATGAACTTTTACCGGTAACTTTCTTCGAAGAAACTGCTTTTGTAATCTTCTTAGTACTATTAACTTCAACATTATCAAGTACATCTGATGGTGGAGAATCATCTTCCTTTCCCTTAGTTTTTTTAATTGGTTTGTGAGAAGCATTATTTCCTATATTTTCACTGGCTCTTTTTCTAGCTGGTGACTTTCCTATAGAACTGTTTGAACCTTTTTTAAAGAGACTACGGCAATATTCATAATCAGGTACTTCTAAATGGTCCAATTTCGCCACATACGACAAGTACTGGACAACGGCTGAAAAAGAATACTTAGATATATATAACCATGAAGCTCAAAAGGTTTGCCTTAAAAAATAGTTAGCTAATTACAACTAAAACCAGTTCAGACAATTTTAGGGTAAAGTTCTATAAAATGTTTTTAAAAATATGGATTGCTGTCGTCCATACTATTTTACACTATTTTCCTTTATCAAGGATTGCTCAAGCGTCAAATATGTACTTCTCAGGAAAACACCTATAAGCCAATGTTTCGTTTATATTTGTGGACATCTCCAAGGCTACATCAATACAGAATTAATTACAATAACATGAACAACATAATTAGACGAAACGTTGGCTTAAAGGTGTTTTATTGAAAAGTGTTTGACGCTGGACGAAACTAGATAAAAAAAAAAATGATTTAGAATATAAGTGGTTCAGATAAGAAAGCATTAAATTATTTTATATAATGATTCATTCAATTAAATCAGAAAGAAGAATAAAAAAATAATCTTACGATCTTTCGAGGTATCTTTACGTTAATGAACTTAGAAAGAGGAGTATTGAAAAAGATGATGCTACAATCAAATTGAAGGCAAATTTCATAAGTACAGCAATTCTTTTTTCTCATTTATTCCACTTTTTAATTATTCTATTTGACATTGCAAACGTGTATTTATCTACCCTTGTTTCATTATGTATTTTTGAACAAGTTAATTCATTTTGGGCAGACAATTTGACTTGAGATCTCAGGTGTTGATTTATAGACAGTTAAGTAGATTTGTTATTACTCAGTTAGTTTACGAATTGGATTTCAAATTACAATCATACTATATAACGTTTGAAAGTAGATCATTATTTTCTAGCCTTTTTAATTATATATATATATATATATATATATCGAATTTTCAGAATTAGATTTATTGAACACTCCTAAAGGAGTAAAGAAAAAGGCTTTGACATCGATTTTAAATTCCTATAGAGTATGATTACAATTTGAAATATAATTCATCAACTAACTGAATAATACATATATTTTTTACCTGTTTATACATGAACACCTGCAATCGCAGATCAAATGTCTGACTAGGACGAATTTTTGTACAAATTACAATTCTTACAATTTTAAAAGCTTTATAACATTGTTAAATATTTAATGAACTTTTTTTTTTAAAAAAAAAGGGTTTAATTAAATAAAAACTATTTATTCATTGACTTACTTGCAATTTAATTTTTGATCACTGATCACATATACCTTCGAAATTATTATTTAGATTAGAATTAGTAATAATAATGTACGTCATACCTCGTAAAGTCTCAGAAAAGCTCTGTTAGTTGCTCTTGAAGATGGGATCTAGACGGACCCGAAACCGGTCGAGTTTTTCTGAGAATTTACGAAGTATGACGGACATTATTATTACTAATTCTAATATTAATAACCTCAGTGGAACTAACCCATTAACCATATTATTTAGATGTCGATTGGAAAGAGAAGAGTCAATTTATATCTACAACTTTACTACCAATATTATCAGAACATATGGTCATCCAAAGTTACGGAATCTAATAGAATTCGAATCGATAAACCTTTAAACTCGCTATATATTTAAAATTGAAATCGGAAACAAATTCGAACATAATATTATTGAAAACTTGAATCGAAAAGAATTAAAAACTTTAAGTTGAACCCATATCGATAAACAAATAAGTGTTTGAATAGAAAAAAATGTCATCTCACCGATAGAATTTTCCACAAATTACAATTTACAAATGCCTTTACTTATGAAGAGTTGGTAAAAGTATGTTTTAATCTTTCGTGTTAAATGACAAATATGACCTTGTTAGGAAACAAGGAATGTGCGTTTTGAAAAATGCATTATCCTTTTAAAGAATTATCTTTTTATACATACATCACTAAGGTATTATTATGTTCTATCATGCAATATTCCTATAACTTATAATTATAATAATTAGTATAATTTTTATATTCAATCAGTACACTATTTTACTTATATTCTAAAAGATTATTTCGATATCCTCTTAATGTTTTAAAAAGGAATATTTTATTCTCCTTTGTGAAATTAAGACATGATTTAAATTAAAGAATTTATGCAAAATGGGAGAAAAAATAAAGTGCTCTCTTAGAAAAGATATTTACATAAAGAATAGGATAAAATAATGTACATAATAATAGTAATATATGCAATAATAGATTCAAAAGTTTTAAATACAGCCTAAACTCGAGATTTAATCAACATTCAGAAAATTTAAAAGCCGAAAAATTAGAATTAAAAAAAAATGAATAGAATCAAATCCTACTCGAATAGATATTTAATTATTGAGCGACTTCTAAACAGTGAACTTTATTAATCTGAATTATACATGTTTATATAATAGTAGGATGATAATTTACCATCAGGTATGCTTGGTTTCAATTTTGATAATTCGTCCTTTAATGAAGTCATAAGAGTTTCCTTTTTTCGGTGCACAATTTCAGGACTTTTAAGATCATTCAACCACGGTAGAGATGAAGTCAACCAATGAATAATGTTATATCCAAGTATTTCTAGATCTCCACGCATTGTGGGCACTGAAAAATAATAATAATAAAATCGTATCATTGAAAAAGTTTTTTTTTTAAGTTTAAAATTAAAAAACAAAAAAATTAAAATTCTAAATGAGGAAACGATGGTAATATGAAGGAACATTTTAAATAAACTAATCAGTAAAGAAAGGTCAGTTATATGAAAAAGCAATATGTAACTATAACTAAGACAAGCTAGAACTAGAGATAAGTAAATTTAGGGAGAAAAATCTCTTTCTTATTAGACTATTTAAATTAAGTTAGCTTTAAGATATAATATTTTATAAAAAAAATATTTATAAAGAAAGATATGCAGTTAACCTGTAACCAGTAATTACAAATGTACAATTAGGTATCTCAAGTAAAAGAAATTACAAGGATAATTATAAAAGATAGGATAAGCAAGTTCACTTTAAGAAACTAGTCTCAAAGTCGACAATTCATTCTACCATTAAAACGTCGATTAAAAGGAGAACATACTGAGTAAACTATTTGTAATAGAGGAGTGTTTGAAAAAGAAAAGGTTTTGGAAAACATGAAATACACGAAACGTTGATAGGTCGCTTTGATATATAATCTCAGCGTCATGAAATCACTTTGATATCTTAGTTGCCAAGTATATCATCTGGACTTGATCTTGATAAGCATCATGATTTGCCCAGAACCTTATATATATGCGAGAAAAGTTTTCAAGGAAATTAGTTCCTGTCCAAGATAGTTGTTAGAAACATTCCACTTCACATATCCAGAAAGTATGAGACGTACATACTCAGAATAAATAATTTTAATTACATTAACCTAAAATTACATTCACAATTAATAACCAAGTTTACTATATTGATCCAACTATGGGAATACTCAGGTTATTCTTCTTGTTAGACTCCGAAATTCGAATGCAAAAAAAAAAGGTGAGGAGTCACTACAAACAACTTTCAATAACATCTGGATTATTTCTGCTGCCGAAAAATGAGGAAATAGTGTATTGATCATTTCTTGCTTTGTTTCTGATGTTAAAGTTACCAATAAACAAATCACTTCATTCTTCCTAATATATTGTTGACCTTTAATATGCAAACTGTATTCTAAAAAGAGTTGAAATCGTATGGCAAAGTGCAGAACTACACTCATATCAACACTGATATCGCATGCCAAGGCATCAGCAAAAACATATAGAGCTGTTTGATTAGTATTTACGAGAAATTACTTTGATTACTTACCTCCTATGTGAAAATCACGACTTGTATACTCCAAAGTGCCATTGTGGGCCTTTTTAGGATCTTTCTTTAAAGGTCCTTGTGACACATATTTACAAACCAAACCAAAATCCACTAAGAAAACATTATCTTCTGTACCTTTCTTCCACCCAAGAAGTAAGTTACCTCCTTTGATATCTCCATGAATATATCCTTTACTGTGTATGTATTCCATGGAATCAATCTAAAACGTATCATTAATTTAATGATATTGAAATATGTAGATGGATTTATTTGAATTAGTAAAAACTTACTATCTCAATACATATAGAAGAAACAAATGAGATTGAAAATAGGCAATTCTTTTCTTCAAACAGAGTCCATATATCCTTACCAAACCTCTCCATGACAACAAATCGGTACGTTTTATCCTTAAATACATGATTGCCAAAGCCATAAAACGACGGAATTCCAAGTGTCTTTAGTTTGTGATCTTTCTTCCATTCTTCCACTGCATTTAGGAAAAAAAATTGCATAAGTTAATAGAGTTAATAGTTAATTATCTAGTTCTAATTTAATTATCAGTTCCTAATAATAAAATATTGAAGCATTCAGAATAAGCATTACAACAATAATTAATCATATTTTGGTATAAATTCAAATAAAGAAAGAAAAATACTCACACATATCAGGTTTACAGTATTTGATGTAAAAAGTTCTTTCAACAAATAATGGACCGTTCTCTAGAGGTTCCTAGAATGGAAAGAATCAAGGTTTGTAAATTTAGTCAATTAAGGAATATTCACGAGGGGAAGGGAAAGAGGTAATACTCACAACTTTTATCACATAAGGATAATCAGATGCTTTTTTCAGTTTCTTATTGACATCAGTAGCTATAAAATAAGAAAGCTTAAGTCACAAATAAAACATAGCACTCATCAACTCCAAGATTTTCACCTGCATATATTTCTCCAAATCCTCCCTTGCCTATTGATGAACCAAGGTACCATTCCTTTTTCATTGTATCTTTAAAAATTGCACCCATTGGTAAAGGATCAGGGAACTGGTATCCATTTACTTTTCGTTTTCTCACTTGCTTTTTTCTTTCAGCCATTCTAAATTACCTTTATTAATTCAAAATGATTTATTTTACAAAAATTATAATTCAATAAGCAGTACTACATTAAAGAAAAACGTTAAAATCTCACTTTCAAATTTGTTTAGCTAACAACCTACAATAAGAATAAAAGGAGCACGATTATGAAAGACGTTACTTTTTAAATTGCCCGCCATGTTTTATCCTACCATACAATTTCATTAGTTGTTAATTAATTTTTTGCAATTCTTTAATGGTCTGAAAATCAAACTATTGAAATTTAATTTTAAATAATCAATATAGGTTAAAATATTTTTTATAACACTGCATACGTAATTTGTTAGGTTGTAGTGTGAATCTGTTCCCGCGTGCGCATTGTCCGTTGAGCATTTCTTACACTCAGTTCCTTCTTTAGCAATTAAGTGAAAGAGTTATCTATCGTTGTTTAAGTATCATTTTGTAATTTTGTCTACTCAACTCTATTCACTGGAGAAAACAGGGAGTATGTATTCTTAACTGTTTATTGGTAATCAATGAACTAGTTTTTGAATAATAGAACGTACTTCTCGCCGTTCAATGTTCGTTGATTATATTCCAAATATTTAACTAAAGTTGTAGATCTTCAGGCTGTAATTGAAAATCATTGTTTGTGTAATAACTAAACTTATTTTTGAGAATTGAGATGAGATCAAACTTTCAGAAGTCTTTGTACTTTGCCCTAAACTGAAGGTCTTTTGTTTTAGTTTCCACCATGCCTTCGTCTCAGGCCAATGTTCCAGTGGGTGTTAGTAAAAGCATGGATGGACGTATGAACAGCTATAAAAACCACTCAAGGAACACAGATGTAAGTAACAAAAAATTGATGTTTTGATTTTAGCCTTATCAGTTATATCTATTTAAGGTCTATGTTGATTAGTTTTGTAATTCTTTGACTTATACTTCACTCTTACATGCTTTAAATAATTAATTCTTTATCTTACATCATTTGTATCATAGTTAGAAGTTAATAACCTGAGTCATTAGATTTGTTATTCATTGTAAGATGGGATCATCAGACCTTAGTAGTTCATTATTGTGAATAATTTTCAGGACATACGAAGGAGAAGAATCGAAACTTCAGTTCAGCTACGAAAAGCATCTCAAAATGACCAACTTTCTAAGAAACGAAATATGTCTAAAATATTGGACACAGATTCTCCTTTGAAAGAAACTAGCAGTAATTCCCAGTTAACAATACAAGAAATCGTTGACGGTAAGTAACGGCTCTAGACGGTAATTAGCGTATCTTAATTTATTTTGTTATTGTACTCTGCAATGAAAATTTTGCGTTTTAATTTTAAAGCACTGTTATTGATTTGTGCAGTTCATTATGCTCAATGAAATTCATACAGAATTTGTTAGTGTGGGATTATTTCTTAGTTCTTTGACCTTTATTATATGTACTTTAAAAGATGAACAGTTTGTCACAATAACTAATCATGGTCAACCATATAGTCTAACCTGGAAATTTTGTGATCAAACCCTACCTTTCATTAGTCATTTCCGTTACTACTTACGTTAGGACTGTCAGGAATATTTTAACCACAAAGTAGATATGTGTATCCAAAATTAACCACATTATATACGATAGAGTTGATCCCAACGAATCAGTTAAATGGTTTTATGAAAAAGATATTTATGTATTCCAACATGTTACTCTCAGAAAATATAATGAATAATTTATATAATAGCAAATGATATACATTTAATTCAAATTATTATGATGTATTTTTTTGTCATTCTGGTTATATCTCTTTTACAGTAATTCTGGATCTTCAAATATATTTTAGTTGGGTTTGAATTTCACATGTCATTCAGTTAAATTACTTTGAGCTTTATTATTTTAAATTACAACTGAAAAATTGCGCATAGAAATGTTGCACCTATTTTTGTTTGGGAGTATGCTTTTCGGATGGGTGTATCATCATATGTGGATTAAAAGTTAAAAAGTATGATTTATAGTTTGTCTAAATGTAAGTTCTAGGATATTTACTTTATAAGGTTCAACCTTATTATTCTGGTATTGCATGAGGTTTTCTTTATTCCATTCCGAGATGTATAATTTTAACCTATTTTGTCAGTATATGTTCTCTTTTATTAACCACTTGGTATTTGAATTGATTATGAAACTTTGAATATGTGGACCTTTCAAAAAAACATAGTGACTTACGAATATAGTCAAATGAATGATAATATCTGCCAGGTCAGAAGGTTCGACAAAAGTTAAAATGGACTTTACTCTCTCTACTCCTTGCTTTCTACAAATACAACCTATGTACTGTGCGTGTATGTTTACTATATATTAACTCATTACTCTATTAATAAACCTGTGGAAGCATCTGGGAATCTTAATTAAGTGTATTTTGTAATGAATATTTCTTAGAACAATGATGGTTTAATTAATTTCAATTTATCAACTTACATAATATATTGTATGGTTAGCTTGCTGAACACTTTGATAGGTAGTTTAGTTTCAGGTTTTTGGCTATGGAAAAAATGGTCTTTTTGAAATTTAGTTTAAGAACTTGGAAGTTTCCTATGTTATCCCTTTCCTTCATTATTTATGGATATGTAATTTAACTCAAAAGAAAAGAAGTCTCTATGGACTTGAAATTCTGTTAGCATTCTACAAATAAGTTATTATATATTTATTAGTTTAGACTAAAGGTCTCCAAACTATTGACCCGGTTTCTGATCGAACCATGGATAAGTTTAATAAAAACATTTGTAAGAGAAAACATTAAATCATTTCTATCATTTCAGATGTTATTCAATAGAGAAGTGTGCATAAAAAAACTATTCATGCGCCAGATGAGTGAAAATGGAGTTAAAATTAGCATTTATGAAGTTTTTAATAATTGTGTATTCATGTAACATACGTGCAGAAAACACAGAGTAATAACATATTTCTTTATAGCCTCTGGAAAACCATTGAAGGATCATATCTGTATTTAAAGTTTGTTTATAAGTGTCCATTTTTTATTATGAGTATAGTTGAACTGATCCTCCTTAGCTTCAGTGGGCTCTCTTTCATTCTCTCCCCCCCCCCCCCCTCCACTGTATTATTTCATCCTTAGGGAATTCTCATTGTGCCTAAGATGATCAGTATGGAACACTTGACTCCATGCATTGGTTTAGATTGATATCATTTCTTCTTCACCCTTGATTCCATCCTCGAAACAGTCGATTTGATTTGCCGATACATGTTTATCAACTCGATTTTCCAGTGGCACTACCTGGATGTAGCATTAAGCACTTCTTTATACAAGCCCTCATAATTAAGGAATTCCTGAGAAATTGACCACACTATCATCGAAAATAATTGCAAAGACCAATGTTATATAGTCTTCTATTGTACAAGTACACAATGAGTCATGCTCTTGTCCATAATATCCGTTGTCGTTTCAGGTATTAATAGTGACGACAAGGACCGTCAGTATGAATGTACTCAGGCAGCGCGGAAAAGACTAAGCAAGGAAAAGCATCCACCGATTGATACTCTCATAAATAATACCGGTATTGTTCCAAAACTGGTCCAGTTTCTAACGTACAATGGAAAGTAAGTGTTATACAATATGTCTAACTTATTATAAACTTATTTAATTTAGGATTGTGGCTCAATTATATTGTATATATTTTTTTCCTGCTTTGAAGTTTAATATTAAGTAAATAAATGCGCATTATTCAGAAATTATTTTATGTGCTATTTTTAAATACATATAGCAAATAGGCTGCGCTTTAATCGAATTGGTGAGAAGATCTCCATAACTTCTAAGAGCTTGGAGTTCTGCTTTAGATAAAACAAACAGTTTGGAATTTCTGCAGACAAAGCAATTCCACGCGGCTTCCCGTGGAGTCGGCGTTGTCAACTTGAGATGGACTACCTTGAAGACAACCAATAGTTTATATATTACCGACCAGGGCATGACACGGATCTGCTAACCTGAGTCATGTGTCTTCTGCATTTAGTGATACACCGAATTTATCAAAATCCACTAATTGTAGCATGGGGACAATTGTTTATTTGGTCATTTTTGTCGTCTACTGTTGTTTGTGAAATCGATTTTCATTAAGCACTTCTTTATACAAAAGTCTAACCCACATTATTAGAGAACTGAGAAATTGGCCACACTATCATAGAAAAATAATTGCAAAGACCAACGTTTTTAGTCTTCTGTTGTACAACTACACAATGAGTCATGCTCTCATTCAAAATATTGGTTGTCCTGGTATTCAGAGCTCAGTGACTCGGTTGTCTAGAACAGTTTACGGTAACTGACTCAGCCCTAGTGATCTAGATAACAGTGGTGCAGCTCATTGCTTATTGATTATCATTCCAAAATGAAAATGCTTGTCGGGAACTGGTCTCAGCATTCTTAGCGAGGAGGAAGAATACACTGTACTTCACTTTACCTCAATGCCTTGTCGAGATACAGAAAAGAAAGGGAATTGATTTAGTTTTTGATTTACAACATAGGGGATTTAGCATTCGTCTATATTTATGATCTATTTTATCGGTTCATTGTAGAATAGTGTGAAAAGAGAAAGACGTCCTTATAAATGAATGCTTGCATGGATAATTATAAATATGTTTATTTTGTTCCCATCACCTGTACTTACAATCTTTCAGCTGTAGTGTTTTTCCGGGGGGGGGGGGGGGGATCATTGATTAGACAGTCATTTCATTTTTGAGTGAACTACCATTATCTATCTCCTCTGCTATTAAGGGCTTATGGATTGTGATCACCAGTGTTTCTGTAACACACTAGTCCAATTGGGTCAGGTAATTACAGTATACGAACAAATCTATAGAAAGCACATTGTCAAAGGACCAAGCTTTCTCGGAAGTTCACTATACCATAAACATAATTAAGTGTATGTTGTTTATACTGTTCGTGGAATCACAGTAATTACACTAAAATTCAACCATTACTTTGAGGCAATTTATGTCCCATCAATCATGGATGAGTTCACTGAAATCAGCAGGACCTTGTCTGTTAGAGGGTCGTTGGTTCGGTTATGACTTAGGGATGCTGCGTCTGATTTACAGAAGCACCGACGAACAGGGCTTGTATCCAGATCGTACAGAATAAGCTCGCCCGTCCTGCAGCCAGGACGCCCGAAATGTTATTCACCATGATTTGAAAATTTAATCCATAGATACTCGTAGTTACATCACCCGACTTACTATGTACCTATGAAGACAAACCAAAACTACGCACTCATCCAAACCTCCTTGTACAGGCTCTCAATTCTGCTGCCACCAACCTTCCTCAACCTCACTGAACAATTACTTCATCCACTGACTATTTTCCAACTCTTGACTAAAAACAGTTTGCACTTCAGAAAACTATGAAGAATAAGACCATATGACAGCGAATAAGATGTCATTACTATACAGACTAATTTAATATCCGACATGAATTACTGACAGTCCAAGTTAGAGTAGCATAGTAATCAAGCAGTAGAAGGCCTGTGGTCTGGAACTGCTAGTTACGACGTGCACTACAGTGCGTGGATATATTCGTTGGTCGTTAGTTGGTGAAAGCAGCATTCAGTTTGTCAACTAAGATAAAGAAAACAAAATTTTTCAACATATTAACCAGAGAATATTTTTATTATTTGAGGGTGACTATAGCACTGCGTCTTAAAAAAAATTATTGTACTTCCTCTCTTCTGTACTAGAGTGCCCCAGCAGTTAGCTTCAACGCCTCCAAGAAGCTCAGCACTTTTGCTGGTTCCATCGGTAAAAGTTTTTCTATGGTTTGTTGAGTGTCCCGAAGCACCTGCCTCTCTGCAGCAAAGTTGCCTTACAAGTTATCAGCAGGTGCAACGGTGTTTCTTCCTCTTTGGAGAATCTGCATAAACTATCATTGATAAAGTCCATTCAGGCTCCCTATGTTTCGGGAGAAAGTACTTCCTTTCTCCTTCTTCGGGTCCTCAGGTGCACTTGTGGGAGGTTCCCACTAGTTTGCGCTTCCGGAGGATGGCCTGCGGACTTCCTTCTCCTTACAGGGGAAAATCCCTGAAGCTCTATCGGTGGTATTTTGTCCGCTCCGGCAGAGCACCGCATACCGGAGTAAGGCTATTTACTCTAGGGGGTCGCCTGGTACCCTTGAGGCTCCGTTCATAATACAGAAACCCCTGTATCATCCATCCTCGGTATGGATCGCATAACACCTTAGATTGGGGCTGGGATAAAAGGAGGGGATTAGGAAGGATGAGAAACGATGGTGGTCAGACCCAGCCCCTGATCACCTTCTCCTCCTGTTTCGTTTGTCCCTGCATATAGCAGGTTAACAGGGTAGCCTCGTGAAGGCCGAAAGTCAGAGTTGAGTGTTAGAGGCGCTTAATCACTCCATTACTACCCCAACCAGAGTATAAGTTGATATACTATAATTTAGAATCTGTTGTTTGAAAAAAAGTCTTTTTTCAACACTTATTCGTTGTTGATTTTCCCTGAAATTGCATATTACTGCGATATCAAGTGGATGATTCAATTTATGACACGATGTTGAAAATTCGTTGTTATATTTCCTTTATGCATTTCATTTTTAGTTTGAACGTTGAGTATTGGTACTACTGCCAAAGTTAATTGGAAAAACATTCCGGTGGTACGAACTGATTGTTCATGAAACAATGAACTGTTATTTTAATTGAAATTAAAATTTGTAAACGATTACATTTTAATATTTTTAGTTCAACTTTTTTTTTTATTGTTTTATTATTTTGCCCTTTACAAAATGTTTTATTGTGGGCTTTACGTATGCTAGATTTTTTCCACGGTTCATTTTACCACAGTATTAGCAACCGTAATTTTTTCTATAATGATTAGTGGTGGTTAAATTTTCTTTTAAGCGCAGTTTGAAAAAGGAAATATACTTGACTACAGAATTTTATATTTCTCAGATGAAATATATAACTTGGTTATATTATTGTACTTACATATAATATTAGTGTTTCTAACTGTATGAATGTGTTTGTCTAGTCCGGATTTACAATTCGAAGCTGCCTGGGCCTTGACCAATATCGCTTCCGGCACCTCAGAGCAGACTATGACAGTCATCAAGGCAGGAGCTGTTCCACACTTCATTAAACTTCTGGCTTCTCCTTATGACCAAGTAGTTGAACAGTCTGTTTGGGCCTTAGGAAATATTGCTGGTATGTTACAATCATTTACTTTATTGCATACAAATATAACTCTCAGATGTTCTTTTATAAATCAGTTTTATCCCTTTAATTAAAATTGTCTTGATTTTTTCCTTCAGGTGATTGTTCTACTGCCCGTAATTTGGTACTTAGCTGTGGAGCTCTACCGCCACTACTAGGGTTAATTAAAAACGACACTAATGTAAGTATTTGCTGAATGTTTTTATACTTTCTATCTTTTGACTTTTTATAAATAAATCATTTTTATCAATATTTGTGATCTTAATTTTCCATGTGACCATCTATGAAGATCATACTTTCAAATCTATAGTTGACCCTTTTTTCCCTAAACGATTTGTGATTCGTTCAAAATGTCCTAAGACATTTATTCTTTATAACAAAACAATATAATTATTGTAACCACGGTGTCTTACTGAATTTGGAATTATTTCAATTAGTGGAAACTTGGAATTGGTTCCATTCACCATTTAGTGTTTGTATCGTTTTTTTTTATCTTTTTAAACTAATGTAATAAAAATAGTACACGTTTAAATAAATAAAAATCATAGGAAAATCTATATATTCATAATGAAAATTCTGTAAAAATAAGGAACAAATGAATTAATAAGGTGAGCATTTAAGCGAATAAAATATTAAGGCATAGAATATACTAAAAAATTAATATTTTTTATGTGAAATGATACATATATGTAGTAGGTTTCGGATGCACTTATTTAAAACAGGTTTTGCTAGTTGTGTACTAGTGTATGCACACAAAAAAAAATAATTTAATTTGAGTATGTTTTGAAAAATTGAAAATGAATTTTCCCACTTATCTATAGGCAGTACTGTACACATAGTATTGTAGTTTAAAAAGAAAAGAAGTACGCATGATCCCTCATTATAGAAAATTAATAAAATTCTATTTTCTATAAAGTTTAATTTTATTTAATCTTAAGTTTCCACTTATACTACAAAAACTGTTGTCAGTACTATAGGGACAAAAGACACTGTTTTTATTTGTTTTTAAAGTATTTTTTGTTTTGCTCAAATCAATTATTGTTGTTTTCAGGTTTCTATTTTAAGAAATATTGTTTGGTGTGTTTCTAACTTATGTCGCAACAAAGACCCCCCGCCAAACTTCGAACTTATCAAGCAATGCATTCCTTATCTCTGTAATCTTCTACATTATAATGACGACGACGTGTTGGGTAAGTTTTTATTTCAAATTCACAGGGTTTGTAATCAGTTATGATACGGTATTAACTCACTTCGGGGAAAATTGTAATAAAGGTCTCCAAATGCAAGTATTTAATAAAATCAGTACTTTCAAACAGTAGTGTTCTTTCTCATGTTACACCTAAAATACAGATATACTAGAGTACACTTTAGAGCTAAGGGGAAATAAATATACAAATCCTATTATATTTATTATTTGTAATTTCTTAACTCTTAAGTGTTTTCTGATGTATTTGTATTTTAGATGAAATGTGAAGGAGATTATTGCATGTTCGAAAAGCATTGTTTTTATAAAACATTCTTAGCACTTACTGTTGATTTGAATCTGTGAGAAGTATATTTTCTTTTAGTTTTTAACTTATCTTTAAAATAAAAATATTCTCAACAACGTATTTAGTACAAACAAGATATTATTTAAAATGTTTCTATATCTTGAAACTTCATGAATATAGAGATATATAAAACTTACCAGTTTTAGTGGTCGTCTCACAGGAGAGAACACACATTGGCAAAGATTAACCCTTTTTGATACCACACAATGAAGGTTCTACATTGGGAGTCCTAAATTTTGCCTAAGTCAAATTTATTTAGAGTAGGGCTCTTTATCGAGTACTTGACATCGTAAAAACTTGGAACCCTCTGCGAGGGACGACGTGCTCAGAATTTTTTCACCCCCAGCGTGAATAAATTGAATGGTAAAAGTGGGTATCGAACCCCGGATCTACCAGCCCAGAGGTGAGCACCTAAGCCCCCGACCAGGGGGTTACTTCTAAACATCTTATTTAATTGTAGTGTGATAATTGTTTACATTAAAAGTAAAGCAGTTTCTCACATACCATACCGTCTTTTTCTGAAAATAAGACACCGTCTTACTTTATTTTTAGGTCAAAATTCGTGCTACGGCTTATTCTCGGAGGAGGGCTTCAAGTACATTAAGTAGATTTACATATTTTTGTTTAATATTTATTTTTATACAGAATTTTAAATTTATTCGATTACAGTCATCATTTTCTGGAACATCGTCATAAATTATCAAAATTTTGAATTCCGTTCTCATTTTCCTCCAAATCTATTTCCTGTAGAATCATTGGTCTGAATCTCTCAAGTCTTGCAATATAGCTGTGGTTAAATTAAGACTTCTTGTCTAAGTAGCCTCCTTGAAAAGAACTTTAGAGGCAAACAAGGAATTTCTTAGAAAATTTTGTTACAAAGAATTCTATGAAATATTGCGACATCTAAAGATACCTACTACATTCAACAGCAATTTTTTAACGAATTATATTTTTCACATTATCTTAACTAGATCATATTTTCAGGGGAGGGTTTATAATCTAAAATGCCCCTAAATAAAATCACGCTAGGACTTATTTTCGGGGGATGTCTTATTTTCGGAAAAAGACGGTATCTGATACGGGCTCACATAACTCATTATAAGCTGTCAGGATATTGAAAGGGAAACATATACTGTTTTTGCGTGAGGTTCATGTGACTCTTTGGCTTTTTGAGTGAGACTCTTCTATAATGATGTATTTAAAATACATTTTATGATGAGTGGTCTACAGTGATCCAAAAGGAACTGAAAGATGAAGACATGATAATTGTTTAATACATCTGAAATAAACTTCCTGACACTAATGATGAGTTAAAAGAAACATCTAGTATTTTGTTCTTTTTTTATTTGTTCTACAATCTTTATGCGAACAATTTTTTTCATACAATGATCCTTGAAATAAATCAGATTTCGTGTCATTGGTGAAAATCTGGACTCTATCTATCTGTAAGCTAAAAGCAATAAACGACTTCTTATACCCAAATTTTTCGAGGAAATACCAGGCCAGATTCACATTGAAGATGGAAGTGTTTTAATTTTATTGTGAATTATATCAGTGCATAAGATTATTAAGAAGTATGATGTCTGCTTATTAGTATACATTCAAACAAAACAAGTAAGAACTTTAAAATTTGGTTCTAAAAAAAAATCTAAATGACTGACTGTGTCTATTTTATTTGTGTATCTAATGATTTTGCCGACCACTAGATTAGACGTAACCATACCCTAGACCAGGGGTGTCAAACTCATTTTGACCTAGGGGCCAAATACAGCTTAGTTTGATCTCAAACAGGCCGGGCCAGTAAGCTAATTGCAAAATTACATAGAACTAACAATAAGTCTCCCTTTTTTCTTTGTATTAGTCACTAATACTACTTATTAGTTCAAAGAAGAATAAGTCAATTATAAAAATCTTTATTGAAATCCGACACTATTTATCCACTTTGATAGATATCGTTGGTGGAAGCGCGAAGATAAAGTAAAAGAGGAAATACACCAACAGAAACTGAACAGACGCTCAATACGACGACCTCTTGTGTTAGTTCCACCGCAGTGTTATGTTGTTTGCTCGTACTAAAACACTTTGCCCCTAGCGGATGATATAAGAACCACCGGTTTTTAAGGAGATTAGAGAAAACGGATTCTTCTTTTTTTTATAGTAATTCAGATTTATTCCCCGTGGGTCGTATGTTTGACACCCCTGCTCTAGATCTTACCTTACCTTAGACTTTGTTACGTACTCAAGTGATTATTATTATTGCTTTATCCATATCCACTATTAGGTTGTGTCTAGCCAATCGATGTATCAGGAGAGGACAGCGCCAATTTGTTTTTAAACCTTCATCAAGTTTTTTAAAAGATAAGGCAAACATGTTCTTGACGTTAAGTTTAGAATAATGGTGTTGTTTGTTTTTAGCTGACACTTGCTGGTCCATGTCTTACTTGACTGATGGAACCAATGAAAAGATTCAAGCCATTGTTGACGCCGGTGTTGTGGAAAGATTGGTCGAATTGCTTTCTTCGCGTCAAGTGTCTATATTAACTCCTGCATTGAGAACAGTAGGCAACATTGTTACCGGAAATGATACACAGGTTGAAAATATATATTTATTCTATTTATAAAATCCATATGTCTCACCAGAGGATGTTGCATGTGCAAATGAATTTCCAATCTAAAATTTACTGTACATTTGTACTTTGTATTATATTTATTTTATTAGTTTAATCATTATTTTGATTATATCATATATTTATTTAATACCTACAAAGCCATAGCTACATGCTTAATAGTACTAATATATAATAAGTTGGCCAGTTTACACAATTACTATGTAAGATATGTTTTAATACATCTAAGGAATTACTAAATATTTAGTTATTACTTTCTTAGAAATAGGTACTACTACATCGTCATGCAGTAGTGTTTTGATGAAGCCGTATGAATCAGGTATACTTGCTGGTTGTGACGAGCAATCCCACAGAATAAGTGTGACTGGTAGGTTTTGCTGTCACATGTAAAGGCTATAGAATTTTTTAATTCAGTCGATAGATATCAAATTTGAATTATAACTATATATATATACTCAAAATAAACTGTAACACATAGACAGAAACATAACAGACTCGCTTTTCAATATTTCGACCGCCATTAACAAATATCCACAAAGGGATGTTTGGGGAAACAAAGGAGTACAGGAAGAAAGAGTAAAAAACTTACCGCTAGCTGTCAACCCTCTTAGAAAAGGCTATTGCCCTCATCACGAAAGTATCAAGTTTGAAGTGTCCGTTACTAATGTTTATATTTGATCTGTTAAATTTAATTAGAGAGGATTCAATAATTTTCTTAACAACATCTATTTTTCATAGGTAATAAATTTAACACCTGTCCAATCAATATGATGATTTTCATTATTTATATGCAAGAACAAGGCGCTACATTTTTCCTGTCTACTAACGTTGTATTGGTGTTGTTTTACACGTGTCTTTAATGATTTACCAGTTTGACCAATATAAATTTTATGGCAATTTTTGCACGGAATTTTATAAATACCACCGGACTCCAGTTCAACACCTCACTAGATGTTTTCTGCATCTAGCAGTGTTTCCGTTGGGTTTTTGACTCTGAGGAAGACCGCTTGTTACGGTTGAAAGATCTTAGTCTTGTTTTTCCTATTTCGTATTGTAGTTTGATCATTGATTGTTATTTCTCGTGTTTATGTGAAATCTTTATATATATATATATATATATATATATATATATATAATACGAGTTCGAGATTAACAAAGAGCAACACACAAAGTAGGGAAACACACTTACAGACTCAAATTTTCGGGTAATCCGTCTTCAGGAGAAAAGAGAATGGGAGACCAAGCACGTTGTAGGCGCAACGTGCTTGGTCTCCCATTCTCTTTTCTCCTGAAGACGGATTACCCGAAAATTTGAGTCTGTAAGTGTGTTTCCCTACTTTGTGTGTTGCTCTTTGTTAATCTCGAACTCGTATTGTGTCCAGTTTGGATCGTATTTCGTTTTATCAGTGAATATATATAAATTAAACACCACAATAAACAATTGTATATTAATTAAAATGCTCTAAGATCTTTCGTTACAACATCATCAGAGAGCTAACTGAAACAAACAAAAAATATAATAACAAGTTAACCTGGTTGATTGAAGTCTTCAGGATTGCTGGCATCCCTGTCTGAATTTAATGTTCCTAAAATTGAAGGAGTCTTGATCTGCTTACTTATTTCTTTTATTAATATTTCATCAAGTATATATATATATAAATGATCAAACCATAATATGAAATGGAAAACAAGACTAAGATCTTTCAACCGTAACAAGCGGTCTTCCTCAGAGTCAAAAACCCAATATATATATATATATATATAAAGTCGTTATCAGCCTTTGGAGCGATTCATATCTATTCCTAACGACGAGGACATCGAAATATAGTAGTGAATTCAGTGATTTCTTTTCTGTGTGTTCTTTTTAAAATTCTAGTTTATATATATACAGAACAGTAATGAATTGTCGACCGTGAGACAGATATATAACATAAAAGGATAAATCGGGATGCGGTCAGTTTCTGTTTGTTCAGATTATATATATTTGACTTTTATCTACCTATTGTATAATTATTTAGTTTTTTCCCTCTTGCGTATGTTAGCAATTCTACATAGTGCCTGCCTGTGGGTAACAAATTATATTTTTGGTCACTTTCTGTGTTATTTTTTTAATGTTATTGTGTTTGTTATGCTGTTGGAACATTACAGTAATACAGTGGACAGCGATTAATGTAATCACGGATAATGTTATCAATCTGTTAATATTATTGGAATTCCTCATTAGCGCCCCAACATACAATAGCATTACAAATATATGTAATATGTAATCTTACGTATTACTTGTAATATTGTAATAATAATCTTATCGCTTATGGTGATCAGAACATGGGTTATTGTTATCAATTTTTTTCCAAACTTGGGGGCTATTTTCGTTGAGTTCAGCTCTATCGTAAACGCCCAGCGACAAGTTCTTGATCTAAGAATCCCTTTTTATCTCTGGCAAAGCAAGAAATAAGATTTCCTTATTTCAATGCTCGTCTTCAGTCTTCTGGTTTTGAACTGTCGCCCAAATCACTCAGTTTCAGTTACTGTAAGTACCAGATTATCAGTTTTGACGAGCTATCTGACGCATAGATAAAAGGCTCCTTGACGGTGGCTTTTGTTTTCATTGATTTTTTTATCCCTTCAAGATGAAGAAACGCTGAAATTTTAACATAAAAGAAAAAGCTGCAATTTTAGAGGGCTCTGATAAGCTGCCTAAGATGGGGCACTTGAGGTTGCTGCATAACTGTAAATATCCCAGCCACTTCTTTCCAAAATTTTAAAGAGCTTCACAAAACCCGAGACGGACACAAGAGGTATCCAAAATTTATTGTGCAAAAGAAAGAGGGACTGTAAAAGAAACTGAAGTCGAATTAACTTTGAAAAAGTGGTTTACAAATGCCCGAGAAGATGACTCGGAAGCATGTTTCGAAGAAAGAAGGAAACTGTTCAAGAAAGGTAGTTTTACATGTACTACTACAACGGCAGCAATAGAGGACATTGTTACTGAAAAACCAAGTGACAATAAGGAAATATGGGAAGCTCTTCGCGTGTCACGGTTTGGATGCAAAATAGATCTCAGTTTAGACTTCTGTATGAGTACGAGTCCTTTATAAATGATTTGCTGCGAAAAGACGTGAAGCAGACAAACCTGGACGATTTCCTAAAAGAATAACTTATTGTATTGTATATAGTTTAAATAGTATAACTATAACTTATAGTTTTATTATTTATTACATATTTCATTTATTTGATTTCTTTTTTGCTAATCTCATAAACGACAAAATGGCAATTACCATTTCTTCGGTTAATGTTATCAATCGGTTATTTACAAAAGGCATTTACAAAAGTGTTTACATTAAGCAGCGTCCACTATATGGATATTTCTAATCATGAATACAAATGTCCAACCGGACTTAATAAGATAATAAGGATTTAAGGACTTAATAAACATGCTTGATATATTGAACAAGTTTGTTATCGGAAGGTGTAGGGAGATTCTCAAAATGTCTTATTGAACAATGAAGAAAATTAATAACGACTTTTCTTCAAAACGACAATCGGATTCGATGGGACATTCTGAAAACAAACTTCATCTTTAAAATTATATTTTTAATACCAATGTAAGGTGATATAGCCATAGTATATGTTTAACTATATTGATAAACTGTTAAATTTAGTGAATGATTCTTTAGACGGATGCTGTGATCAATGGAGGAGTATTAGCCCATTTGGGTAATCTTTTGATGCATAACAAGCCAAATATAGTCAAGGAAGCAGCTTGGACAATTTCAAACATTACTGCGGGCAACCATGTGCAGATCCAGCAGGTTATAGACAGTGGTCTTGTTCCTCCTTTGCTCAACGTCCTCAACAAGGTCAATTTTAAAATTATTTTATAGTTAGTAAAATTGGCAATTATCAAAAACATGCATATTAGTTTTTGATAAGTCTATATTTTTTTGCCCAATTAACCAGATTGGGCAAATATGTATGTTTTTTTCTGTGAATTTGGATTATATAGATAGTATATCTTGGATTGCGAGTCACTTAGAATTTTCAACCTTCTGTATTCTTCATTTCTCTTGAAGATGGCGTTCCCGAAATTATTGAGATCGTAATTTTTATCTTTTTTTTTTGTGGGGCAGGTTCTGATTTTGAAGTTACAATCTTTTTTTTTCTCTCTCTCTTCAGAGTTACTAGTTCAACTGTCCTCTTGGACGGTGTAATACAAATTTTGAATGGATTGTGTGTGATCCATACCTTAACAATTTTCTAATGTTTAAAGTAACTCACTGAATGGGTATTATTTTTATTGTTTAAACCAATTCCCTAGCGGGTGATAAGCCGTTTACCGGCTTTTTGTTTGGTCGGTGATTCTATAGATTCTACATTGGGAGTTCTAAATTTTGCCTAACTCAAGTGCATTTCGAGTAGGGATGTTTAACGAGTACCTAACATAGTACAAGCTTGGGACCGACGGCTTTACGTCATCTCCGAGTGAGGACGTACTCAGATTTATTCACCTCCCGCGTGAATAAATCGATGCCAGGTGGGTATCGAACCTCGGACTATCAGCCCAGAGGCGAATACGTTAACCACTGAGCTACCCTGGCCCCCAATAGGTATTAAGAAAAAGGAAATTAAGGTTGAAGTAGTAATTAGATTAGACAATTTTACTGCTTAGTCCAAGTGGGCTATGCTTGTGTATGATTTAGTTTAGGGGTTTTTTTTTCTAAAATGGTCGATAGTAAAATTCTGGTTGTAATATTTTTTGCAGGGTGATGTGAGGTCCCAGAAGGAGGCAGCCTGGGCTATCACGAATCTTGCTAACGGAGGTCTCATTAATCAATTGTCTTACCTAATAAGGGTCGGTGGTATACCAACCATGTGTGACATCCTTACAAGCAAAGATGCTAGAATTGTTACAGTTGTTTTGGATGGCATTAATACTATCTTACAAGTAATACTGTTATTAATTTTTTTTTTAATTCTTTTTTTTCTTTGTTGAGAGACTTAACTGATTATTGTTTTTGAACCATTAAGATGGCAGAAACTATTGGAGAAGTGGACAAAGTGGGTTTAATCATAGAAGAATGCGGTGGACTTGATAAGATTGAAATGCTACAGAATCATGAAGAGAAGACTATCTACAAGAAAGTCTGTGATATTATTGATAATTTTTTCAGTGAAAAGGTAAGTTGAAGCAGTTTTTTGATAATGGAATGTTTTTAATGATAAAAAAATAATTTTTACGTTTAATGGAATAGTGTGTCACTATTATTGACGTCTAAACTTTAAATGTGGTGAATTAAACAAAATTTTAAAATTTATGTCAGTCGCCCTATTTTCGGCAATATTCAGTGATACATTTATGATAATAAGCATAATGTTATTGGTGGATATTGTTTTATTGATTTACTTCGTAGTTTACATACATTTGTGTTATAAACAGTCATTAAATGGTTAAGTATCAAAAGCTTACATTGATGTCTTTGCTTAGCCAAGATGAATTTTCAGGATTGACCTTCTACGAACAAGAGGTTTTATTTTATTTGTTGGTTCAGGAACTCTACTTTTCCTAGATATGATTTGAATTGAGCTGTAGCTCATTAAACCTGATTTTGTGAGTCCAAATAGTCATTAATTGATTGCAAATTACATTTTTTTTTTAAACTCTTAAGTGCCTTGCCAACCGGCATCTGCGATACCATAATCAAGAGAATGGTGGAATTAAAAAAAAAAAAATAAGAATGGATAATTTAGCTCCGGTTAGCTCTTACTACAGAAAAAAGAATTCTAATTAAAGAAACAATAGACCACATGGAAAAGAGATGAAAACATAATAATATAAAAATCGTGTAAAGAGTTATAAAGAAAGCCATAACGAGGGAAAAAGTTGAATAAATGAAGTGTAAAGAACTTAACCTCCTTAATAGAAGAAGTGAAATATTCTGACTGAATGAAATCTGGCAACTATTGGAGCAGCGAGGAACTTTTCATAATTGAAGACTTCTTCAGAACAAGCCCTTGTGAGTGTTATTCAGTGAGGGTATCATCACTGAAAATTGTTTGTAAATATAAATTTGAAAGCACTAATTAAAAGGGAGAATGTAATAGTTAGTAGATCTGGTGCATAGAGGACTGCAATGATAATAGAGATACTCTGTAACGTATGGCTAAAGTTTACATAGAATGTTTGGCCCCAAGTAATTAGTTGATGGATAATGGTATATTTAAAGCAGAGTTCCCAGGATCACCGGACCTTGTATTATCCGATACTAGGTCACACACAAACCAATGGTGTAATATTGTTCACGAAATAACTACAAATTTATATATTTTTTTCAATATGACCACAATTCTCTCCTGCTTTTCTCATCTGTCCACCTTTTTGGTACCCATGTTACCAAATTCTTGGTTAATGAATCCCAGAAACAAACTAAAAATATGAGTTGTATTTTCTTCCAACTTTTATTATATAAAAATATTTTTTTTGTCCTCAAAACCAAAAAAAAAAATCTGTGATTCAATAAATTCTTTTTTTTTTTAAAACAAAGAATCTACTTATTTTGTCTTTTTATTCACAACACATTGAAGGCCGATAAGTGAAAATATATTTTACATGAAACCAGTCTATGGTGAAAAAAAAACCTCCCGGTACTGCTTGCTTCCTTAAACATTTCATTCAGCCCTGTAGGTTTCTAATGACTAGTGGTCACCAAAGTTATATACATTCATATTAAATAATTAAAAGAGTGATGGATTAATCATATAAGTAAAGGTCTTGTGAAATGTATATTTACTGTTTATTATTTGATTTCATGGTGTTTTTATTTCTAAATATTTTGTTGTCATTTCTCAATTATCTTATATGAAAACATTTTGATTAAAGGAAGAAGATCAATTGGCCTCAAATGAAAGTGAATTCTGCCCTCCTTCCACGCCTGATGGTGGATATTCGTTTTGAGTTTAATGAATTTGTGTTTGTTGGTTATTTAGTTTCGGAATAGTTAATATTTGTGATGTTAAAAGATAAATAATTTCCACCTTAGATTTATAAGAATGGTGTTTTATGAATCATATTTTAGATATTTATTCGTACTATTTACTTCATTTGTATTATTTAATTTGTTTCTATTATATTAGTTATTGCTGTCGTCACACAAAATAAAACGACGGTATACATTTATAAGATAAATTGATAGGGCTATACTAAAAATCATTTTAAATATTTAAACTAAAATTCCCAAGAACAGCTATAATAAAAAACCCGGTTTAATCTTAGATATTTTTCAGTGTAATTAATGTGTATTCTTAAAATTTTTAAACAAATATAACTTGTAATTCGATATATATTTTTTTATAAATTTCATGTTTGATACTTTTGTTCTTATTTGGTTGAATTTATTATACTTATATTAGAGTGTTTACTTATTCAGTGATATCATTAAACTCATAATATTTGTGTTGCTTTAGTTTTCATCCTTTACAGTTACATAACTGAAAAATCTACTTCGATCTAACGACTACTTTATATTTCTGAAAATCATACAGTTGTGTATGGGTGTTTTGTATAAAGCAAAGCTTGGAAGCCTGCTGAGAGGGTGGGTCTTCTTCAACCTTTTGCGTGCGAAGACCACACGAGTAAATTTGTTGAGTACTAAGGCTACATTTTTGTCAAAGCAGTAGCGATTTGCTTTGCCTGTATCTGGTTCTTGCCATTTCAAACATCATCTTGTTTATTATTGTTATAAATATAATTTTCAGTTTAAACGATAATAAATGAAGAGTTTTGTTTTGTTTTTCAGGTTATTATAATTTTTTTTTGTAGTGTTGTTGAACTCAAATTCAAAATATTTAGGTGTGTTTGAGAAAAAAAGTTTGAGTCAAAAGTGTTATGAAATTGCACTGTTATACAAGAAAACTAAAAAGGGATATTTTAAGATTCGCACTTGAACATAATAGTAGATTTGTAATTTGATTTTCTAAAAATACGCCGGAAAATTTAATACATTTTGTACTTCACAATTCATTCACTTGGCAGAGAACTGTTTTAGATACCTATCTATCTTATCAGATTTCGTCAGTTAAGAATGCGGAAACGATAAATGGTTTTAATCTATACAGCACAAAATTCTAAACCGTAGCATAACAGATCCCACACTATGTGCATCTCTCTTCTCGAGTTTGAAGCTTGAATTTACCCATCTTGTTACAGCTCTTTAGTTGTCAAAGAAAAGAATATGCTTAACTCAATTAAATTGTAATGCATTGATGTTATCACTGCAAGATTCCGTTTGTATAACACCATGTGTTATTTGAACCTGAAAGATGATCAAACGCTGAATCACTTTAGTCTAAAATTGAAGGAATTTTTTTCTATTCTGTAATTATGTTTTTAGTCTTAGAAATGGTTTGTTTAGGTGGTTTAAGGTGAAATCTTATATATACACAATACACATTTTTATTTAAAATAAATAATAACACGAATTTTTCATTTCTATAAAAAAACAGCTACAATTTGTATTCTTCAATTTCGTTGGTTGATTGGAAATAAAAATAAAAAAAAAAACGGAATGTGCGTTTTGCATAATAAAGCAGGTACAATGGTCATTATCAATTTCAAAATGTTTTTTAGGAATACATTTTAACAAAACTATAATTCCATTATTTTATATTGTACATAAATACTTTTTATAAATTTATATCTCAGTTTATTTGTAATAAGAAACGTTTTTCTCTTCATTTAAGAGTATATTGGTCCTATAGGGCTAGAAGAATTGAAATTTAGTTTACTCAGAAAGAAAAAAAATATTTTAACAGATATATATATATGTACATTTTATCTGTTATTAAATCAGTTTTTCTATGAAATTTTGATATACTATATAGTTGATCCGATAAATAAGTTATATAATAGTTTTCTTGTACATTTAGCATAATGATCGGTTCGTTACAGGGAAAAATAATAAACAAATTAAAACAAGTAAACAATATTTGCAAAGGCTTTTGGCAGTTTAGTTATTCATAATAGGCCTGAGTTTTTGGCAGTATAAGTAGCAAGGCTTTATGAACCTGAAACAAACACAATTTTTTATTCTACCATTCAATATTTGATGTATTATTTTTCAATTCAGATCACCATTATGATTGCTTAGCATATATTTTTCATTAATTCATTATTTCCTAAAATCTGTACAATCTTGCTTAATAAAGTCATATAGAAGAAGGAAGAAAAGTAATGGGATTTCTGCATGGTGAAGCTGCTCAGCATAACTACCTGGCCTGTTTACATACACAATCTATAAAAGTAAGCAATATATTATATGCTATAAAAACTTTATATGTACAATTGTGCTTAAGGACTCTTCATCGTACTGCTAATTGTCTTAATAGACCGTTTCAAATTATTAATATATATTTCTGAAATTTGTAATTTCTGATTCTCTTACTGTGATTTAGACGTTGATTTTTATTTAAGGTTTTTATTGTATAATCTTGTAATATATATATATATATATATATATATATATATATATATATATTATTGACTAATTGACCGTATTTCGATGGTAATTTACTTTAATAGTTAGAATAGTTCAAACTATTCAAAAAAATAACCAGCCAAATACGGTCAATTAGTCAATGAAATATGTTTAAATGAAGCAAGCACTGCTCCCAAATTATACAACTATATTATATAGGTGTGTTCTCTAATCGGGGTTCGGTCAATTTTCCAGGATAAAAAATCAAACTCTCGTTGCCAACGTTTCGGTTTTATTTAAAACCTTTTTCATAGGCATCTTCTCCATATACTCTTCTTATATCCTCATAAAAACCCATATTTCTTCTTATATAAACCCAAACGTATATATAACAGATTCAATAATATATCGACCGTTTGATAGAATAGGTGTGTTCTCTAATCGGGGTTCGGTCAATTTTCGAGGATACAAAATCAAACTCTCGTTGCCAACGTTTCGGTTTAGAGATTAGAGAACACACCTATTCTATCAAACGGTCGATATATTATTGAATCTGTTATATATACGTTTGGGTTTATATAAGAAGAAATATGGGTTTTTATGAGGATATAAGAAGAGTATATGGAGAAGATGCCTATGAAAAGGGTTTTAAATAAAACCGAAACGTTGGCAACGAGAGTTTGATTTTTTATCCTGGAAAATTGACCGAACCCCGATTAGAGAACACACCTATTCTATCAAACGGTCGATATATTATTGAATCTGTTATATATATATATATATCTTTGGTTTTAGTCTCTTTGACTCTTACGGCTAGGCATGTCACTTCTACCAAATTACGATGTGAGCCTAAATGTAGAACTGTGTTAGTTGCTCTTTTGGACCATTTTCTTTTTTGTTTGCATATACATATATACTTCAGAATCAGTAAGAAGCAACCAACTGGACTTCATCAGTCGAAGACCGTTTTGTCTTTCAAGAAAACCAAAGAAGGAAAGAGTAACACTTACAGTCCTAAATTTTTGGTTTCAATAGTTATCAGGAAAGGAAGATATGAGATTAACATGAAAAATGCGGAAAGTTCTGCCACCTACGTGAACAGAGAGAAAGAAATAAATAGAATTCAAGTTTGCATTCCTCATTACAACTTCTTTCCTTGGTGTTCATAGGCTGAGAACATTTCAATGGAATTTTTTTCGAGGTTACCTCCATTTCTTTTTGAACACCACCTAACTTCCGATGATTGTTTTTGATATATTCCTTCTCTAAAGCTTTCCAATATTGTTGATGGTAAGGATTGATGTATCTGTTTAACATACCTCATTCTTAATTTTTATTCATTAATAATCGCACTTCCAAGTTCGTCTCAAGACCGCCTGAGCCACATTTCTTATTTAAACTGTTCGATAATCATATATAAGTTTGACTATCTGATCCTTTTATTAAAGTCACTGGTCTTCCGTTAATCAACTCAACATCCGCCGTTCCTACAAACTCTTATAGACTTAGTTTTAATAATTGTGACAATTTTTAACAATATTCCATGTGAACTCTGATTGTAACAGTAATACTTCTGCGAAGGCTTCAGAGGAGCACTTTTGTGTCTCCTAGTAAATAAATCTGGACCTGGACAATTCTTAATCGTTATCTTTTTATTTGTGTTTAATTTGTTTGGTTTTCCTTTTTCTAAATTACATATCATTTTTGATGTTTTCATTCTTTGAGTTAGTTTATTATTTTTCATCTCAGCAAGGTAGCCTCTTGGACACTTGTGGCATTACTATCAAACAATTTACTTCTTTTGTTGATAACAAAGTCGAAATATCGACTCGAAGCTTTTGCTTCTTCCTTTGTGCTTCTGGTACACAAAACAAACATACACAAATAATGAAAAATATAAAAAATAATTGGAACCCTGTATATTCTAGAGAAAGACCCACAAATTAATAGTCAAAACTGAAATTTCAATAGAGTTCTGCAGTTATTCCCAAATATTTATTGTGGGAATACCAGATGTCTACCCTACCTTACAGATGTCTCAACCTTTGACACAGTTCAGTTTGTGGATTGGCTTTCTCGCAATGTGACTTATTTATTTTTTTTTTACTCTCTATTTTTAGTAATAAGCTTAGCGGGATGACGGTCTATGACACCAAAACAAATCGTAATATTTATTTCTAACGTAGTGCAATCAGTTATTATGTGGTATTTACTCATTATAGGGTAAAAAGCTAATGAAATGGTCTCCACATATAAAAATTAATGGTATAAACAACGCGTTTCGAACATGTAGTGTTCTTCGTCAGGCATTAGCTAAAAAATACAATGTCATTGTACCGCGCAATAATTCTTCTACTTGCCTCAATGAACAAATTCCCAAGTGTACAACGTTTCTTAATTCATTTATATAAAAAAAAGTTCTATTTTCTCCTTATTCCTATATTTCTTTGTATTTCGTTATAGTTCTCTGTGTTATATTTTCAATATGTTTCCTACACTTAGTCTTAAAGGAAATATAAAGGCTCAGCCTAATCTTTAGGAAAAAAAAAATACACTGAAATGCACCTGCCTTCCAATATGAAACAGATGTACCCCATACCCTCACCCACGTCCATCCTATTCCCAGTCAGTTGTACCACTGACACTCATCCTTCCTTCGTTCGAACTCTCTTCCTTATTTTATTTTATTTTTATTTTGTACTATAGACAACTCTCTGATGACATTGTACTTTTTAGTTAATGCCTGAGGAAGAATACTACGTGTTCGAAACGCGTTGTTTATACCATTAAATTTTTATATTTGGAGACCATTTCATTAGCTTTTTACTATATAATCGTAATATTTATTTAAGTTAATAGTTAATTAGTTATGTACCTATCAGTTATAAAATATTGTTGCAATGAGTAAATAAGAAGGGAGAAGTATTGGTGAATTGATCTTTTTATTCCCAGAACAACTGTGAAAATCATGCAAAGTAATCTAAACATTCCTTAAAAAGGTAATAAAGCATGAGATTGGCATTAAGTTTTAAAAACAGTTTTACAAGAAGGATCGCTACTAACTTTCACTAATTTATTTATGAAAAACAAAAACATTTACGAATGAACACTGATTCTGCAGCAGATTGAAGAAACAAAAAACACACCTTATAATTAAATAACAATAGAAAAAAAATAAAGGCAAAACTGATTATGATGACTACCTTATTTGTAGTAATTCAGATAATGCTTCTTGTCATGAGGCAACTTTTCGTTGGTGATTCATTTAATTCGAGATCAAAGCATTCCAGTACTGCAGCACCTACACTGCTCCGCCTGGTTAGCATTGAACTAACCATCTGCCATCTGTTTCTTTTAGGTTCATAACGTTCGACAGAATTCAATGACGAAGATCCATCATTGCCTCCGAGAGCAAGCAATACTCCGTCACAGGACACAACTTCGTGGGTCGACCTAAAATTCAATCTATCTATTAACAGAAGACCAAGGAATTTCTTTAAAAAAAAACTGTATTTCGGAAATCAATTTATAGTTATATACGTGAATTTAGGAATGAATAATTATTAAAATTACTGTTAATGAGGTAATCGACTAATTATAGAATTAGATTAACAAAGCTAAAATGGGTGTCAAATAACAAACGAATGAACTAAGTTTTCCGCTCTTGTAACGGCAATAAAGGTTGATAATCAGAAGAAGTAGTTTGTTGGTTACCTCCTAGAAATCATTGATGCTATTTGTTCCCAGCTGTTTTTACGGGAATCGAATCGTTCTCCCGAACCCATGCACATTGTTCCATCATTTCCACCGATGCAGAAGAGTGATGTGTCTATAGTGGCCACTCCACAACTCGATCTACGTGAGTTCATGCATGGCACAGCAAACCAACGTCCCTCTCGAGGGTCTAGTCTTTCAACGCTTGACTGGTAATTTATTGAGTCATAACCACCAAGTGCATAGAGACAGTTGTCTGTAACATGTTTAAATTTGGATTATAATCTCTTTATGCAATTATTGAAGGTATGATAGAAGAAACAATGTGTTTTTTTCTAACCGGATCTTTCAAGTAGTTACTATTAAACTGGCATATTTGAGACAACAGTCTTAGTTTAAAACCAAGCTTCTTCCGACAATCAATTGTCTTCTTTCCTTTTCTTTACCTACATATATAAAGTTGCCGTAGAAGATGAAAACTTAAGCCTCCCTTAAGACGGAAGAAGTATGGAGGACCAAGGAACTACAATCTGACCTGTCACCGGTATGACAGATTAACCAGTGAACAGGTCATTTGTCTGAGGTCACTACCATTGTCTCGCGGGACCCAGGTTGGTTGGTCATCGTTATAGAGCGAAGAAAAAAAAGCAAGCTTGAATGGCCAAAGAGCAATTAATTTCTTCTAAAATTTGTTCTACAATCTTAAGATCTTACAGGATAGGAAAAAGAGAAACATTTTTGAAGGGTTAAAGCCCTCAGTCTCTGATTCTACTTGAAATTCGATTTATGTAAGAAATTAGTGATGACTCAATAAATGACTTATTGGACCATATACCCAATATGAATGTATAAATAAATGAATTCTGTCATTGTAAATCAAACAAAAGTTTCCCATTTTCTTCAACATTAATCGACGGAAATGAATAGTTTAGTCTCATGACAGAACAAAGAAAAGTGTGAATACAAAATTAAAAATGAATTTGATTACTTAGCACTGCAACTCTACAGTATCGCCTGCGTGTGTTCATGGCTGGGCAGGAACTCCAAACCCCAGTCAAGGGATCAAACCTTTCCAAGCTGTTGAGACAAGAGGCCCCATCATAACCTCCACACACGTATATCAAGCCATCAAAACTGCAGATACCTGGAATTTAACCTCATAAGAATAAGACTTCATTATTACAGATTTATTACTCTGCTTTAAGAAACTACTTGAAAGGCTTTTAAAATGTTCAAATGATTAAATTAAAAATTTGGTCGAATGTAAAGCAGAAGTATAGTAGAGTTCTGAAATTTAGAGGATTATGTATATATATATATATAAAGTATATACGAGTATGATATAATGTATATCTTAGAGTATGTTCAGGATGAAAATACAAATTGAAATGATGAAGTAAATAGAAATAGAGCTTTTATTTAGGTCCTTAAATTAAAGACAACAAACAAATTTTAGAGCAAATTCATAAACATAAAATGATCTGTTATTTAGTTATTTATTTGAGGGGTTATTTTATACTCTATTATACAAAATAAAAATATTGCAATTTTGTTTTAGTGACATTATTTAATTAGATGAACTCAAAATATTAAGTTCAAAATGATAAAAGGAGTAAAAAAACAAGACCGTAGTTCCTCAATAAACTAATACAATTAGCTATTTCAATCATCAAACCACAATAAAAAATGAAAAAAAAATAGGACTAAGACTTTTTTACCCCATTTCTTATTGTGGTTTGATAGTTATTTAACGTGTTCATTGTGAAATTTCCTTATTAATTAGCTATATATTTCGATAACCCATGAACCACCTTCAGGCTGCAAATTCTAACAGTTTTACAATAATTTATTTAAAAATAACAGTTTACATGACTTCAATATAATTACCAAGGCTACTTCTTTTTGTACCCATAGATGTTATAGGAATCCACTTTTCAGTTTGAGGGTTAAAGCACTCTGCCGTAGCCAGATCATTTGATCCATCAAACCTGCCGGTATATTTAAAATTAGATTCACAAAGAAAAAATAATTAAAACAAAAATATAATTAACAGTCATAAAGTTAAACAAGTAGTGTTCCTTCTTTTATAATATTATTTTCTATTTTACAACCACGACTAAATTATTAAAAATTAGACGTTATTTATTAGAAAACAAATAATAACACCAATTTTAAAATAAAACTGAAAAAACAGTTGTCAAGCAGGCATAATAGATGAAAATATGTAATTAGTAACAGCACACTTATTTAGCAAATGTTTGTTAAAAAAACTTAATAAATGAAAATATATGTTATGTGTATAACATATGTGATATGTGTGATGTTATGTGATACTATATACATAGTATCTGGATTTCGGGAACTAAAGTGGCACCTTGGTTTTCGACCATAATTCGTTCCAGAATTTTTATCGATAACCATTTGATCAAAAACCAAAACTAATTTTCCTTAAAGAAATAATTAATGGGATAATATAATAATAGGATTAATGGAATAATCCGTTATGTCAGATTATATATAGATGTTATTTTTTTAAATATAGTCGGTTTCTCTGTATAAAAACATGTACTTAAAGTACTAAAAGTTTGGACAATTATTTGAGTTCCAAAATTACGTTTAAATTCTAGGGGCATAATGTTTTCGACATTTCTGTTCGAACTCCGATTTGTTTGATTGCCTAAGCTAAGTGTCATTGCTTAGTCTCAATCGTTAATTATTATTTATTAAAGAATCATATTTATTAGTTTTTAAAGAAATTTGTATTCTAATTTGTTTTTCATTTATTTAGTTTTTTTTTATTAATTTTTAATATTTACTTTATATTTAACAAAATTGCTCTTTATTTATTTTTATTATCTATTTTATTTTTTCTTGTGTCCTCTACCTCCGTAATTTGGCAGCACTGATTAAGTTCCTCTTAAATGATATAGACTTGGAATGAGGGAGGAATATGTTCTGTGTTCATTAACAAACAGAGCCTTGACGTAAAATATTTCTTAAGTCCATATATGGAGGTTAAAAGTATGGTGTATATTGTTAAACATACTATTTTGTAAGAATAAATATGTTTGAAGATTTAACTGGATACAAGAATGACTTAAGATGAATAAAGAATGCGTTATGGATGATAAATGTACCCTCCAACGACATATAAGATTCGGCCAAGACCTGTAACTCCACTTCTGCTGCGACGGGAGTACATGGGTGGTATAGAAATCCAGTGATCTGTACGCGGATTGTAAACCTCACATTCACTGTGGATGGCGAACAAACTCCCACCTCCTGGAATAAAAAACATTTTATATTCATTCTAAAGTTGATGAGAAGACTAAGATCACTTGAGAAGCAACAGTTTTGGTCATCACATACATGTTGATATCCGTTATAATTGGGTGAAGTGATTTGTTTAAGAAGAAAACTGCATATATTTGATTATAAACCAAGGAACACAAAAATAAGAGGGGCATCATTCTTTATTTCACCACCAGTACAACAGGAAAATAATATAAAGGACAAAGATAAAGAAGCTATGGGGTAGTAATGGAGTGTTTATGCGCCTCTAATAGCCTCTAGCACTTAACTCCGACTTTCGGCCTTCGTGAGGCTACCCTGTCAACTTGCTATACGCAGGGAAAACGACAGAGGAGGAGAAGGTGATCAGGAGCTGGGTCTGACCACCTTTGTTTCACAATCGTTCCAATTTCCCAAATCCTCTCCTCTTATCCCAACCCTAATCCAAGTCGTTGTGCGATCCATGCCTTATTAAGTATTTAAATATATTAATAATACTTATTTTATTAATAACAGTCTTATTAAGTATTTGAATAAGACTAATAATCTTAAAAGAGTTACTAAGTTTATATGTGTGAGGCGGCATATATCTTCTTCTCTTATAGATGCCATGAAAGTAGGCATATTAGTCAGTGTATTTAGTAGAAGTTCTAGGCTGAGCTGGAACTTCTATTAAAAGGCAGGTTTTTCATAACCTCGTACGACCACACAGGATACTGTTTTGTTTTCCATTGCCTACACTCATACTCATTCACCTTTAGTGCTATTCTTGGAGTTGAAAATGTGGCTCATTATTTATTTCGCACTCATTTTAGTAATGAGTAAATCAGCCACACAACCGATTGATTTTACTTCGGGAGCCCTGAATTTTTCCTCTCTCAAGTTAGCTAGAGTAAAGATATTTAGTTATAGCCTCGTACAGGCTTGGGCTCGACGGTTTTAGTGCCCCCCCCCTCCTCCCCCCCGATGTGCCTTCACCTTGTCGTGGTGGGGGGGCTTAACACGCCTGAGTGGTTGTTCCTCAGGGCGTCAACTAAGAAAGGCACAACTTGGGCGGGTGGGCTGCTAATCAGTGTCCGTGGGTGGAAAGTCTGCTTGTCCGACCGCTGGCTTGTGTGGATGTCCACTCTTATTGATCTCTTTCACTGTGGTGACACAACAGAGGCTGTTACCTTTGAGTTCCCGATCTTGGGCTGGTGTCCGCGAGTGGAAAGTCCGCTCAGTCGAGCACTGGTTCGGGAGCTGGATCCCAAACTACTCTTTTTTTTCTTCCGGCTTTCACGTGTCTTTCATAAGACTTTTTTCTCTCCCCCCCCCCCCCCCCCCAGTAAAATCCAGCGACAATTGTTTCCTTACAGAGCTTGTGATTTATGCGGACGAGACCGGTTGCGGCTGACTTAGGTTTGCCTGGCTTTCACGATGCGCTTAAACTGTGGATGTTTCTGCTTCCTTCTCCCTATACCTTTTCTTTCCTCTATCTCAACTCCATATTAAGTGTTACTCTTGTTTTTCCCTCTTCATTTTTCATCTGAATTGTTGGTGATCCTTCATCAATGAACGATCTATCTTATATAGACTACAAGGCTTATGTTTATAGTTCTTGTTCTTGTAGGTCGTGGAAGCCAGCAAAGCTTACTGGATGACTTGTCCACTAATTATTAATTGTTGAAAATAATTTATCCGGAATCATTATCAGGTAAACATTTCTCCTCATCTCAATAATGACTCCTAAATGATAAACTATGAAAAATAGATTAAATCCTAGACATTTCACTGTTATTAGGAAATTTTCATGAAAAAGTTATATAACTTTTTTTATTTTTAAAAAAGTACTTTTTTTAATTATAATTAATATATATTATCACTGCATTACCCATTGCAAATACGTAGTTATGAATTCCCTCCGGCTTCCGGTGAGAGGTTCTTTCACTTGTAAGAAGGGATCTCTGTTCAGGTAAAAGGTGATATTTCATTGCTTCAAGCAGAAATTCCTTGCACTCCATATTGTCACGAACTAATGCCTCCGTATCAACGGTAGTCATTAAGAAATCTCTTGTCATTAAGGGTAGCCTCACATGTTGCAAAAGCTGAAATAAATCATTATTCAAAGTATTACTTCATGTTAATATGTGATACATGCAATTAGCACCATCTTGGACGGAATAATAAAGATATATATAGTAATATAATCATTGACATCATCTCCTGAATACGAAGTCTTTTTATTTTTGAAGGAAGGTAAAAAATAAATTATGACTTAGAATGTGCAGACGAGTTGGGTTTACTCAAAGACTACGGACCAAAGGAGGTAAGAGATTCAATAGTTTTCCATTTAACACTAAATACATGTTTAGAAAGTCAATTTTTTTCCAAAAAAATGTAATATTGGAAAACGATATAATATACTATGTATTTGATTGTCGAATGAAGTTCAATTGAAGTTGCCCGATTCCATTGAAGATCAGGGCAGAGAAATTTACATTGCACAGCATAACATTTTAAAAGTTACGTGATACATAAAAAAAAGGAAGAAAAGTCCCTCTGCTTCTTAGATAAGAGAACCCAAGAACATATTATATGCTTCCAACATGAAAAGCGGCGATCTACAAAATATCTTTAAAAACTTTCATCTAATTACTAACTATACAAGTTATACATCTGATTCAGTAAATTCAGTGGCCAAGACATTTAATATAGTTGGCTTTTTCCATATTGTTTAGAATTTATTCATGCTTTTCTTGAGATGGGCTGTTCACAAAACAACCAACGTTGCTCTAATTTTTGAGTCAAACAGTTCTAATCTGTATTCTAATATTTTGTAAATTTATATTATCATTTTTAAAGCAAAAACAAATTAAAATCTAAAATTGATAACCGTTGGTTGCTTAGTATATTGAACTTTTACTGGTCTAAAATAGGAGTCGAAATTATTTATGTCATAAAATAAACGATTTTTATTTTGCTTAATATACTATATCAAAAACTTGGGCTCTGTAGGAATCTGTTTCCGTGCCTTAATAACAAGAAACAACAATTATAATTATCCGAGCGTATAATACAATTTAAGTAAATTTAACTGGTAACTTTTCAGCCTGATACATTCGACTAACTGAAGTATACTAGCAATAACCTCTACTTAATTGCAATTAAGAATTACATGTCCTAATAAAAGCTGACTACAAAAATAAAAAACTAAGTTACTGCAAATTTTTTGCAGGAAAATGTATCCATATTTATGTATAAGTTCATTTTTTGAGAAAATTACTGTACTAAGTTGTAATGATGCAATAATTACATAAATTGGGTGATTCTTTTTTTTTTTAGGACACTGATCAGGTCATGGGAAGTGTAATAGAGATTACAAATTGAAATTTGTGTTTCACACATAATATGATATGACATCACAACTATAATTATCCTACAACTGGTATTGTTCATTAAAACTTTAATGAGAGTTCTTGTCATAGTGGTAAGTGGCTTTATCACTGGATCTGTGAGACTTTAAGTAGTTCTGGCCTAGGGACCTTTTATACAAACTAATATGTTTTAATTACCCATGTGGTTATAGGAGACCATTAAGTCTCTCCTCTTTGGACGCAACTTCTACGTCGAGATTATTAACAGACATTCCCTGACTACACAGTCAGACTGCTGTCCTTATCTGACCCAGAACACTATATATATATATATATATATATATATATATATATATATATATATATAATATCAGGTCTCTATCTCCACCGAAAATGGGTGAACAAACAAACAAACTTGCGAACTTTATATATTTAGATAGTATAAAGGTTCGCAAGTTTGTTTGTTTGTTCAGCCATTTTCGGTGGAGATAGAGACCTGATATTATTATAATCTTTACTTTTGTTGTGATTGGCTTTGTTGTAGTTGTATTACACAATAAAAATCGTATTAGGAGGTGAGGGTAGCCCAGTGGCTTGTTACTCGCCTCGACTTTCTACAATATTATTTGATAATATTGTTATCATATTGCTATAATATTGCCATTGTTATAATACTGCTGTTATTTAATAATATTTTTCATTAGGGGGTCAGTGTAGCCTATAATATATAATAAACAATTATTTACAGGTTAAAAATGAATAATTTTAGAAACAAACTTGAACACAACTGTCAGATAAAATACGAATAATCTAAGGTAATATTATAAAGACACATTCCTTTCATTAATGTTATTTTATGTTGGGTAAATAAATTGGATAATTCAATTTACAAGTTTTGTTTGTATTAATATAACTTGAGTTGATGTTTTATTTATTTATGTCATAAAATAAACGATTTTTATTTTGCTTAATATACTATATCAAAAACTTGGGCCATATAAGAATCTGTTTCCGTGCCTTAATAACGAGAAACAACAATTACAATTATCCTTGTCAATCATGTTCAGTGAATTTATTTCAATAACTATTGCTTCAATTTCTGAGTGACACAAAGGATCACGGGAAGTCTATCAGTAGTCCATATAAAACTTGTATTTAAGTTTTTTTACTGAATTTAATATGAATAATGTCATTACAAATATTAATGACACCAGGTTGTAATTTCTTACATCATCCGTTGTTCCATCTATGAACTATTAAAAAATGTTCAATTTTCTAAATGCATTTAGATCCTGTAAGACATTAAATAAAAATATTCACAAAATCGCACAATTTACAAGTTATATTTTGGAAAGGAATTTCTCTTTAAAATGTTCAGAAATTCAATTATGAATGAACTTCTGTGAGCATATATTATTCAAAGTAGCGTTTAACTTAACAATTGTGAATAATGCTTTTAATTCAGCTCAAGAGAGCTGAAAAAGTGTAAAATATTGTTTACATTGACAATTTGATAAGTGATTTATCCGAAATAAGTCAAAAACATCTTGAGCACATTTTGATATTTCCTTGAAGGTTCGAAAAGATGATTTAATATCAATTGCTGATGGTGTAGATAACTTGTACCATGAATCAATGATCTACAAATTCGGTCATGAAAATATTAAAAATACTTTGAGAAAAAAATGGAATTTAGTGAAATTCATAGTTTTCTGAAACTTTTTTTTAACTCATAGATACTGTTACTCTTTTGGAAACTTTCTTTTGGAAAAAATTTCCAAAAAAATATTTATACAAAAGAACTAAATCTTACTTAAGATATTACAAAACAAATGACAAATGAAGTTTATCGGTAAACTATTAACTTATATGATAGTGAACAAAGTTCAATAATGCAAATTTTGTTTTTTTAGTTTCGTACAATATTATAATTTTATATTATAAATAATATATTATAATTTATAATAAAATATTATAATTAAAGTACATTATAATATTATACATTATACGTAGATTATACAATATCACAAATATTTTTTAACTTTTATCAGATTACATGCAAATATATATAAAGATTTCACATAAACACGTGAAATAACCATCAGTGATCAAAGCACAATATGAAATGGGAAAACAAGACTAAGATCTTTCAAGCGTAACAAGCGGTCTTCGTCAGAGTCAAAAACCCAACCAAAGTATATATATATGTATAGTTTGTTAGTCTAAATACTTCTTTGCTGTAGTGTAGCTCAGTAATTTAAATAATGCTTCCAGTAATTAAATACAATGGAAGCTGTTCCTGTTTATGACATTTTTTAAAAAATAATTCGTATTAAATTCCATCAATATTTTATAAATAATACATCAATGTATCATTGACAAAATACATAAACACATACGTGTCCGGATATTACATACATCAACATTAACGCATATTATAAGAGCAAATAAATATTTGTTACACATAAAAAGAATAAAAAATATGACAACGTACCTTTGCAATATGCTGAACCCTATCATTCAAACTATGCTTGACCCAGTTCAGAACAGCCAAAAATACTTTTTCTTCTGATGCAATATTAAGCTGGTTATTGGATATTAATTCTTCTACCTATTAAATGAAATAAAAATGCATGCTTATAATTATTGGTAACATGCGTTATCTTTGATTCCACAGTGTAAAAAAAAGGTTATAAATCTAAATAACTATCATAGACTATAATTGGCTTAAACTATTATTTAAATTTTGATTCCATGATTAAATTTTGAAATATTAAAAACTAAGTCTATATACTACACAATAGTTGCTTTTAAAGTTCGTTTTTAAATGTTTTGAACTAGTAAAGTGCACTAACGAAGGTTTCATTCCTGCTCATAGCAATTAATATTTTTAAGCTAGTTATTTGATGCAGTAAAAACAAGAATTATTTGAATTTCTAACACTAGTATTCTTATTTAATAAAATTAATAGTAGAAACAAAAGGAAGTCAGGAGAGATTCATTAAAAAATGACTATTGAGAAGACAAGGAGTAAAGTAAATGTTTGAATCAAATAAATAATTTAGAGTCTGACGCCACATGACCTTCATTTACCTTATTATAAATATATATTTTCCAAAAATTGATTTAAATTTAAATTCCTTAATAAATTCTTGCCCATTACTTGACCAGAAACTGTTAATTAGAAAATTACCAATACTAATAATTGCACTTTAAAAATTAAATGTTTCAAGAAAATAAGTAAATAATCAGGATATTTATTTTTATTCAAATAATTAATTAAATAATGGGAACTTAGAAGAGTTTGAAAGCTTTCTTCTTTTTCATCAGGAGTGCTAGTAGATAATAGTTTACTTGCTGGTTATAATTTGTCAAAAATGAACTCTTTGATTTCTCTCAATTTAATCAATATAGATCAAATTTCCTACTCCCCCCCCCCCCCCCCGATGTGCCTTCAGCTTGTCGTGGTGGGGGGGCTTAACACACCTGGTTCTTTCATGGTGTGAACTAAGAAAGGCACAACTGGGCGAAGGATAGCCTGGGTCAGCGTCCAGAAGTAGAAAGTCTGCTCGTTGACTTGGGTGGCAGTCAGTCCTTATTAGTCTGATGTGGCTAACGCCTGTCTTTTTCAAGACTTCTCTTGCTGGGCTTTGTGGAAGGGTTAAGTCTCTGAGATGAAGTCCGCAAGTGGCAGGTCTGCTCGGCGTTTCCCTAGTCTGTAGCATTATCCGTCCTTTCGACCTCGTGCAGATAACGCCTGTCTTTTTCAAGACTTCTCTTGCTAGGCTTTGTGGAAGGGTTAAGTCTCTGAGATGAAGTCCGCAAGTGGCAGGTCTGCTCGGCGTTCCCCTAGTCTGTAGCATTATCCGTCCTTTCGACCTCGTGCAGATAACGCCTGTCTTTTTCAAGACTTCTCTTGCTGGGCTTTGTGGAAGGGTTAAGTCTCTGAGATGAAGTCCGCAAGTGGCAGGTCTGCTTGGCTTTCCCCTAGTCTGTAGCATTATCCGTCCTTTCGACCTCGTGCAGATAACGCCTGTCTTTTTCAAGACTTCTCTTGCTGGGCTTTGTGGAAGGGTTAAGTCTCTGAGATGAAGTCCGCAAGTGGCAGGTCTGCTCGGCGATTCCCTAGTCTGTAGCATTATCCGTCCTTTCAACCTAGTGCAGATAACGCCTGTCTTTTTCAAGACTTCTCTTGCTGGGCTTTGTGGAAGGGTTAAGTCTCTGAGATGAAGTCCGCAAGTGGCAGGTCTACTCGGCGTTCCCCTAGTCTGTAGCATTATCCGTCCTTTCGACCTCGTGCAGATAACGCCTGTCTTTTTCAAGACTTCGTTCTCTTAAAGTCGCTATGTGGTGGCACAGGAGCGACTTTCGCTTCTCTCTTCGGGGGTTCTCGATCTTGGGCTGGTGTCCACAGGTGGAAAGCTTGGTAGAATTTCGCGCACTGGTTTGGGACCCAACCCTCTTTTCTTCTTCCGGCTTGCGTGCATGTCTTTTTTAAGATTTTTTTTCGCTTCTCAGTGATATGCGCTAACTTTCCTTGCATATCATCCTCAAGATTTATTCGGGCGATGCTGGTTGTGGCTGGCTATAACGGACTTGGGTTTGCCTGGTCTCTCACAGTATGGTTAGCATCTGGATGATTTTCCTTCCTTCCCCCTACACCTTTTATTGTAATCTCTGACTCCTTCACTTACCTATTATTTCCTAAATCCCAACTCCCTATTGACTACTACTCTAGTTCTTTTTTCTTTTCATTTTTCATCAACTGTATTAATCTCTTTCTACAAGAAGAAGACTACAAGGCTCATGTGTATAGCTTTTGTTGATGTAGGTCATGGAAGCCAACCTCTGCGAGGTCCACCTTGGAAACTTCACGAGGTCTGTCTCGTTTTTCTCATTCTTGAGTAGTTCTTGATTTTTTGTGACGTAGGGAAAAAATTTTGCTTTATCATGGTATGACCGGAAAGCTCAGGTACATGAATAAATCAAAACTAGATCAAATTTGTTAGTCAAACATACTACCTTTTGTTTAATATCCATGTGAATTTAATCAGAGGACTTAAATCTTTTTTTAAATAAAAAGGTTTTATTCAACAATTTTTTATCTTTTGACTTCACAGGACAATTTCAAAGCAGATTTCACGATATCCATATCAAATATAACCTTGCAAGTCATAATCACAGCGATTTAATTGAAATCGTTGGACAAATTCCACCAAAGCCGAATTTTTCCAGATATAGTCCTAAAAATTATAGTTGATGAGGTTTACCCCATGACTGAGAGTAACAAAAATTAAAATGTTAACTAAAAATGTAATTTCTGGGTAAAGAGGAAACTCCTCTCAAGTTATACGAGCTCTTATACTTAAAATATAAAAATCTTTGCACACTATAAGTTTCTTCCTACAAATCTATTTAGGAATAATACCTACTACCTTTATCTAGTTTTAAAAAAAATATAACTTTTTTTACTATCTTCTATCTTTAATAAAGATAGTTAATTATGCAGGAACTATTAATTATATATGAAAAATTAGTACTATTCGTAAATAATAAGGAACAGTTTGTTGTGAACATTCGTTTTATATTCCTTCTTGTCAAATTTTTTCAATTTATAAAATAAGTGTCTGTAACAAAAAGGATATATAAAAATGGAAAGCATTAATGCTTTTATGACTGTTGTTGAACGGATAATTAACGAGGGTTGGCATTCTACCTTTGATTGGTTGATTGGACTGCATTTTCTATGCCTAATTTAGAAGTTAAAAGAATATGGGAAAGTCATATAAGCTTATTCAAGACAAAATGTATAATCAGGAGAAACTGCGAAATTTTTATTTATTGCATTAGCATTGGAAGCTCATATTTAATTATTCATCTATGTCTCAATCATTTATAAAAAAAATATGGATTTGAAAACATGCATGTAAATCAGAAATTATATAATTTAGTATACCTCTGAAAAAGGGAGCAGTAAGAATTCTTCAGTAGTCATCACCTCTTGGAAGTGACGCAGTGCATACTTATGAGACCTGCTGTGTAATTCTTTGCAAGCATGTGCATCTAAAATTCATATATATATTTTTTTGAGTTTATTAAACTTCTGTGTTTAAGTTTTGTAAATAATCAGTTTGTAACAATACATTTGATAGTATTGGTATTGACCTGCAAAACTTCTAATCCCCAGGCAATTGGAAGGATGGAGTTGTTTCATTAGGAATTCACAGCAAGCCTCCCGAACAGAAGAGATCTGAAGGAGACTGGAAGCTGGTAGAAGAACCTTGCAGAAAAGTGCAAAGGTTAGCTTTGAGTTTATTAGAAATAAAATACTAAAAACAACAGGAAGTTTAGTGCAATACAGTAGACTGTAAGGACGGCTGAAACAAAACTTATTTGGGTTGCATAGGAATAAACTCTGGACACAACATTTTATTTGCGACATTATGCAATTTATCCTTTCGGGAATATACATTTTTTTTTCAGATGCAATTATGCAATATTTGTTCTATTTGAGAACCGTGTCAAACACACATCACATGTATTCAACAAGTGTATCTGTTGCCATAACAGTGAACTGTTAATAGGGTTTGTCAATGATTCAAAAATGACATGTTACAGTTTGAAGGAGCTCCTCATTTTCACTACGTGTTTGGACATTTTTAAAAGTAAAGATTCCATTTCCTGTATTATTCGTAGATGAAATACAAACATCCTAGGTCCTGTAATATTGAACCTGAAAACTGTTTTTAAGGGGATTTATGAAAAACTTCTTTATGTCCACCGTCTTCTACACAATGTTGTGGGACTAACTGGAGAATTACGTAAGCAATTGACATGTTGAGACTAAATGAAATGAATTTGTTTAAGAACTCACGAAGAAGACTAACCTGGACATTGTCTTCAGTTATAAGGACTCCACCTGTGTAGGAGTAGTCTACCAGGAGTTGAAGGGCTATGACGTCTATTTCATGAAGAATTACTTCTCTGGAGAGCCTTTCTGCCATGTCACCTGTAATGATTCGATTAATAATAGGGAATAACAATCTCTGTAGCGTACATAATCGAGTTAGAATATTAATCAGAACAAAATTAAAGAATTACGGGTTATTCATTCAAATATACTACATCAGAGGGAGTATAAATTTATATATAAATTTATGTTTCTTCTATGTTGTCTAGGAGAGGACGTTAAGCAGTCGATCCCGTTAAACATGTACGATGTCAGGTATTCTTTAAAACTCCCTAATCTAAATCACAAGGTAAGGCATAATCTTACCAAAGTAGAATGTTACATTGCGCAGTATCAAAAGGGCCAATGTTCGCCCTATGTGTATTGTCTTGTGAGACTGCCACTGTATCTTAAACTAACCTATGTATATGCCCTCTATTTCAAGGGTAGCTCAACTTTATAAATAGTGGAGGTTTAAGGGTTTAAGACGTGTTTAAGAGATTTCAAATATTAATTATTTATACTTATTTCAAGTGGACTGCCTCGCATAACATAAATTTTGGATGTACAAAATGTCTTAAATAATGTCATATATCAAATATACATGGTAATTTCAATTGTACTGACGGAAAGTAATTTCAAGTGTACTCCAAATAAATAGAGGAGTAATAAAACATATAGTGTGATATACATAGTGTGGATAAACATATACAGTGGAGTAAATGGTATCATATATTAAATATGTATAGTTATTTCAATTAAAATGACTCAAATATCATAAATTGTGGTTAAAAATACGCGTATAAATGATATCAATATTAAATGTACGTTGTTATTAGAAGCATACATTTCAAGTATCATAAATGGTGGAGGTATCAAAGGTGTTTAAGATATTTCACATATATAAAGTTCTTTCAAATCTACTGCCTCCTTTATTTTAAACAGTTGAAGTAAGAAACGTGTTTAATTATAAATAGCGAAGGTACAAAAACTATTTTAAAGATTTACATATTAAATATACAATGGTTATTGCATATGTACTGTCACAGTCACATATTAAATATATATAATTTTGCCAATGTAAGTCTCAAAAATCATAAATGTTGGTTTATTGCTGTGTATTGCCACAAATTTAACATAAATCGTTCTTACAAGTGCACTGTCTGAAGTATCTTCAGTGTTCTGTTATATATATTAAATATAAATAATTTTGTCAATGTAAGTCTCAAAAATCATAAATGTTGGTTTATTGCTGTGTATTGCCACAAATTTAACATAAATCGTTCTTACAAGTGCACTGCCTGAAGTATATTCAGTGTTCTGTTATATATATTAAATATAAATAATTTTGTCAATGTAAGTCTCAAAAATCATAAATGTTGGTTTATTGCTGTGTATTGTCACAAATTTAACATAAATCGTTCTTACAAGTGCACTGCCTGAAGTATCTTCAGTGTTCTGCCTGAAGGTGGAGGTGGATTAAATTTTTACCGCGGTATAAAACGGGGGGGGCTTAACATGCCTGGGTGGTGCTCCCTCATGGTGTGAACTAAGAAAGGCACAACTGTGAGCATGGTTAGCCTGGGCCGGCATCCCCGGGTGGAAAGTCCGCTCGTTCTCGCGCCGGTTTTGGTGTCAGTGACTTATTAGTCTGATGTGGCTAACACCTGTCTTTTTCAAGACCTCTTGTGGAGCTTAGTGAGGTAGTTGTATCCCTTGGTTGGGGTCAGCGGGCGGTAGGTCCGTTCGTTACGTTGATTGCACTACGTTAGAATGATAGTCCTTTATAATAAGACATCATATACAATAGTATTATAGGTACTATTATAATAGCACCTATAAAACTTGTTTGTATGATGTCTTATTATAAAGGACTATCATTCTAACGTAGTGCAATCAATTATTATGTAGTATTTAACTCATTGTAGGTTAAAAAGCTAATGAATTCTTTTTATTTTTATTTTGTACTATAGACAACTCTCTGATTTTGTATTTTTTAGTTAATGCCTGAGGAAGAACACTGCGTGTTCGAAACGCGTTTTTTATACCATTAAATTATCATATGTGGAGACCATTTCATTAGCTTTTTACCCTACAATGAGAACTATTATTTTAAGTGTATTCACTCCATATAACTCATACCTTAATATCTTCCAGGACTATCTCAATAAATAATATATGTAAAATTATAAAAACTTGACACGTCAAAACATTCATAATAAACCAAAGCGTAATGCACAGGTTTTTGTTTTGATGGATAAATAAATAATTTTTATAGAGAAACTCATCAATATTTCTGCATGAATCGTAGGAATGTAAGGATACGATGACAATTCACTCCTGAGAACTCGCGGCTTTTGATATCAAAAAAATTAGTCAAGATGGGAAATAATTAATTCACTCATTCATCAGGAGAAGTATTCCGTTTGAGAGGTAATCAGTAACTGAAGATATGTAGAAATGAACTATTAATTAATTGATTTTCTATATGGTGTCGTTTTTTTTTTATTTTATTGTAAATATACTGGTAAATAATGATTTATTTGGTTTCGTGACAAACCACACGTATGTAAATTATCATACATTATTGCTAGCAATTGAATTAAACTTACCGTTGAACATGGCATAGAAATAGGGACTCGTGGAGGCGAGAATTACTCTATGTGCGTGGATGCACACGTCTCCCACCTTCAGCGTCACATCTGTCATCTGAGTAAAACATCATGTCAACTCACTATGATCAAAACAGTTTTGAAGTAATTACTTAACAATAAAAATAAATATAAATAAAAACACAATTGAAAATGTAGTAAAAAAGAACAATTAATGATTGAGGTTAAGCCTAGGAGCAGATCTACCTCACAGGAGACTAATAAGTACTTTTTAAAAGTGGCATTGGTGTTGGAGTCCCGAATCTGTCTAAAAACCTGTACGCGGAAGCAGCCGTTGAAAGTGGCATTCCTTGAGAAGTGGCATGAATGGCAATGGTATGTCACAGCGCTTACCAACGGAAGCGCGTGATTATTGATTTGCAAGCTTAGCTAGGTGGAAGCTAAATCCTCATAAAAAGGGTGCAGTCCAATCGATAAACGAATTGCAAGAAGTACAGGAGGTTTTGTGAGAAATAGGGTAGGTGTAATTGCTAAGGAAAGAAGTAAGGAACAGGATTGATAATACGGCAAGTGAGATAGCACACGACGTCTACATTGAAGCATGCCACCAGCAGTAAAGGGAGGCTTTGGAGAAGAGATATGTGAAAAGATAGAGCTGAGATTAATAGGTTTGTGGTAGGAAGCAGAAGGCGCCTCTCTGAAGATAAAAGTACCGGAGGACGAAGACAGTATAGATACAAAATCCATGATAACTGTGCATATAGCCTACAAGCACCAGCAAAATAACTAGCAATGACAAAAGTATTATCACTGCGATCCCTCCTAGTACCAGAACAACGATCCAGATTAGCAGCACTGTACAACCATTAACAAAGTTAGAAGGATAACCATGTGCAGAAAATATCTTTTCTAATTGATCAATTCAGAAACTACGACATTTAAATTGTTACAAATTTAATGAAGATTATGGACTTTAGTATAGATCTGGAGGTAGCCTTCTTTACATGAGAAGGATGGTAACTATTATATGAAGGTACTATTGGGCATTGGTTAGTTTAATATGCCCATAAGTATCATAGGTGATAACCCAAAAAGGAAATGAAGGTATTGGATACTTGGTGATCAAAGGAAATAGATGAAGAAACTGTTTGGAAACACGAAAGAAACTGGTGTAACTCATGTTTACATGGAGCCGACTGGAAAAGGTTTTGTAGTAGGCGCTTTATATGGAAGCATTCTTCAAAGACAGCCCAAAATTGAAGTGACTTGATATTCTTCTTTCTTATCAATTTTAAGTAATTTACATTACTTTCATTAGGAATTCCTAAAAAACTCTTGAGCTAACAATAACTTTTATGACTCCAACAAAAGTTATTTAGGTCTAAAAGAATAGCATTTCTCTCTTACTGGGGACTACAACAATGGTTTTTTCTTACTTTTACCCTCTCCTCCAGTCAGACTAATTGACTCTCATGTGGCAGACTATAATAAACTACTTCAAGAAGTTGATTGATTTTAGTTGTACAAAAACATATGTTTGAAGTCTAAAAACAAAAAAAAATATACCATTTTGGTAACTGACCTGTATGTTCTGCCTCATTTTGTTGATAGCATCGAAAGTCATAACATAGTGGTCAGGATTTTTGTGGAAGAAGGAGCTCTTGGGAATCGTTTCGCACATCTCTCCTTCACTAAAACAAAATACCACTTTCATAAACTCAAGTTGTTGTTATTTAAAATGGAAAATATTAAAATTTAAAATAAGAAATAAATTATTTTAACGATGAATAATTAATTCAGAAGTTAGAATAAATTTTAACTTAATAATTATGGCCTCCTCACATTTGCAAACGCTTTATCATTTTGAAACTAAAAGTTAAACAGCAATATGCCTCATAATGTTTACTTACGAATATTAAACTGTTGTACCAGAATTCGCTCGGTTGTTCAGTCTTTAAAATGTTCAATGTTAATTCAATCCCGTCTCTGATTTCAGGAGGTTCTAAAGAAAAATACTTGGGTGTTTCTGTTAGCAGCGTTGATTGAAATCTGCTAACTTAACGATTTCTTCTGTCAGAGTCTAACCGTAACAGTATTTCTAGTGATGTTTAAAAAACTCTGTCGTTCTATTTCTCAAACCTCCTTAGTTTTAAAGCTTATTTGCATGATATTCTTGCCTTATAGTTGGTTTTTTGGTATTACTTGTTCTCATATCTTTTCAAATTTTTATATATGATATCTCGGAAGTTGTTTGAAATAATTTTTTTATTATTATTATTATATTATAGCTTTATGACATAGAATTTTGCATTAAGTTAAAAGGGTTTTGTAATTGTTAAAACTTTTATTGGTTATCTAAAAGATAACAGAAATGTATATCAGCGTGATCATCACCTTTTATCAGTTCGGCAGAAGTTCGCCCAAGATTAGCCATTACTGAACTAAACTGAATGGATTTAACCATTTTAAACTTTAATCATTTGAAAGTTGGAGTAGCAAAATGTGTTATGAATTTATTTATAATTTGATATTTTAAGAAGTTTGACATTTTATTTACTTAAAGTAAAGTTGAGTGTAGGCCACTCCAGAATTTTTATCCTTATAGCGTATTATATTTATATTAAAAAAAATTTGAATCTTACGATTTTTATTTTTCCTATAAGTACAGTATAGTGGTCGTGAAAAAATTAAATCTCCAGATTTTGATGGAATTACATGTTTTGAGGCCTCTAAAGTCGTTTTGTGACGTATTTTCGATTATATATATATATATATATATATATATATATATATATATATATATATAATATATACATTAATATTTGATCAAACTCACAAAAGAAAGGGAAAACAAGAACTACGATCTTTCAACGCGTAACAAGCGGTACTTCGTTCAGAGTAAAAACCCAATGTTGGTTTTTACTCTGACGAAGACTTCGCTTGTCATACGGTTGAAAGTATCTTAAGTTGTTTTCCCATTTCTTATTGTGGTTTTGATTCATTGATTGTTGTTTACACGTGTTTATTGTGAAGATCTTTTATATATATATATATATATTAATATATATATATATTGTGTGTGTGTGTTTGGTGTGTGTGTGTGTGTGTGTGTGTTGTGTGTGTGTGTGTGTGGAAAGGTCTCCAAAACCTTGTGTATTTTAAACAAACATTTTGTAATAAGTTTCAAATGCCAATACTTTTTTTAATGTTATTTGATTTATTTCTGGCAAAAACATTGTACCTATTTTAGAGTAAATAGGTAAATCATTTTTAATTGTGGTGAAAATTTAATTTTTGCAAAAGAAGAGTATTATTACAGTATTTTGTGAAAGACAAATGGAAAACATAAAGATATTAGATTACTTACATTACGAAAAGTGAGAATATATGTTTTTAAATGAGATTCGAATGACGGTAGGACTTAAGAAGCATCGTACATTATTTTGTTTGTCAAAGGGGCTCCTAAATATCTCATTCATCATTATTAGTTAATAGTTGTTTTGGAAAAAATTGCAAAACACTTTTTATAAAAGACCAATCAGAAAATGGTATACTTTTTAAATTCAGTTGTTGCGAGCTACTTGGATGGTTTTCATCAAGGGAGTAGAGTCACGCAAGTAGGGCGCAGTAATTTTTGTATTTCGTGAAAGTGAATGCCCGCCCTTTCATGTTGATTAAGGTTCACACATAACCAGGGTCGATTGGGGATTGGGGAGATGAAGGGCACTGCACCTGGGGGACATTGCCCTTTTAACTTAATCTCTTTGGACAACAGCCACGATTTAATACAATAAACTAGACCTTTTCTCAATACCGTTTTTTTTTTCAGGTTTAAATAATAAAGTTAATATTAAAGTTCAATGTAGATGAAGAAGCATAGAGAAATTAAAAACATACACTAACAGTCTATAATTTTCGGTCTGAACAACTGGTCTCCAACCGTCTTTGTACCAGTGCGCTTGGTTTTAATTTCCCCTTTCTTATCTACCCTGAGGACGGTTCAAACGAAAATTAGAGATTGCAAGTGTGTGTTTTTAACTTCTCTACGTTTCATAATCTACGAGTACATTGAACTTTATTTCTCCGTTTCGGATCGTATTTTCACCAAAAAGTTAATATTAATGCTATACTATAATTGACCTCTTCTATTCTATTCAATGTTTTGTTATTGAGAGCTAGGTCAAATAAAAGAAAATAAACTCCTTTCTAGGCCGACGTTTCGATGTATTTGTACATCATCTTCAGGGCTAAAATAGTGGAAATGATAGATGAATATAACAAGTAGTGTTTTTCGTACTTAGAACCTATTAATTCTTATATAACTTAAATAACCTTTGAACACTTTCCAAGGTAAAACTAATTTCCTTTTGTCTGATACTTTTAAATAGATGTGTACTCAACAACTCTGATTATAAAATAACCTTTTGTTGGTCTTAAAAAAAAAAAAAAAAAATTGTGTTAGTTCTCTATGTGAGTTGTAGATTGTTTTGATAAATGTATTATAGTCTTACTCTAATTTTAGCCCTGAAGATGATGTACAAATACATCGAAACGTCGGCCTAGAAAGGAGTTTATTTTCTTTTATTTGACCTAGCCCTCAATAACAAAACATTGAATTGAATATATATATAATTAAATGAAACAGTCCAGCAAACTTTTAAATAAAAACCAATTAAAACGAAGATAGCACACAGATAGACACAGGACTAACACTTCTATATTTCGACCATCGTCGTCAACAGGTGGCGAAGAGTCCTGCGGGTCGACGATGGTCGAAATATAGAAGTGAGTTATTCCTGTGTCTATCTGTGTGCTATCCTTTTTAATTGGTACATATATATATATATATTATATATATATATATATATATATATATAATATATATATATATATATATATATATATATATGATTCGTTTAGATGGTGAGCTATAGGAATAGAGTATTTTGTAGATCTAAATGAGTAGTCTAATATCTTTCCCAAACAACTAATAGGAAGTGTTAATGAAATATATATAGATGTATATATATGTTTCATTAACACTTTCTACATATACATATTTCATTAACACTTTCTATGGACACTTTTTTTCTTTATGAGACACACTTCTATGAGTTGTAAATTTCTTTAATTTAAAGTTTTAGATTTCTTTATTTCTTTAGTTCTAAATTTCTTTGAACGACGGACTCCTGGCCGTCATTGAAATCTTCTTTTCAATGATGCGAATGTATTAGTATAAATATCACGAATTAACTGTTGGCCCCTGCATGTCTCACCAACATGTGACTCTTTATGATAAATTAATCTTTTATGTGGGTCATGTGTTTTAAGTAAAACGTTCGTGTGTTTGTTTCCAAGTGTCATTGAAGTCCGCTACTTGTTGCTTTGTAGTTCTTATCTACCAATCGGGAGCTCTATCTTGATGAGTCTCTGAAACTGTTTCACTTTATATCATCTGACCATTAATTCGTTCTCTCATTCCTCTACCTTCAGAGTTTCAAGTGTAATGCCCCCCTTTTTTTTGTTCCTAATAGACTCAAAAGACAGTTTTCCAATGGTTTTTTTTTTTTTTTTTTTTTTTTTGGTAGTGCTTTATTAAAACATCGTAAGGCAAACATTTGAAAATTTAAAAGATAAAAAACAGCAGGGAAAGAATAATATAATAAAAAATAGCGACTGAATCATAGAATGTTAGATTAAATTAATACTGGCGGCATCTTTTATAAAATAGGTTTTACTTTCAGAAATACACAACTAAACAAATGGGTAACTTTCTAAATTTAGAAACCTCCACTACTACTTCTTTTGTTAAAGGACTTAAAAAAGGACATTTCGAACTCATTGGAATGACCCTAAACATTTTCCCTCTACTGATACAATTACAATTATTATTGTATACACATTACATTGAATTACAAAAATTGCAATTCAATGTATTGTATACACATTACATTGAATTACAAATATTACAATTCAATGTAATATTTCTATCATGAAATTTACAGCCAGAAAAAACATACATCAGACACAAATGACACTAAAATCCATTTCTTTCAAAATTGGACAAAATAGAAAACGTGATTTATACATAATTCTTGATTTTTTTAAACTCTTTTTGATAAATCCTTTCTTGTCTTTTTTAAGATACAACAAAATGTAAAACAATATGTAAAAATGTAGAAAAATAATTCCTATTTTATGTGTGTGAAGTCGATTACAACTGGGTTAGGTTAGGTTAGGTTGCAGTGGTAGTCCCACAGGGGAATGAATACACGTAGGCCGAGCATTGGCCCTTTGTGATACCACACAATGAAGATTTATTCTTCAGTGGGAGTCTTAAATTTTACCTAACTCAAGTGTATTTAGAGTAGAGATCTTAAATGAGTATCTGACATCGTATAGGCTCGGGACCGACGGTTTAACGTCCTTCACCGAGGAACGACGTGCTCAGATTTATTCACCTCCCGCATGAATAAATCGAGGGCCAGGTGGCGATCGAACCCCGGTCCTATCAGTTCAGAGGCGAGTACATTAACAACTGAGCTAAGCTGGCCTCTCAACTGAGTTATATCCATTTCTCAGTAAAGTAGTAGAATACAGATCTACAGTCCAAGGGCTGTAAGTAACTTAAATATGAAATTTGGAGATTATTATTACTTTATTTTTAAGGTACAAAAACATTTCACACTCATTCACTCACAGAGACACAGTGTTATACACCAAGATGCAAACCTATTTTATTGAACAAAATGGGAATCTCAAAAGGTGTCTATCCATTTAAAACTGAACATCAGCATTATAACTTTAGTAAACTTTTTTTCAATTATTGATTTGATGTTCTCGACTTAAGAAAAAAGAGATGAAAACCAGCAAAGACCAATTTCAAGATTTGAAATACTTGTTTTCAATTGAACGATCATTCAAGTTTACCATAACTTAATGACTACAAAATTTTGAATAACAGAATGTTTAGTTTGTTTTACATTATACGATGAATTGTCAGTTAAACCTGAATATTGAAAATGCCTTCTTCAAAGCAGTATGATGTATCAGTTGATGTTCAAAACTGTCACAGCCTGGAATATTAAATTAGCAATCCTTTGATGTTACCAATTTTTATAAAACCGCTCTTCCATAAAATTTACCAACTTCAAAGAACCTTGCCTTTGAATATTATTTTTAACTTTGAACTTCATTTATTAAATTTTTAACATGTGAAAATCAACTAACAAAGCTTCATATACTTACTTCTCAAGGCACAGTGTTTGTATTAGAAGATAGTAGAAGAATCAATTAAATTCTAAAAACTAAAACACTCATATATTTCTTTTAAAAACTATAATTGAGATAGACATGATTTAATTCCCATTGTTAATTTTTAAAACTAAACAAGGCAATAGAAGACTGATAAATGAGTCATTGTTTGATATTATTAAAGAGACATGAGGTGTCAGGGTAGCCCAATAGTTAGCGTGCTCGCCTCACCCTAGACATCGATTACTGCATACGGGAGATGAACAAAATCTGAGCCATCGGTCAAGAACCAGGTACTCCTTTAAGTACTGTTAAAGATCCCCTACTCTAAATACACTTGAACTAGGCAATATTTTGGATTAACAATGTAGAGTCAACCCGGGTGCCAAATAATAAATGCCCATGAAAAGTGGGATTGGGAAACAAAGTAAGGAAACATTATGAAGTATTTTGGTAGTTTTTAAAATGTTAAAATACATTAAATGTGACGTCCTAGATTATTAAGTAAAAATTCTTTCTAACTTCTGAACTAAGTATATTATTTCGCATTCCTCTGTTTCAACGAAAACTTCATTGACATTGTCAATTTTATTTAAACTTCCAACTTCTCGGAGTCAATAACTTATAAAATAAATAAAGTACTATTTTAAATAATTAAATCTGATTGAAATAATTATATTGAATCTAATTCATTACAATTGTTTATGTTAACCTATGATATGAATGAATAGTACAGTTTACTTAAAATTGTCTTTTATGTACTTACAAGTTTGAGATTTGATTTACAAGATTTACTTCTATAAATGGTTGAAGTGTACATATAATTGCTATATAGTTCTTCTAGAAAGGTTCAGTTTTCAGTCATTACAAGCCATCAAGAGGTGTAAAATAATATTAAAGAAAGTATTCACAAAGATGTCACAAAAGTACGAAAAAAATACGGAAAGGAGCAGCTAATATTATCACAAAATTTATCTCCTTTTTGATTTCATAGTAAAGGAACAAGTTTAAAAACTAATATTAATTTATATATACTTTAAATAATTATTAATTATAACTAAAAATAAAGTGTGTTAACGCATATTTAAAGTGTGCGTTGCCTGTTCAAGAGCCGTGTAATTCCTATTTAAACAAAAGAAGAAATACGGATGTCATTTATCAATTGCATTGTCACCTCGTTGTCACGACATCAGTCAGGCTAATTGTCAAGGCTGTAGAGTTTGTGGGTCAATTCTTTTAACCTTTGGTCGTTTGTATGTTCCAGATTTTTGTTTTGTTTTTAAGGTAAATGTCAAAATACAATATTGAAGAAGCTATTTTCCTCAAAAACATATAAAATAATCAGACAGCAGTATTGTTAAATCATTCTTTGATTTTCTTAAACCATCATAAACTGGTTATTCTCAAAGATATTATCATAATAAGATATTATTGATAATTGATTACAATGAACTATATCGTATCGTAATATAATCGTAATTACATCGTAAAAGAAGTGTACTGCCCATTTAAAGAACAGAGGAGTTATATGTCTTATTGCATCGACGTTCGTCAAGATACTATTGTCATTTTCGAAGTTTATTGATAACAAAAGTTCAGAGTAGTGATTCTCAACCTTTTTTTCGTCACGGGACACTTTTAATAATTTAAACACTTGGCAGCACACTAACATTTGGATAAATTAAAAAAAGTATAGTTAATTAATTCTCATACCTATAATACTTTTAAGTATATTTTGAAAAAATAGCAGACGATAATAATTTTCAATGGAATATAAAGTAAAATAGCATTACATTAAAATGTTTATTTAATGATAAATTACAAACTACATTTAATGCGAAATTTGAGGTTGTCTTTTTTGACTCTTAATATTTGGGAGGAAAAACGATAAGGCTACTGTCATTTCATGATCTAGATTTAAAAGCGAGATCTTTTTTTCGTGTTTATGTTAGTCAAAGTAGAAAATCCGCATTCGAACAAATAAGATGTAGAAAATAGTAATAACACACTTCAAGCTTTTTGTGATATTGTCTAATAATCGAATCTAAGATTAATCTAGAAAGAATTGATTCTTTCTGAATGTTTTGAAATTCAATCTTGGTTATTACACACCGAAATTAGTTCTTCTTCTTCTTTCAAAGCTAATTCATATACCGATGATTGAATTTCGAACCCTATCGAAATTGTTTATTTCTTAATTTGGAAAATATTGAACAATTCTTTGCTCTAGTATTGTCAAATGATCAATAACTGTTTTATGAATTATTTTATAACATTCTTTTGAAACTGATTTAAACTTTTCTAATGCATTTTCCAAAAGTCTTCTCCGCTATTTGACTGTCTGCATCCGTAAAACCTGCAGAACACTTCACGAATCACACGCCACAGGGGTAGAATATCACTGGTTTGAAGATTCCTTTTGTCGTAACATCTGGTACTACTTCTATTATTCAGGCAGATATTAGAGTTGGGTTTTTGACTCTGACGAAGACCGCTTGTTATGGTTGAAAGATCTTAGTCTTGTTTTCCCATTTCTTATTGTGGTTTGATCATTGATATAACCTTAAATTGAAGTATGTTTCCAAACTATTTTATAACATCTTTATAATGTCATTTCTTTAATAAAAATAAATATTTTACTTTATTATTTTACTATATTACAGAATAAAAATCAAGGAAACATTTCTGAATAATAAGATAGTACTAAATGTTTTTATAATTTCTTCATAAATACCAAACAAAATGGGTATTCGATCAGTTTTCCAGTTCAAACTAATCTCTGAAATCCTACCTGCTTTTCACTTATAATCTTCATCATACGCATAAAGACAGCTGCTTCAAACAAAATTGACTGAGAACTATGAATGGGGAACGAAACTAAAGAATACATTTTCCTTATAAAATCGAGAAATTTATAGGAACCTTTATTTAGAAATCTATCACCGTAAAAAGTCACACCCAAAAAGGTTTTTGATATTATATAAAAAAAATACAATCAGAAGTCTGACTTTTGAATATATTCTCATCAAAATAAGCTGTCTATTTTTTTAATAGCATAAGACATGGCATTCTCATGAAGGAAAACCTTCAATTTACAATTTTGATACCTTTGCTGAATAGATTATTTATTTCTTACAATGTTTTCGTAAACCTCATTGAATTGGCATAATTTTTTTTTTATTTACTAATCAAAACACAGTTCTCACTGTATAACTGGAATTTTTTATAATTTATTTAAATATTTAGAATGAAGAAAAAATAGCTAAAGAAGAAAATGTTGATAGCCTAAGAAAACAATAAGCAGGTCTATTGTTGTTCAAGTCTATTAAATTCTGATAGTGGTGCCGCATTGGTTTACGGCAAAAAAGTAATATTTTCTACTCGGTCTTCATGTTTATAAATATGTATTTCCAATTTAAGTATGGAATTGTCAAATCTATATAATCCGAATATGGATAAAATCCATAAAAACCAAATATGGATAAAATCCTCTAACCACTTCTATTTCAGACTTATTGAACATGAGTTTTATAGATATTAAAGAGTAAATTTATTACTCCCAGTTCGACAGTTCGGCATTACAATCAGGTGTTATCTCAATGAAGTATAGGAGGAAGGGGACATTCCTACTTCCGGGTGATGCCACTTGTCTCTATGGAAACCCTCTCCACTCGGCTCTAAAACTCACTCTTCCCAATTTGCATTCCGTGTAACTTCATTCAAAACAGCCTCTACTAATTACATTTACTTCAAAAAAAAGGTTTCATATTTGTAAAATATATTAATTTAAATATTTTATATATCATAATAGAAAATAAATGCTTATATATACGTTCCTACTGTACACACAATCTATTTAATTAATCCTCACTTGTATTAAATATTAATAACCTTATTAATATGACTGTTTGAGAACTTCTACTTGATGTTTAACTTGATGCTTTGTTATTATGGTTCAATGGTTTGTTAATAGAACACAGAGTGGTGGCGATGAGTCAAGGAAAGTGACAGTAAACTTTGTACATTGTGAGTATATGCTGTAAAAGGATACTTTAATACGATTTCGAGTGACCACAAAAGGTGTGTTGTGTGGTATTTTGCGCATTCTATTCAACCAGCTTTAATCAACAGTATTTTGCTACAAAAGAAACAATCTGACCTTATCCGTGCTGACACATCAATTTCATGAACTTTAATCATCAATTGGAATTACTTGTGGCGAAAAAGGACTTTAAAACTACAGGCCTTACAGGAATAAACCTAATTAAAGACATTGAAGTAAGCTATGTATTCTTCAATGCAACTTAATATGAAAACAAATCGAATATAAAATCTGGTAACAGCCAACACACCATTATCTATCTGGTTGTTCATTAATTTATTTCCCTTAAGTTCAGAACAGTGAGACATCCTGAACTTCGGAGAAAGGTTCAGAATATTCCTTTGAATTAAAAACAGGAAGCACTACTGCCTAAGTTCAAATGATTTTAAACTCCTTCATTCTGAGCATATATCAAAAGTACTCTTTGGCAGCTCCGGAGAGTACAAAAGCGAGAACATGTGGAAGACATACTGGAAGAATTACTTGATCCTAAAATCAAGAAAAAACTTCTACTGGTGATAAGAAATCAGTAACGAATTCACCTTCAGGCCAAGAACACGAAATTCATCGACGTATCAACAAAGACATCTAATATTGTATGACATTATTGCTAGGAAATTTTATTTGAAAGCATTACATGAATACATTACTGAGATTTGGAGATAGACAGTTACAAGAAAACCTAATCATGTGCCTACATATGTTCATTTTTGACTCTCTGGTACTCTGGCTCTTTCATGTCTTCCTTCTTTTTAATTGTTTAGTCATGTCAAAGATAATTTCTCCTCTCATGTTTCATTTGTTATGAACATATCTATCATTATTATAAAATATACGATCTGACTTTGTACAATTTACTTATACCCGGAGATCTACCGGTTTTGTAACTCGCCCATTTGAAGAGCAAATTGAATGTTATTCTGTAGTTTATGGTCATTTAAGATAATATGACTATAAGGCAATCGAGCGGGCCTTCCCTCCATCCGACTCTTGATTTTCTATTTGACCCAACCTAATCGTTATTAAGGTGGTGCCTGGACATAAGAGTTAAATAAATTCATTCCAAAACTATTACCTGCTTATGGTCCAGGTTAGCCCAGAGACTTAATTGCGCACTTCGGACTAGTAGATATACCGTTCGATCCCCATTCTCGTCTTCGATTTATTTACACAAAAGATGAATAAATCTGAGCACGTCGTTCTTCGGAGAGGAAGTTCCGATCGTATAACATATCGGGTACTAAAAAGATCCCTCCTCTAAATACACTTTAGTTCGGCAAAATGTAGGATTCCCAATAGAGTGTAGAATATTAGAATCATAGTTCCATGTGAGTGTTCTCTCCTGAAACGGCACTGAAATCTCACTTAACCTATTACAGACTAAACGAAAAAATGTTTTCGATATGAAATACCATAAAAATCAGTAAGTGTATTTTATCCTCCCAAAAATATTCAAATAATCCGAAAATGCCACGAATAATATCACCTAATAATTAATGAAAACGAACACAATACATTAATAAGTATGTTTGCAACATTGATTATAAAAATTACATAAAATGGTTCTTTAAAATTTACTTCAAAACTGAGGACTGGGGCGGGGCGATCGCCGTCCAAGATGTAATATTAGACAAGATGAGATATGATGTGGGGATTAAGTGTATATGCTATAGAAAATTACCATTTTATAATTTCCTGAGAAAGAGCATGTGAAATTTAATATAGTATCATTTTTTGTACCAAAAATAATCAAAGGAATTCAATTTCAAAGTGAGTATGGAAGCGATAAACCTGAAGCCTTTTTCTAGTTCTTCATTTTAACTTTCATTAATAAATGACGTAGAAATGCAAGCGACAAATTAAAAAAACAATTTATTTATGCATATTAAAGAAATTAATAAAACTATTAATTGTTTTTTTTTATTTTACATTTTTTAAATTTTTATTTTTCTAAACACCGTTTTACTCTACACATCGCATCGCATCGTCCACTCCCCACCCGCATAGAACTATTCTCATGCTATTCTGGGGTTTCTTGGTTTGTCTTGATCGATAACTTACATTCCTTCTGTTCACTAAAATCCTAACCATTCGAATTATTTTTAATAATAGATAACAGAAAAGTACGATTTACAAAAAACTGTTAAAAAAGCAACAACACATAAGATCGGAACTTTTTTTTTTGCTGGTTAAACGTGGAAAACGAAGCCCTTTATTAGTTCTACTAGATGACTTACCTCTTCTCCAAGCAAATATGCAACTATGTAACTGCCCTCAGTTGTAACTTAGTCTTCAAATATCACTTTATGAAAAAATAATTTTTATTTTTACTTTACTTCTTTTATATTATTTAATGCAATATTTCGATATTTGCATTCTAATTTGGCTTACTTATTGTTCTTATGAATACTATAATGCTGATGTGCAGTGTATTTTTATTTTGCAGAATTAATGTATAACATATGGCAGCCCTATTCATTGCTATATCTGGTGCTAATGTCTCTGAGATGAGTACAACGACTAAGTAGGCTCAAATAATCAAAACACTGAGAAAGGAAAGATACGAGAAGCAGGTCGGCGAGGAAGATGATATTACTGTGTTATAAATAGACATAACTGACCAAAAAGACATTTCCAGAACTGCATTGTACTTGTATGTACAGCTCTTTGTGATCCAATGTTACTTTTCTAAACTTCATAATGTGGAAGTATATTTTCTTGTTTTATATATTTTTTGACATTTTTCACAACAGACCGCAGAAGGCCATGACTCAAAAGAAAGCAAATTCCCCATAACTGAATTAAATCATTGCCTACTAGTAACATCTTCAGCACGTAGTTCCCAATATGCAGGAACTTCCTGTTTGAATCAAATATCTGGGAGAAAATATTAAATGAGGTTAATATTTCACTTCAAAAAGGCAATTTAAAATCGAATCAATTTGAAACTGGATTTGACTTAAATGTTTTAGGAAATTAAACAGGTTTACGAATGAAAATGAGCAAGAAGTAAAATTAATGAAACTTACTGCTTCGGTCTGCGTGAAATCAAATTTCCTTTCGAAGAGGATGCGGTTTCACATGAAATATGAATTAACATCAATTTCCTCGAGCTTGCCTATTAGAGAGTGGATTTATGATGCATTGCTGCTAACACTACTGGGATGGGAAACTTCATTATCTATTCGCAATCTGACGGAACAGCCATACTTGAGCTTGGTAACGGCTTATTTAGAGTTCTCTACTATTTAAAATTAATGAGCATATCAACCCAAGCTTTGGTTTTGAATATTCTAAATTTCAATCACTCTTTAAAAACAACTTAGAACAATAAAAAAAGATTGTACTAATCTAAGAGCATTTCACTTTTCAGTACTTCATTTCACACTGACATTGACCTGGGCAATACTGCAGCTGAGGCATACTGCACTAAAGACTATTGGTTTAGACCAGGATTTCCCAAACTTTTTCTGGCTGGCGCCCCCTTGTCTTCTAGAATAGATTGCCAGCGCCCCCTTGTCTTCTAGAATAGCCTGCCAGCGCCCCCTTGTCTTCTATAATAGCCTGCCAGCGCCCCCTTGTCTTCTAGAATAGACTGCCAGCGCCCCCTACCCCCCCATAAAAATGGAAAGATATGCCAAGCCTATCAGAACTAACCTATTCTATTCAGGTTTAACTTTTTTGGAGAAAGAAAAAATAAATCTCAAGTTAGTTACCTTCCGAGGTTTCAAATGTTTCTCTAGCTGCTAGACAGCTAGAGTCTAGCTGTCATGCAATCTACAGCCACAATCTATCTTTACAGAATTGAGATTGCGGTCTACTATTTATATAGGTAACGATCATTTCATTCTTCTTATCTCGACCGAAAACTCATTTACTTCCGATCAAGGCTGACCTCTTAATCCATAGACATACGTGAAAGAGCAGCTTATCATTTTATTCCCTTTATTTTGACCGAAAACTCTCTTTAACTTTCGACCGGGGCTGACCCCTTAATCCTCAGGTAAAAGAGCGGCATATCTTTTGAAATTCTTATTTCGAATTTTTATTACTTGTATGGTTTTTGATTGTTACCGCCAACAGTTTGGGACGGCGGTGTAAGTATTGTAGCAGACAGCTGCTACATTAGCTACACTGTCGCCACCAACCATCTATTTTTTAGTTACCGCCCCCCAAACCGCATATTTTGCGTTACCGCCCCCCAACCGCCTATTTTTGCGGTACCGCCCACTTTGGGAAACCCTGGTTTAGACTGTTATTCCATGGTCAGGTGTGGTCTGACAGAAAGCATGCACGTCTTTAGTACTGAAGAACCACATTTGAATCTTCGCAATGACCCTAGATTTTTTTTATGTGTAGTACGACGAGTCCCGTACAGGTCGTCCCTCTGAAGGATATAAAGCTGTTATCCAGATCCTGTACGATGTGAGGCATTCGTTCAAAATACCTTCTGCAATAAACTTGAGTATATGAAATGTAATACTCCATATGTAGCATCAATCCGGTGATGTGGTCTGTCCGTAACTAAAACGGGTGCTAAATAACAAAGGAGCTACCCTTCCACCCGAAACAAGATTAAACCTTACATACTGTCCTCTCCAACATACTTCGTCCTGTCATTCTAGTCCGTCGTTCAATAATTTATGATTATATGGATATTAAAAGTAGGTTAAAAGACCGAACAGTTATTGTTAATTTATACTGCCACCAGTGTATGATGTTTACCATGTTATTTGATTCCAAACACTAATTTTTTATTGTAATGTAATTCTTACATTCTTAATTTTAAATTCCCATTCCAAAAAAAAACACTTTAGGGATTATATAATAATTGACAGGAGTAAATATGTTTGAACAAAATACCTTTTATTGAATTTTCAATTTTCCTGATTTTCAAAAAAGACATATATCAAAATTTCTTTTAGACATGACAACTGTTCAAAGATTTTACTGCATCAGTTTACGTAAACGTAGTTTTAATAGAAGAAGATCCAAGTTTTCTCATGATTGTAATAGTAAGCTGCCTTACTTACTTACCTTGTGTCCCACAAGGGAACACACATAGGACGAACATTGGGCCCCTTGTGATACCAAACGATGAAGATTAATTGTACACACATTGGGAGTCCTAAATTTTGCTTAACTCAAGTGTATTCAGAATGGGGATCTTTAACGAGTACCTGACATAGTACAGGCTCGGGACGGACGGCTTAACGTCCTTTCTGAGGGACTGCGTGCTCAGATTTATTCACCTCCCACGTGAATAAATCAAGGGATAGGTGGGTATCGAACCCCGGACCTACCAGTTCAGAGGCGGGTATGTTAACCACTCAGCTAACCTGGTCCCCTTTTCTCATGCTAATGGTAGAATCTGATCAGTGCAGTCAATGTCATGGAACGAACATTACTAGCTGTTGGAAAGGATAAATACGATACAGATGGAAATCTACTTTTAGCCATGATAGCAAAATATCCAAATCGTATATATGCAATTGTAAAAAATTCTAATATTAATTATTGTTTATATACTGGTATGTTTATAATATTACTCTACAACAAATAAATTAACGTTTACACAATGCAAATAAAATAGTACTATATATTACTGTATTTCCTATTAAGGTAGAATATTAATATATTTTATTGATGTTAATATTTTACCATTGATTATTCCAAGTTATAGGCGATTCATGCATGCAAGCCTCTTCCCCAGACGCAGTGGAGTGCCAAGGTGGTGGCCCAGGGAAGGCCAAGACATCGACCTAGCGCCCCCAAACACGCCTAGTTTTGGTTCTCTTTGGAAGAGCGGTTCTCTACCGGCTCCGATGCTGTGTTGGTTTTGCCAGTGGCGGGAACAAGTAGTGAAACTACTCCATTGTCAGTATCTTCATCTGAACGTAGATCTCTTAGAAATTCAATCATAACTTGGATAGATTTCTGAATATCCTTGCGTAATCTTTTTCAACGCTTTCATCCTTCCGCACTGGATTCCTTTTTCTTTTGTTGCCCCTCTTGTTCCATTCTCAAAACTTTCGGTTAAAATGAATGAACATTTGAAATAACTATGTTTTTGTCTCCTAATATTAATTAAAAAAACATAATTATTAATTTTTTAAAATATTAATTAAAAAATGTCAATTTACATGAAATAAATATGCCAGGCAAAAGAAAAAGAAATTGAGAGAAAATTTCCACAAGCAGGATGATGATCAATACAGGGCTATGAGCAAGGTTTGCTCAACAAATCTGTAAATATTCTCAAAAGATTGTCCGTATTCACATCTTTTCTTATAAATGGTACCCAATCTAAGTGGGTGCGGCATAAATTTATTTGTTTTTCTATTTTTCAGAGGAGACTTAGCCCCCCCCCATGACGCTGCACCCCGAGCAGCTGTTCTTTCCTCTCTCCTCTCTCTCTCTCTCTCTCTCCCCCCTCCCCTTTGTTCTGCTACTGCCAGGACGTAAAGTCGTCTGACCTGACCATGTATGATTACAAGTACTTGTTAAAGATCTCTTCTGTAATAAACATAAGTCAGGTAAATGGAAGGTTATAGAATAAACTTGGTAAATATGGCTAAAGCCATTAATAAAATGGGTGCCAAATGATAAATGAGCATTACTTTCCATTCCTAAACAGCACATAAGACAAAATCCTATAATGTGGGTGTTGGAAACATACAAATATTAATTCAAAAGAAAAAAATTATCAAAACTTAATATGAATACTTGTACAATTGCGTGATTGCATATAACATGAGATGCTAGTGCTACCAACACTCATTTATTACATCATACAACAAATAATATATTAATTAGACATTACATTTTAATATTTACGTCACTCTATGTTTTAATAAAATATTATTCTCTTATTTTTAATATATTTATATATATTATACAAATATAAAAAGATTTCACATAAACAGTTGGGTTTTTGACTCAACAAGACCGCTTGTTACGGTTGAAAGATCTTAGTCTTGTTTTCCCATTTTCATATTGTTGTTTGATCATTGATATATTATATAAATATATTAATATATTAAATGAAATTATATATTATTAACTATATTCATATATTAAATAATATTCTACACTCCTTATCTTTATTGAGGTTGATCCAGGGCAAACAATTCTAAAAAAACACTCATGTAACTTATGTTTTTCATGTTATTGTAATTCATTTTGTATTGATGGATCTCTGAAGATGTCTAGAAATGTTAACGAAATATTAAGGTTTTTTTTGAGTATTTTTGATGACAAACCTCGATAAACAATGACAGTGAAGAATATATGTGTGGTCAAATAAGAAAACTTTGAATTTAATAATAACTTTGAATATTTTATTTAAATTTGTTGAATTCGTGAGGTTTTATAAGAACATAACAGTGTTTTCATAATTAGCATTATAATGTAATAAATTATTTTTTATATAAGATTCAATTAGTGCTGTTGTAATGTTGGCCATCATAAGAGTTATTATTAAAGCAAACAAGTCGTGGGCTTTAAATGAAAGTCCCTTTGCTAAGAGTGGGCTGTCAAGTAAGAGGCTGGATCGATAGTGAAGAGGGTACACATCTCGGAGACGAAGGGACGCCTTTATTCCCAATAGAGTTTCAGAGTTGCTTTCAGACAGCCAATAGTTTATACAAAATATACCATCTAGTTATAAACTCTGATATTAAAATTATTGGTACTTTCATGCTATCCACGAATTAATTACTAATTCTAATTAATTACTTATCAGGAATTCTAATTTCAAAAAATAGATCATTAGTAGTCTAATCAAAACACACATTCAGACGGACAGACAGACATAGACATAGACACAGACACACACACACACACACACACACACACACACACACACCTCGCACGCACACACACACACACACACACTCCGCACGCACACACACACACACACAATACACAGACTCAAACACAGACACAGACAGACATACACACACACGCACACACATAACTCCTGCAGACGTGACTCGACAGAATTTGTTGCCAACTTGCTCTATCTGTCCTCAGAAGGAACACAAATGTGGATCATGTAAGTAATCCAACATTTAAGGCAGAAATTAGACCTACAAAATGCCAGACTTCTAGCGAAGAAACAAAAAACTTATTTATATGACTTTACATGCATGAAATGTCTGTATGGCGCAATCAGAATAAACTTTTTTTAAAAAAAAAACACACACACATACAAAACATGAAAAATTTAGTTTAAAGAACACTGTGTGATATAGTAATATAGAGTATATTGTATGTAATTATTGTTCATGCAATTATAGGGATTGTAATACATGTTATGATATAAGCGGTGCATGTGCCTAAAAAAAAATGTTATTTATAGAATAGTACTTATCGAAGTATCGAATACTCAGGAGCAAAATGAAAAATTGGCCACTGGTTACTAAATAACGCTTCACTTCTTCTTTTGCCGTAAATGCAGGTGCTTCTCTCGAAATTATTGTTTTTTTAGATTGTTCTGTTAGAAAAGTAAACAGATCACACGAGGTTGACGGAGTTTCCGCCACTCCTTCATTTCATGGACCATCTTCGTTATGATTCAGTAATGCCTGCTCCAACTCATGACATACTTTATTATCAGCAAGGGTGGCGTTGCTATCATACCCAAAACCAATTTTTTTTAATCCTTGGATCTAAAATTGAGGCTGAACTAGGTATATTAATTTTCTCATATTTACCAAATCGAAGGGGAATACCCAAACTCAGGTGGTTTTTAAAAAATATACCAACTTCAGTGTGGGGATCGTAATTCTTAAAAACAATCTAAAGGATTTATTCTTGATATTATCCGATAGTTTTTCCCAGATGCTATCTGGGAAATAAATAAATAATATTTATTTAGTAGTGGTAGAATTTCTTAATACAACAAAAGCAATCAAAAACAGGTAAAAACGAAGTATCAGAGATGGTCAGATACTAGATGGAGATCACTCGCAGTCTCAAGCTTGAGGGCGGAGTGAAGAGGTATTACCAGTCCCGTTGCGTTCGCTTGAGACAATGGTGCAAGTGCTAAGCAAATAGTTATTATAATTGGCGGGAAAGAGGAATGAGGAGTTGGCGGGCGTTGGCTGACGTCTAATCTGTGGTGGGAGAAGGGAAAACTCGGTACTTGATAAGAACGAATTTGATAGTCGTTCATAACTTTGAGAACAATACAATACTTTGTATTGGTATCATAAGAGGCCGATCGAATACGTATCGAATTATTTGAAAGTAGTCGTGTTGATATCGGAACCACGTATTCGACTACATCGATACCTGGCTTTATTCGACTACTTCGTATTTGTTTTCTTAATATTATTAAGTATTGAGATCTTGTTTTAATTTATCCTGAGTCCTTTTTATTTTATTTATCCAGACCCTTTGAAAACTTTATTAAATTAATATAAAAAATGAAACAAAATTAATAAAAACACTAATAATCTTTTTTACCTTGGATTTTATAGATGAATTAAAATCCTTGAAAGCTAAGCATTATCTCTCTCAGACCACTCTACTGTTATTAAACTTTATTCTTCGAGACTTTGAGTAATAAACTTGTTTTATGACTATAGAACGGGGTAATGGTATTGGAAACCACACTGCCAGCGCTTTTACGGCTTTATTACTGTTCTCCTATGGGAATGTGATTACAACGTGATAACACATTCATAAGAGGTAACATACACTCTCTTTCTATTAGCTTTGCCTTATATTAGCTTCGTTTTCTGTCTGCTTCATACTTAAAATCAATATTTAGAATAGATATTGATGAAACGTTGAATGCATATCTATTCTTCATAACTATTTACTGTTCAAGAATTTTCACAACAGACCAATTTTCTGAATGCCTACACCGAAACTTTTTTATTTCTTCTGTGTTATTGTAAAGATTTTGGAATCAGAACTTTGATGTTATTGAAGATTTTCATCGTAATCAACATTTTGTTAAAAATGTTTTTATATTGAACATTATATTAATAGTTTAGATCAGTGGTTTTCAACGTGGTCCACAGAGGATTACTGAGGGTCATGAGGAAATGTAGTATTTTGATACGTGTTAAGTTTATAAACATATATCAGAATAGCAACCAATAACACATCAAAGCATATTGAGCTAACCGTTAGAATTAAACATAATTAAAACAAAGGCTCAATATTCTCGTCTCTTTGTTATTATGTTCAATTTTTATTATTTTACAATTCATTTTTGCACAACTTTGTAAAATATTAATAAAGAAATATTTCGTTATTGAGTTTAAAAAGATTTTTAAATTTCGACATAATGTTGTAAATGAAATGAAATTGTCTCATAGTTACACTTTTTATTTACCTAAAAATACTTTTTTCAAAATGTGCATGGGTGTAATTATGTTTTTTAAGTCATGGGAGGAAGGGGGGTCCACAGATGATAAGTAGCTCTTAGGGGTATACAAGCAAAGGTTGAGAACCCCCGGTTTAGAGTATTAATGGATTACAACAGTTCGTCAACGCTGCGAACTAAGTACTTGTTGCGTCAAAGTATGACTTAAGAAGATGGGAGTCCACGATTCAACCTTATCAGCAGAACCTATCGCCTACACTGAGTGATAGGATAGAGGCTAAGTCTTAAGAATGAACATGGAGAACTTATAGGTTACTGAGTATGAACTGAAATACATATGAGTGTAAGAAATATGACCCTTTACACTTTTATGTTGCTACAGGTTTTAGTTCATATCCCAAACATGGTTACTGTGAGAGTTGTTTAATTCATTTGTTTTTTTATTCATAGATTCTCTATTAGGTTCAGTTCGTCACTAGTGTTTTCTTTTTAGAAATTCGTCTACTTTATGTGTAGTTCAGTAGGTTTGTGAGTATTGAATTTGATCTAGCAGCTTTGGGTATGTGCAGACTGACTGACCTGAATCGATGATGACCTTATATTTAAACAGGACAATGAGCTAGTAGCACACCGTCACTAACTATAAACTTCTTCCAACCTATCATCCGCCATACGGTCTGGATTATTTTTATTTAGTTCCACTGAAATGTATTACCAAAAATCGTCAATGCAGAAGTTTTCAATAATATTTGTGTAAATGTATATATATATATAAAATAAATTCAAAACGAAGGAAAGACACAGATATAACTCACATCGATATTTCGACTATCGTCGTCATCACACCACCTGATCAGGTTCGTCATCAGGAGAACATTAGAAGTCTTCTAGTGAAGGTTTTGTCCTGTTAAGATTGTTGTTCCTTTAAATAATGCCTATGAAAAAGGTTTACAATAAAACCGAAACGTCGGCAACGAGAGTTCGATAATTGAACTTAGAAAATTGACCGAATTCCGATTAGATAACTCACCTATATGTACTTTATACCTATAAATACTTTTCTTCTTCTCGGAAAAAGGTATTGTTTTCTGGTCAAAATTTTTGTAACCTTTTGAAGGTTGAACGATTTTAGTCTTTTTTTTTTTCATTTCGTATTATGGTTTGAACATACATATACTTATATACAAGTTATCTACGATAATCTAAGAAATATATATACAAGTATACAAATATATATATTAATCTAGGCTTGGTCCAGCATCAAACAATAAAACACCTTTTTAGCTGCCAACGCTTTTACTATATTTCTAAACATCATCAATACAGAACAATATTTTTAAGAACACTCTGTAGTTTATTTTTACAACCTGGGAATAGGTAACCCACGATTTCTATGCAGTTTATATCGGTCAAACATAGAATATATACTTTACTAAACAAAAAAAAATTGTACTATGGAATTGAAATTGATTTATTGCTTGGAGTTATTGTAAATAATAGCCCAAACAAATTGTTTTGAAATAAGTTATCTCTTAAAGATAAGGCTTGAAACGATCAAGCAGCTTTATTATTTCTGTTTGTAACCTAATACCATCAAAGGGATACACGGTCATCCCATCCTAGACAGAGTGATGATGTCAGAAATATATCACTTACAATCTGATATTTACTCATTTTGAAAATTAGTCACAATGCTACCAAATAAACAATGATAAGAAAACAATGGGCTTTGAACACAGAGTATTCTCTTTCAGGTTTATCGTCAAAACAAATTACATTATTGTAAGAATTATTAAATAAGTAAATTGAAACATAACAAAATAGAGTTTTTGATGCTTTATCGAAATTGCTCTATATCATACTGGGGTAAACACCACACCATGACAGATTGAACAACTAATTAGTGTTCAATATTCCTATGTGTTACAATTATCACAACACATATATAGTCTACATTATAGTTCTTTCCTTAAGTATAAAGTTCTCATTAAACTTGGGACTTTCCTGCTTATATGAGAGTGACGTTCAGTTTATATTCAGTACATTCTTCATGATATGACATTCAGAATTTTGCAATAAAACGCAGTTATGTAAGCACGAATTCTTTCGACACTACTACAATTACATAAAATGACTTTTTTCCACATTTTCCTGCTGAATGTTTTTTATGGATTTTGAAATTTTATATAGGTTGTATGCTATGCTATATAAAAATATTATAATAAATAAAATGCACTTGTATAACACTAAATAATCATTTGCTTTAATATTAGTTTAAGCCTACACATCAGGGTAGAAGTGATTAATTTTCTGTTAGTTAAAGTTTAGTAGTAGGCTTTGATTAATATTTGTTCGTTATCTTTTCCCACTAGAAAAATGAATTAAAGGAACAAATACTGCCGACTATTAGGGAGTATTTTTAAGATAGCGTATAGGGTTAGTCACAGTAAAAGACGTGTCTTTATCAACCTGTTGAATGATCTAATCCAAATAAGGTCATTAATGTTAAATGGTTCATGGCACGCAAACCTTGTGTACTCTACTACTTCACACAATTCCTTCCCATTCTCTTAAATGCTTACTCCTACTTTTTTTACTTTACTATAAGTAAAGTATAGTGATCGTGAACAAATTTGATCTCAAGGTTTGACGGAATTATATGTTTTGAGGTCCCAGAAGTCGTTGTATGATGATTTCTCGATGATGTCTGTGTGTGGGTGAGTGTGTTAGCATTGCTTGTTACCACGCCACGGTCAGAATCTTTGATTCTACCAAATGGGCCCCATAGTGTAGATGATCCCAGTGTACGATTTGGGAAGTATTTTCCATGACGGGAAAGTCACTTTTTTTTGTTAAAAACAGGTTTTTAGAAAACATTTATTTCTCCTAAACTGCTAACTCTAGAGTTTTCAAGTTTTGGCATTATCTTTCAGGTTACAAATGAAATGAACGAAAAATATATTCAGAATTTTAAAGCAACGGGAAATATTTTTTTTTTAATAAAATGTAAAAATTTTGACTTATAATTCAATCCCAAAGCCTTGAGAGCAATACAAACCATACCGTTTGACGGATCAAAATGAAACTATGTCTAGAGATAGAACATTATGTGGAGAATGAGTTGAGATATTTTTTTTAAAAATTACATCTTCTAAGGGGCATTACAGTACGATTTCTGTTTTCAGAAAATTTTTTTGACACTAAACGACTCATTAAAAAATCTCATTAATTCATAAAAAAATTATTATAACATAAAACGAATTTAATCTAATATATTCAATAACTTAATTATTCTGTAAACCGGCTAAACTCAATATACATTCATAGCAACCTCATAACAGAGTACAGCAGGCAGAAAAAAGATAACACTCCCTCAGAAAAAATGTGTATACATGATTTTAACAAAGGGGAAGGAAAATGATTTTATTAAATATTAAGGGAGCCATGAAATTCCCAGTATAATAATTCTATAAAAGACTAAAAATCTAAAACATAATTCAGAATTGAAATCTTTCGTTTGAAAATTAATAAATGTAATTAACGTATATCTTTAATTATAAATTATCTTAAAACGACGTTTTTTCTTTGATTTTTATGATGTTTTTCAGAGAAAATAAGAGTACTTTCCTGTTTTAAATTTAAAAATTTGGCTTGAATATTCAATATAGAAGGAGGTGAAGTAAACGATGTAAGAATCCACTGGCTACTTGAACAAAAGCCATGTTCTCTTGCAGGAGATTATTTCGTATCAAGAAATTATTTACTTTGGCTTTTCAAAAATGTTATACTGCTGTTATACTAATGAGATTATTTACATCAGTGGTGTGATATACGAAAATAAGCTTATATATTGATAAGTCGATCAATCACTACTATATGACTACCTCAGGAATGAAAGACTAATAAACATCACCCATTTAGATGTTTACATTATGCTTAAATAAGACATTAAATATTATATACCCAAGAACATTGATATTAAATTTACTTATAGTAAAGTTGAGTGTAGGCCACTCCAGATTTTTTAATTTATTTTTGAATAGATTAAAATGGAAAAAGAATATTTCCTTGAATATTTACGATAATAAGCCGCCAAGTTAGGAACATATAAAAGTAGCTGATAGAATGCCACACTCTATCCACTCGACATATAGAGTTGAATTCGCAGGGAACTTTTCTGATTTCCTTAAAAAGATTTCAAAAACAGATGGACAAAACAACCTAACTGAAAACGTCGTGTTTGTTGCTTTCAACGTTTCTGATTAAATTTGGAACATATATATTCTACAGCCGGGGGGTGGGTTTTCAATCTTGCTTTCCCCATAGACCCTTTCAGCATTTATCACAATGTCACCACCCCTCTGCTAGAGAGAGGGCATTTGTCATGAAAATAATAAGTTCAAAAACATCAACAGCACACCGTGATGAAACTGGTAACGCCAAAGAAATCCATTACCGCCTGTAATTAGTTAATGAAAGTTGTTTGGTGTCTCACAACCTATTTTTTTATTTTAACCACAATGAAAACAGCCATTACTTACTAAATGAAACAACTGATATATTTAACAACTTTTGTGAACTTCTCAGTCTTTTGTTACAAGATTAATGAAAGAAGCTTTTTTTTTAAGTTAGAAAATTAAAACCAAAAGAGGTTGGATTATATTTAAAAGAGGTGATAAATTAATTTTATCGATCTTCATAGAGCAAACACGTCTCCTTTTGTTGAATGAAGTGAAAACAATGAATCATTGAACTGGCTAGGACGGAGGAAATATTAGCGTTACAATGCAGTCATTAATAAACATCAAGCGAAACAGGTCGCAGACTGCACTGCTGGCGGCTGACTGGCATGCCATCTAGCATCTGTCAGGCTGTATGAAGTGTCAACCATTATTTGTTATTATTCAACGTTCCTCATAAATAGATCTAAACTTAACCAACATTTCCGCCCCTAGTGGGGCCAAGCAGCCTACCATAGCTGTTTGGCATCAGGCATTGAACCAGGTACAAGGCTGACCTTACCTGCAGCTGAGGGTCTCTTAAGTCTGCTAGCGACGGACCCATGGAGGGTTTACTCTTCAGCCCACCTCAGAGGTTGGACTCGTAGTGGCTGTTCGTTCTCATCCAAGTTGAGTAGATCCTTGTAATAGCTATGTGAGAAGTAGTAACTTCCTGCTTAGCATACCGGGGAGCTAGAGACCCTAAACCCCTACCAGTGGGAACGGGCCATGAAATCAGCTGAATGGACTGGACAACTAGTTCTTGCTTTACAGACGGTACGCTTTGCCTTTTGACGGGATCTCATAGTGGGGACGATTAGATACGACCCCTCTCTCGACCCCTTTTATGTTAGGAATAGAGAGAATTTAAAGGCTCTCTAGCACTTATTGACACGGACCAGGTAGGGTTTAGCCAACGATCTTTATGAGTCGTTCACTGTCGTACTAAAGACTTTCCATAATGACGCTCTGATGGGGTCAGATGAACTATCAGTAGCAAGCCCTGGTTCCGGGGTAACGGGCATCGAGGACGACCGAATTCTCATGAATCCTTAAACATGTGGTAGTCCTTAAACTGTAAGGCATATGCAGGAACCCGGGTCAGTTTAACCAAAATTAATATAATAAGAAATAATAAGGAATAGTTACTGACAGTCGTAGCTTGCTATTTATAAGTAACTTCAAGGTATCCTTAAACATATTAGCAGTGATTATTTCCCATGCTGTAGTTGACAAGTTTTGAACTCCCGTTAGTAGGCTCTTTATCTTCGACGCCGTTCCACCCAGTATAGACATCCCTGGATTGTGTCATTACGATCGACATCAACAAGGCTGCTGCAGTTTCATATGCGGTTTCAAGTACTACTGGCTTCGGAACCAGGACTGCTAATGAGAAATTTACTAAAACCCTAGTCTGGACTCAGAAAAACCCTAGACTATAACTTAAAACACCAGATATTAAAATACACATATCAATAAAGATATGCATTTAGTCATATTTTTATTTTTTATTTTTTAAATTGTTGTATTTTATTTTTATGATTTTACTCACCTTTATTAGTGCATTATTCTGCTTCTTCTTCAGTTGCTGAGGTCAAACATAAAGCAGCTCTTCATAATTTTTGCCTCTCTAAATATCTTTGACTCATTGCTCCACTTTTCCTATTAGTTCTTTCGTGACTGTCAAGTAGTGCAATCATTTTTACTCCTTGCAATTAACTACGTTGCCAAAACTCTATCTCTTACTGTTTCTGATTTCAGAGAACTTGTTTGTTTTGTTTTAATACAATTCATTACTGAAAACCTTCTTTCAACTGAAGCAGATGTACAGTTAGGTTCAATACTTAGTAATTTTGATACTTTTTACATATGAATAAAAGTGAATATATGAAAAAAGTGAGAAAATATAACTTTTTTTTATATATGAATAATTTAAAAAAAGTTGAACAGTTGGGGATTTGCTCGTGAGGCAAACGGAAGAATTAATAACCATGAATAATATGGTTAGAAGTGCCATGATAACGTATAGAAGTGCCTTTTCTGAATAACTGTTAATCGATGAAATCTTGTAATATTTTTACGTGATTATTACTCATTACTTCTGTTACAGTTAAATGAGTTTAATTATTGGAATAATAATTGGTGGAAATTCTGAGTGAAATTTTTTTTCGTGAATAACAGCATATATTGATATCATATAGTACAATCTTTTTAAATTATTTCGGTTCAATGCACTAAGGATAGACATTGTCCATTTATTTATAAAATTGTTATTCAGATGAAGTTAAATGCACTAGATAGAGTGTACGAGATGGGCATATTGAGAAAGTAAACAAATGCTACACCGCATTCGTGATCACCATACGAAAAGAGCATTGTCCTCTCACGCTGAATACGGAATATAAAAAATTAAAATAGCCCTAGAGTTTAATTATTGAGGTATGAAGTACTCTGCAAAAGTAGATTCAAATTTTACACATTCTTCTTCTGTATGTGAAATTTCACAACAGTTATTTCTGTTAACTTTTGACGAAACCCAAATGAAAATAATAAAAATAACAATACAAATAACGAGAAAATAGAACTTTTTTTTATATGTGAATAATTTAAGAAAAGTTGACCAATTCGGGATTTGCTCGTTGGGGCAAACGGATGAATTATCGCGCAATGATTTATTGATTTCGTAAGCTTCCAGCATAGCTATTTCGCGGAATTTATTGTTTTTATGTAAATTTTCTATATTTTGATCTGGATCAAATTGATTTATTGGTGAGAAGATGTTTGGCGAAATGGTAGATGAATTGATTATTGTTGTGGGATTTGTTTTTGTGTTTTGCTTCTTTTATATGTTCTGTTATATATATACAGAATATATGTGTTATATATACAGAACACATATAACAGAAAATATATGTCCTGTTATTCGTTTATTAAACGATCTGACAATCAGAGCTGGACAATTTATATAAACCACTGAGCGAAAGAGAATGGATGACCTTTTTTAGAGGATAACAGGGGCCTTTAAGTCGTCTGAGTTTTTGAAGCTTACTTTTAACCCGTATTTTTGTAATATTTTAGCTATTTTTATAGATGGATTACCAATGAATGAGATTGTATTTCAGACCTGTGTGCTTTTTGAACAGGAGCTGTTTTGGGGGGAATGTACGGTTGACTATTTGATTTCTTTCTTTTCTTCTAATTAATTTGTTAATTTATAGCCGTTGTTTTTGACTATAATAGAATAATGATGTTTTTTAAAGCCTTTTTTTTATTATTTTTTTCATTGTTTTTTCTTTTATAGTTATTTTTATTGCTTTTTTAGTTTTCTTAAAAGCCAACCTGTACATACTCGTATTCTTTGAAGCTGTCAATCGTGAAATAGAAATCGAATTAAAGTTTATCAGGACTCGGTCAGTTCAACTTTATCAGGACTCAGAACTGACCGATAAACTTAAATTATGTATACATATTCGTATATTTAGATAGCAGAATTTCGTTTGTTAACATGGAGAAAGTATTTTTGAGAAAGTAAGAGACAGTAGACAAGTTATGAAATTAAAAATAGGCATATAATGTAACTATATATTATATACCTTTACATTATATAGCTTTTATTATAAACTACCTTTTATATATATATATATATATATATATATATATATATATTAGTGAAGGTTGGTAGCAATCCTTCTTGCAAATAAGTTTCTAAAAATTTTATGCCAATTTCATGCTTGGTTACCTTTTTTGAGTGTTTCTCTAATGTCCTACAGGCTCTTCTCAGTTCCTCGGGGAATAAAAAAATCAACTGGCCCAAACTTCCCTTTTCATAACTACTCATTTTAACACTATATATATCTAACACTATTTAAGAACTAACTAAATAGTGTTAGATATAAATAGTGTTAAAATGAGTAGTTATGAAAAGAAAAGTTTGGACCAGTTGATTTTTTTATTCCCCGAGGAACTGAGAAGAGCCTGTAGGACATTAGAGAAACTCTCAAAAAAGGTAACCAAGCATGAAATATATATACATACGAGTTCAAAAATCAAGAAGAGTAATACACAGAGTAAGGAAACACACTTACAGACTCAAATTTTCGGGTAATCCGTCTTCAGGAGAAAAGAGAAAGGGAAACCACGTAACCGAGTTACTTGCCGTTGAGTCTACAACGTACTTGGTTCCCCTTTCTCTTTTCTTCTGAAGACGGATTACCCGAAAATTTGAGTCTGTAAGTGTGTTCCCTTACTCTGTGTGTTACTCTTCTTGATTTTTGAACTCGTATTGTGTCAGTATGGATTGTGTTTCGTTTAATTAAGTGATATATATATATATATATATATATATATATATATATATATATATATATAACAGAAAAATCAACAAGTTCTAAGGCCTTGCGAGATAGCCCATTGTCAAAGAACATATGTGCGCACGTTTAAATATGTGCTTTGTCAAAGAAGCCCCTCATTTTCTTTTTTAATGAGTTATTTGCGTTTTATTTTTGTTATGTATAATTTGTCTGCCACTTTAAAGGTGGAAAAACAAGGCTTTTAAAATAAGTATTCTTTACGATTTATAAAAATAACTGGAAGAGAAAAGACTAATTTGAGGTTTGGGGTATGTATGAAAGGATAACATTTATGGTGAAGGAGCTCATTTTTCATAAAGAATAATGAGCTGGTAACTGTAGAGAGAAAGCAAAACAAAACTGTAGAAGGAGATAAAACTTGACGAACAATTTTAATTGTACTGTGAGAAAAAAGGTTCTCCCTTAATTAAAACTGCACCTCTTCTCCATTTACCGCAAGCTGGTGTCTTGAATTGAATTGAATTTGACCATGTGACAAGAGGGATATACCAATTCAAACTTAGCCCAAGTGACACTTTTATATTGAATGTACTCGTATTTCAAAAGTTCCTTGCTGAGGTATAATTATTAATTTGCATTTCTTAATAATCATTTATTAATTTAATTCTGACAAACTTGTTATTTTATTTGCTTAATATTCACGTTAAATTAATGATATGAAAAACCAAATTCATACAACCAAATCTTACAACCAATACGGGCTAAAATATTTGCTACTCCAACGGATAAAAAGAACTTAATTGACATATAGAACTTATATTTTACAAATATAATGAAGTGTAAAGGATTTAAACATTGTTAACAAAAAAGTTAGTAATAAATGCTGGCAAAAATCCTCTATCACTAAAAGCTAAATACCAAAATGTAACAAATGACAAACGTCAATTTTTCAGTTTTTTTAAAGTTGCAAGGCTTAAAAGAGACAATTTTTTTCTGAAGGTTTTCTCTAAATTAATTTTTATTTTGTTCTCAAAGTATTTTAATTTGAATATGTTTTTATCAATTTCTGTTTTATTTTATTCCTCATAACTTTTACGTATTCAGGGGTAGACACTATTTCAATAGTCAATAACTCTGTAATACAGTTCTTCGAGATATAGTTAATGAAACCAATTTCATTAGTTCATTAGTATCGTACACGCTGGGATTATAGTCCATTAAAATAATCAAAAATAGTACCAAAATAGTGATTTATTACAACAACAAAAAGTCCTGCATTTAGTGCCCATTGAGTAACACACAGATATAAGAGAGAAATCATACATACATTCCTAAGATTTTTGGTATATGGTTTTAGGTCCAAAACCTATATCCTTGAGAAGTTTGATGATAAACAGATAATTTGGAAACAAACATCTCTCTAAATGTGTTTCTTAATAAAATATTACAACGTTAATAATATTAATCGTGTTACCTTTTTGTTGTTGAGTCTGCCTCTACTTCTCCCATTTTCAGATGTTTTTATAAAATTTCTGAAAAAAAAAAATATTACTGAATTCCATAATAATTCAATCAGCACATCTGTAATATTGATAACATTATTTTATTTTGTACTAACTAGTTTAGCATCGGTTTTTAATCGAACTGTAAAGCAGATTAGACTAAAATTAATCTAATACTTGTCGATAAAAATTTTGAAGTATGGGTATGTATGAAAGGATTAAATGTATGGTGAAGGAGCTCATTTTCATAAAGGGCAGTGCGTTCTTTTTGCCCTCAGCTGGATAGAAATCAAAATTTCATGATCTTGTTATAATGTTGTTTCATTATAAACAGGATTATAACCAGTGCAACCATTTTGCCGCCCGAGGCAGCCGTAATATGTGCGTCGCCTCCTCCGTTGATAATCCGTTAACCTTCAAAATTCTACAAAATCTTTAAAATATTTATTTTCATCGAATACATTCAAGGGTTTAATTTCGGACTACTGATATTACTCCCAGACCTTCATGTTATTACAGTTCTCGTTTACAAATACAGTCGTCATCAAAGAAAACCAAAGATTTTCCAAAACAAAAACGTATAATTCAAATAATAAAAAAATTGTTAAAACAAATTAACTGGATACGCAAACAAATATAATAAATTATCAACCCTTTTAAAAAACTAGTTCTTAAAAATTTAAAATAAATTAGTTTTTAATTTGCAAATATTACAGTTGAAAAATCCGTTTGAAAACAGTATTATACAAATAAAACGTAAAAACAATTACGACCTTAAAAACTTAATTTGCTATAAAATTTCAGATTTTTGGTTAGTATTTTTTAATTTCTTTCTATTTTCTGTTTTTACCCCCTCAAAAAGCCGCCCTCTGGCACGTGACGCCCCACCAGCTGACCCCCCACCCTTGTATGTCACTGGTCCCCTATAGGCAGAACCTCAGAAGACTTAGGCGTCTTTAATCATCAGCATCACAAGCATCTGGCTTAGAATAGGTATGAACATGACCGGACATCACTTCGCCAACAGTACTTCGAGTAGGAATCTCCAGTGTTAACAGTTAAATAGCCTGGCTGCTACGTTATCCTCTTTGTAGTTTACAGTCGTATCGAGGTTTGGATACCATTTCTCCTATGAATTACCTGTTCTATGATTGCAAGCGAAATTTATTGGTTTACAGTTATTATCACCAAACATACACGATATACCGATTGACATACATTTCTCAAACCGAGGTTTTTGAGGCTTCCCAGCTAATCTATGTAAATCTACGGCTTTTTTTATGCCTTCCTCACTGTTAGTAATCCTTCCATGAAGGAGTTTATTATTTTTTTTTGGCCTGTTCCCATTTTAAATTACAGGTTTTCTCTTAATTTAAATATTAAGTTGTAGGCTTTTCCACAGTTGGGGGATAAATATATTATACGATCATCGTTATCACCTGTGACACCTCTATCTTGTGTCAATTCTCTTATACAAAATGGCGAGGGTTCGATTCCACCCTCCATGTTGACATGAGTCTATGGTTCAAAAGAAAAAAAATTATCGAAATTCACCCTGAACTTTACTATAAGAACGCCCCGCACAGGATAATATACAATCAATTTATTAATTGATTTACTTTAATATGGCTACTATAATTGGCGTATTATATTACAAATATAATTGGTATGTTTGTTTAGAACAATTTGCTATCGCTTGGAAGGTATGTTGTTTAAAGGACTGTAATTCAAAACTAAAAGAAACTCGTTACAGCACTGTTGTAAATCTTATGTTTTATATAATAAACTTGCTACTCATAAATCAGATTATTTAACTAGCTATAAAGTTCGATTGTATTGAAATACACCCACTAGAATATATGATTAGCCAAATCATTAATGCAGCGATTCGCAAACTTTCTTTCGAATATATTTCTTCAAAATATATTTCTTCTGACCCCTCACCCTCTACATTTCATAGTTTGTTCAAGGATAGAAGATTTGGACTCATACTAAATTTTATCAAAAGGATGTATTTATTTTCTTTTAATATATGTAAAAAAAATCAGACTTTTAGACAAGAAACTTCACAGATTGATATTTGAATAAACTTTACGAAAATAATAATCTTATTGCTATGTAAAATAGTAAAATCAAAAACTATTCGAAACGCTTAAAATAGAATTTAATTTTGTCATATGTAAAAAAATCAAACATATGGACTAGAAAGGATATCCTAGGTTAACATTTGATATACCTGACAAAAAAAATTGCTCTCTTGAAATATGTACAAGATAATAAAATCAAAAATACTATTTTTTTATAAATGAAAATATATTACATAAGATTTTATGGATGTTATCAACTTAAGCTTTTGGATATTTACTTAAAATTTCCTTAAAATAATATTATATCATTAAAAGTGCTGAAAACTCCTTAAACAAAGAAAATTTCATAAAGCTTCTCGCACCCCTTGGAATTATGTCTGGGACACCCAGGGGTGCAATCACCCCTGCATTATTGAACAAAAGTGATAGACAATGCCATCTAATCGACAATCAATGTAATCAGTGGGACACGAAAGAGTTTACGAAGTTAATTTATTACCAATTTGTTTTGTTTGTCACTTGAGACAGTTTATTAAGATTACCATATATAATTAAATGTTTATTTCTGAATGACCGTGATTAAATAATTACAAGAAACATAAACAATAATTAAATTGTGTGATTTGAAAAATATAAATTCTAACCATTAAAAAAAGTAACAATAACTGAGAAGTTAACATTTACACACGCCTTGAAAACATTATAAATCAAATCATTAAATTAATGAATAGTGGTAAGCAATACAGACTGATGTTCCATGCAGAGTTCGTGAGTTGTCAATTATTTTGCCAATTTGCTTTAGATATCATTTGTTAGGTTATAAAAACGAAAAAACAAAATAGTATAGTTAATAAAATAACTGTATTTCTTTATAAGGCCATTCAAATTTATCTATTAGATGAAATAAAATGGGAAATGTTGGATTAAATACTAATTTAAACAGTAAATTATTGACTCATTAGTTGTGCAATCCGTTATTTTGTGGTATTTACTCATACTGAGATAAATGGAGAAAACTATGTTTCCATTCAAAAGAAGTCTTTTTTATTCTACCCGTTTCAAACACTGAGTGTTCATCGTCAGATAAACTTACGATGTTTGTAACACTTCACTGTTTGTAAGCCTACCCAACTCCTTTGTCAGCTCATATTTTAACTACCCCTCCCCACTCTATTTCAGATGACCTAATTAATTCAGTGAATGCTAAACTATTCGGTCCTCCACTTCTTCCACTGGATATGTTATTCATTTGTCATTTTATTGTATATAATTCCGGTTTATTTATGTCATTTGTATTGTAGAAGTTTACTTGATGATGAACACTAAGTGCTCGAAACGTCCTGACTGAAGGAAACAATACAATTACTAAAAAAGATACATTCTTACTGTTAACAATGAAATGAAATTATTTTTAAGATTCTAAGATTTTGTAAGTATAAATATTGGATCTATTATTTCACAGTCATTGTTTATTATGAATGTCATATGTGGAAAGTTAGTTTATTATATGTTTTAGAAAAACAAAAAATTGCATTTGTAATTAAGGAATTACTTGATTGGGCATAGACTTTTTGGTGATTTTTCACTTCTCTAATGCAGGAGTCTTATTGAATATTCAGTGAAGTCAGTGCTTCCGTCTGTCTACTACTCCGATTCGATCTACTGTTAATCGACTAGTGGGATTTATTACCCTTCAACTGAGGATTGATTAATTGTCTCAACAAGTAAAATTGTATTAGTTTTTTAATGTAACATTATTGTAGTAGTCAATTACAATTTATTATGTTAATTTGATGATACCTAGTCATAAAGAACCAAATGGGATCCAATCATCTAAGTCTTTACCTTCTAAAGAGACATTTATTTTCGTAATTTTAATTTTTTAACAGTATTCTTATTTGAATAAGTACCCAAGAAATGAATATTTCATATAATGAATGAAACATCTTTGTTTTTAAGTTAATATCTTTGAACACGCCAAAAGATAATCTGTTTCTCTAAAACAGAATAAAAAAGAATCAACCGAGTCGTCAAATCATCAAGACAGAGTAAATACTCGTATAATTTGTCATAAAAAAATAACAGATACAGGAAGGATTCTGCTAATTTCTATTGATGAGTTACTTATATATATATATATATATATGATGTAATTTTATTTTTTTTTTTGAGGTTTGAGGTCCAATGATTTAAACTAGTCCTTTTGCCGACGTTTCGACATATATTTATGTCATCTTCAGGGCTACAACATGATTGTTTTACAATTAGCACTGCTATTACTACTATTTGGTAATTTGTTACATTTTAATCTGCAGAGAAACAAAGAGGAAATTAAAATTTTTTTTTTCTTTTAATTTCTTTAGGTTTAGTCAAGTGTTAAATAATCCTTTAATCCATTAAAGGAAATTTCGTATACATCTTTAGATATTCTCAGAGCTACATCAATTACAGAATATATTGGCATAATATGAAAAAACGAAAGTCGGAGTTTTTATTTAATTTCAAAACTTCTGTCTCTTTTTTATGTTATGCTAATATATACTGTAATTGATGTAGCCCTGAGGAAATCTAAAAATGCAGACGAAACAACAGCGAAAGGTGTTTAAAATTATTTAATACATGACCAACGAGAAGTATAAACCCAAATTATGCTAGATTTAAATTCAGAAAATTATTCATAACTGAACAAGACAAGTTAAAATACGAAGGTAAGACTGTTAGTAATTATTGTTAGTAATAATTTGTTAGTATGACTGAAACGTCACCTTTTGTAGCCTGATTTGAACTTTGAAAAGGTCAATTACTCCTTCTTGACAAAATATAATTCCATAATAATATACAACTAATATCTTATAAATATATATTTGACGAACAACGATTCGAAATATTGAATTTGGTAGGTGTGCTTTTTTCTGTGTTGTTTTTTTAAATTTAAAGTTATATAAATATAATTAAAGTTACAGCTAAGCAACCTAAAAAAGATACTAATACTCGGGATTCTCAATTACTCTGGCTACTCGCCGTCTTTAGGAGAGGATTAGAAGAAACACAAGTGTTAAAGGGTTCAATGACCCACTAAAGTGCCTTAATATACTAACAGACCACCCCAGATTCAGACAGCTGAATAGAAAATAATAATAATTTGTTTGACAATTTTTTTTTGTTAATACAGTATTATACGTATTTATTTACTTCTGTCTTGTACTGTATCTGCTATAAATTTATGGGAATTTGAATTTGTTAAAAAAAATATTTAAACGTATAATTCATCTCTTAAGAGATAAATGGTTGGCTAGGAATGGATGGCTGCATGCAAGAATTCAGAAAATATAAAATTATGAAGTATCATTAATTAATAGTTCTTGAAGTTCTATACTTTTCCAGTTAAATAAATGTAATGCAAACGAATGAAGCATTAACATAAAAAAAAGGTTCTGGCAAAGTAGATTTTGACTTAATACTATGAATATATTTATTTTAACCTGTCTACATTGTACTTTCGTTTGCTATTATTTTACTATACTCCATATTATTTCCGTGTTTCGTTAGTTTAGTGCCTTTTATTTTAAAACACTTTTATTCGTCTCCTAACTTAGTAAGTAGTTGGAGGAAAAAAATGTTCAGAATTTCCTAGGCTATCGGAGGAAAGCCCTATTGGGTTATTAGAAATCAGTTTGGCAAGCCAACTCTATTGAACATGCATTTAGTTTCCTTTTTTGTTTCATTATTAGGAGGGGAAACTTAATTTTAGTGAAAGTGAAATTAAAGAAATGTAATTTTCAATAAAGTGGAACTACTTTCACCGGTTTCATTATTCAGATAATGTACGGTTTACACCCTCCACTATACCCAAAAACAATAGTTTATTTTTTTGTCCAAGTAGTTCATGTTTATAGTTTCTTTGATATATGTTAAAACAGTTACCACTTGTATTCTGTTCGCGAAAAAATTAGAGACACACATGCATCCATACGCATATAGACACCGTTAGGAAAAACATGAAAAATGATATTCAGAGTTTAAAGCAAAATCCGTTGAAAATTGACAGTAGATTTTTACGTTATCAGTCCACTTTAACTATAACAAGGCAAATTGATAAAACTGAATAATTTTAAATAAAAAATTTAAGGTTGTTATTCAGAAATAATGTTGGAAAGAAACATACATAAATTAGCATTATGTTGTTTTTTTTAATGTACCAATAAATATTACTTTTTATTTATAAAGATTGGGAAGATGTGTAGAAGAAGTAATAATATAGAAATACCATAGCAAGACGACGTTCGTGATTATGAATTCAGATGGTTGGGCTCTCGCCCTGTGATCCCTCGGGGCTCCAGTGTGACTGAAGAGAGGTTACCTTTAGCAGAAGAGTTGGCAAACAGCACTAGTGCAAAATTAGTCCGCATGGCACCGCTTCTGTTGCGCCTCTACACCAGATCAATATTGTACTTGGTTCACAATAGAAGTACTTAAACTCGAGTACTTGCACACTTCTATTGTTTTCTTAAGCTTTGAAGAATAAGAAGTAAACACGAGTAACTTTGATTTTTTTCAGGTTAATGATAAATTATGAATTTATGTTATAGAGTATACAGTCATTCATATAAGATCAGATGTGGTATACAGAGTATACAGTATTAGATCAGATGTGGAGGTATGAAGGAAAAGACGAACATCAGACCCTAGTTCCCTTCATGAATGACCACACATCATTATGAACACGGCAAAGTAGAATTTGTGATATGATGGGGAAGATATGATAGGATGTTCTAGATAAAGAACTACTATCGTAAACGAAATGAAGAGGCTTATTTAACATAAATATAAAGTTTTATAGACTTCCAGGATCCCCAAAATATGGGGGAGTGATAAAGGAGGCTTTAAAAGAACTGTTTAGTTTCATTGTCAGAAGGGGAAACTTAATTTAAATAAAGGTGAAATTGAATAAATATTATTTTTTAAAAAGTGAAACTACTATCACCAGTTTTATTACTGAGATAAAGTACGGTATACATGCTCCGATTGTATAAAAAAAAAAATGGTTTATTTTATGGACCAAGTCGTCAATGACTCTAGTTTCATGTTTTTGTTTAATTGTAGAGAAATTTATATGAGGTAGGATATACAGGTATATAAGATATACTATACTATGAGGTAGGATATACTCACTATTTGAATTGAGTATAAATGGGAAATAATGTTACCAAAAGTATTAGCTACATGTAAAAAAAAAACATCTTAGACTAAGTGCTTAATAATTAATGATAAATCAAATTGTGAAATGAACGGGGGTGGAAAACCTTTAAGATTAGCTAGAACTTCAAATACCAGTGGAGAGAATATATTTACTATAGAAGCAGTTCTTAAAAAGACCTTATGTAAGAAAGCTAACATATTAATAAAATGCTAGATGCTTCCTGCGTAGTTATTAAAGTGAAAGGGAGTATCATAAATTTAATTGTAAAAGAAGTCAGCAGGCCAAGCTCGGTGAACAGGCAAAAAATAATCAAATTACACTCGTCCGGACGGTGGAGTTGATAAATTGTAATCCAAGCCTAGACGATACTATTTCAACTTGCCATATCCTCATTTCTTGACTCGATTTTATCATTTTATGCCTGCTTCCTGTCTTCACAGTTCTATCTCTCTCCGTCACAAACAATAGTTTTAGTTACGAACATGATATTACCTGATTAAAGCACTCTCCTATGGTCTTTATTTTCGTTTTTTGAATATGAACAGATTCTTTGAATTATAATAGTGTTAATTATTTTAATTAAATGACAGTGATATGTTTATTATATATGTTCGGTTAGGCTGCAGTGGCTGTTCCAGGAGAGAACACAAATAGGGTAAAGATTGGCAATTTGTGATATACCGCACAATGAACATTTTACATTGATGGTGCTAACTTTGCCTAACTGAAATGTTTTAGAGTAGGAATTTTTAACGAATACCTGACATCGTATATGCTCAGGACAGACGTCTTAACAACCTTCCCCCCAGGATGTGCCTTCACCTTGTCGTGGGGGGGGGGGGGGGGGGCTTAACACGCTTGCATGGCGTGAACTAAGAAAGGTACAACCTGGGCGGGATGCTAACCTGGTTCGGTGTCCGTTGGTGGAAAGTCCGCTCGTTCGCGCGCTGGCTTGGGTGGCAGTCCGCCCTTATTGGTCTCATTCACTGTTTCACAACTATGCCTTGAGCTGCTTCCTTGGGATTATTGGTCTTGTGCTAGACTCCAAGTCTTCTTTTTTTCTTCTGGCTTTTGCGTCTGCTTTTTTTAAAAACATTTTTATCACCCATAGTGAGACCTGGCAACTTTGTTTGCATGTCAGGCATAAGATTTATTCGTACGACACTAGTTTTGGCAGACTTGGTTTGCCTGGTCTTTCGCGATGTGTTTTTAGTCTGAATGCTTCTCCTTCCTTCCCCCTCTACCTTTTCTTGTAATCTCTTACTCCTTCTCTTACTTACGTATCTATTTTTTCCTATATCTCAACTCCCTGTTAACTACTGCTCTTGTTTATCCTTTCCCTATTAGTTTTTCATCTGTAATTCTTGATGATCTCTAATCCATCACTCTCCTAGAAACAACCGGCCATAAGTTTTAAAGCTTTTGTTGATGTACGTGCTCAGATTTTGTTCAACATTCGTGTGAATAAATCTATGAATAGAGTGGTTATCGAACCCCGTATCTACCACTCCCGAGGCGAGCACGTAAGCCACTGGGCTTCCCTGACCTGCTGATTGTTATGTAATGACAAGTTAGCTGCGCGAAAGGAGTATAATCTACTCATTACCTATCAAAGCAGGTCACTCAGTATTTCAAAATGACAGAAAATGAGCAACTACTAAAATTAGTAAGAAATTATAGCGTAATTTATTCTTAATAATCTGCGGTAGCCTGCACACAACTTTACTATAAGTAAACATAATATCATATATCTTGGGTATATAATATAATATATTGTTCCATTTAGGTATAATATAAATGTCTAAATTGGAGATGTTTATTAATCTTTCATTCCTGGAGGTAGTACAGATAGTTATTGATCCACTTATCAATATACATGCTTATTTGTGTATATCACACCACTGATGCATATAATATTATAGTATAACTACAGTAGTAATAACATTTTTGAAAAACGAAATTGTAGATTTCGTGTTACGAAATAATCTCTTACAGGTGAACATGACTTTTGTTCCAATAGCCCGTGGATCTCTTACATAGTTTATGTGACCCCCTTCAATATTTAAGACAAATTTTCCCATTTAAAACTTGAAACTATTCCTATTTTCTCTGAAAAATGTCAGAAACATCTAAGAAAAAATGTCGTTTAAAGATAATTTGTATTTTAAGGTGTAGGATAATTACATTTATTATTCTTCAAAGAATGTTTTCAATTTTAAATTATGTTTTACATTTTTAGTCTTTCGTGAAATTATTAAACTGGGAATTTAAGGCTTCCTAGTATTTCATAAAAATCACTTTTCTTACCCTTTGTCAAAAATCATATATATCAATTTACTCTGAACGAGTGTAATCTTTCTCCTGCGTGATGTACTCTGTTATAAGGTTGCTGTGAATGTATATTGAGAAAAATAGATTAGTAATTAGCCAGTTTATATACTCAAATCAAAGTCAAAGCCAGCTATTCAGTATAATTTAAAACTGTTTTATCTGGGAGCTTCTAATTTTTGAAACTAATAGATATGAACTATTAGACTAGAATAGTGAAAAAAAATAGATATTTGTCAACAAACATATTCCTCTTTCTTCATGAAAGAGTTTATTATTTACAATTGAATATTTCCAAATTCATAAACACAAAATTTTTATCTAACATTAAGTTTTGTTCGAGGGTGCAATATATAGATTGATTAGAGCATTTTGTGAGACCAATGCATCATACCATGGAAAGAACAGGAAATTTATGTTTAGTGGCGATGATTTTTTACATGTAAAAATATTTTTCCTGTTATATCTCATATAAGTCAATAAATTGTTTAAATTTTTCCATTATAAACATCAATTTTATTTCAGTGTATTTACTCAAAAAAGATTTAAGTCAATGTAAGCAAGGTAAATAAATATCAATAAATTCGACAAGTAGGTAATCCGTTAGTCAGGGTAAACATCAGTTTTTATAGCGTTATTACTCTTTGTCGTAATTGCAACTACGTGTTTTTTTTTGTTCAATTTTTTGGTAAATTTTCATGGTTTTTTTACTTTACTATAAGTAAAGTATAGTGATCGTGAAAAAATTCGATCTCGAGATTTTGACGGAATTACATGTTTTGAGGTCCCAGAAGTCGTTTTATGACGTTTTTACGATGATGTCTGTGTGTGTGTGGGTGGGTGGGTGGGTGGGTGGGTGGGTGCGTGTGTTAGCATTGCTTGTTACCACGCTACGGTCCAGAATCTTTGATGAATCAAGTTGATATTTTACACAAAAATGGGCCCCATAAAGACGAAGATCCCTATTGTTTGGGAAGAATTATGCATTATGGGAAAGTCACTTTTTTTGCCAAAAACCGTTTTTTTTTAAACATTTATTTCTCCTAAACTGATAACCCTAGAGTTTTGAAATTTTGCCATTATCTTTGAGGTTTCAAATGCAACAAACGAAAAATATATTCAGAATTTTACAACAACAGTAAATATTTTTTTTTCAATAAAATGTAAAAATTTTGACTTATAATTCAATACCAAACCTTGTGAGAGCGATAGAAGCCATACTGTTTGATGGATCAAAATGAAACTATGCCTAAAAATAGAACATTATGTGGAGAATGAGTTGAGATATTTTTTTTGAAAATTACATTCGCTAAAGGGCCGTTACAGTATGATTTGTGTTTTCAGAAAATGTTTTTTTGACGCTAAACGGCTCGTTAAAAAATAATGACAATTTGACCAAAAATGGAACAAAAAATTAGCAATTCATAAAAAAAAAAAATCATGAAGTTTCAATTACGGGAAAGAGCAATAACGATATAAAAACTCTTTGTTTATCCTAGACTAAGAGATCACCTGCTATACTTGTCGATTTTTTTGTATTTTTTTACATTGTTTACATTGACTTAGAAATTTTTTGAGCAAATCCACTGAGATAAAATTGATGTTTCAAATGGAAAAATGAAAATATATTATTGACTTATAAGAGATGTAAGAGGAATAATATTATTACATGTAAAAAATCACCGCCAACGAACATAAATTAATTTCCTCTGTCTTCCATGGTATGTTGGATTTGTCTCATAAACTGCTTTAATAAATCTATATATTGCACTCTTGAGCAAAACTTAATAACAGTTATAGTTTCTTCATCTTTGTGAATTGTAGTATCTTACCATGATATTGAAATGTGAGGAATGGACTCTTTCCTCAAGAAAGAGGATTTATATTTGTTGACGAATATCCAGTTTTTTCACTATTCTAGTCTAATAGTTGATATTTATTATTTTCAAAAATTAGAAACTTCCAGCTATAAAAGCTTTATATTATACTGAATAGCCAATTTTGACTTTGAATGGAGTATGGAAAACTTGATAATTACTATAATTTGTTTTCTCAATATACATTCAAAGCAACCTTATAACAGAGTACAGCAGCATGAAAAAGGTAACACTCGCTCAGAGTAAATTTGAATATACGCTTTTTGACAGATGAAAAGAAAAGCAATTTTTATTGAATAGATTTTTTAGACAATTCTTGTTATTTACATGTTTTGTGCAACTTTGTTTCCAAAAAAATTAATGTTTTCATTCTCCATTTAATCATATCCCATTTAGATGTTTACGTTATGTTTAAATGAGACGTTATGTTTTATATACTCAAGAAATTTGACATTGAGTTACTTATAGTAAAGTAGAGTGTAGGCCACTCCAGATTTTTTAATGAGCCGTTTAGCATAAAAAAAAAACCATTTTCTGAATACAGTAACTGTACTTTAACGCCCCTCTGGTGAATGTAATTTTGAAAAAAAATTATCTCTACTTATCTTCTTATACCCATCCTCATCTACTCATGAAGTTCTATATTTAGGTATAGTTTTATTTTCGTCCGATAAACGGTAAGGCTTGTATCATTCTCACAAGCTTTCAGATTGAAATATAAGTCAAAAATGTTAGATTTTATTGAAAAAAAAAATATTTTTTATCGATGTTTTAAGAATCTGAGGTTATTTTTCGTTTGTTGCTTTTGTAGTCTCAAAGATAATTCAAAATTTGAAGACTCTAGAATTAGTAGTTTAGGAAAAAAAAAGTAGTCTAAATAACATGTAATTCCGTCAAAATGTGGAGATCGAACTTTTTCACGATCACTATACTTTACGTACAGTAAAGTAAAAAATTAAAAATGAAGTAGTATAATAACTGCAGTCAGCTTTCAAACAGCTTTCTTATGAAATATGATAGGAAAAGCAATCGCTGGTGGCGCATTAGGATAATTAAGTCGTATTCACTTGAACAGCTGAAAAAATAAATGTACCACACAAAATTGGTTTGTTTCAATCTACCAGGGTTTTGGCAAGAATTAGTTGAGAAAAGTTGAGAATATCGGGAGTCCATTATAACAATTGTCAAACAATTTCGAGTGGTTTTCGTTGGCTGTTGATGAATTATCGACATTACACTGGTACTGCCTAAGTAATTGCTGTTTATCTGTGGTGAAGAATTTCCTTCTATCAATTATCTGCTTGGAACAAAAATATTTTTACTAAACCGAGAAAACGTTAATATAGTATAATTTGAAATGTAATTAATTAAAATATGATGTTTGTAAATATATGTGTAGATCACATTTATGTCTAATGAAAGAGCCGAGCTAAATGTTGAAAACCTCTGATAATTCATTTTATTATTTAGTTACAGACTCTGTGAGAAAAATTTAATCTGTCATGAATTGACTTTGTAGCTGGTGGTTAACTTTCACATTCGTTGACTTTATCATCATAAATGTTGTGAATTTTTATTATAGATTGAAACAGAGTATCCAGACTTGCTATGGCATACTCTGAGCCATGGTCAATGGCTCAATGATAGAAAGGTTTTTATGACTTTTTTTAAGCTTAGAAAAATAATCGAAACTTTTTTAAATGAGGAAAACTTCCCACCATCACTATTATCGAAAATGAATACGGTTGACATTTCCTGCCTAGACCATGGCGCTATCTTAAAGAATTCGATTCAAAATGAATAAAAGAAGTAGGTAGTCATTTTTGAAATGCATTCTTTGTAAATGCTATATTGGCAAAAATTGAAATGTTTTGAAACATGAATCACAGTAAACAATTGTGACTATTTTCCGTGTAAAAAGTTTCAAAACTTTTAGCGTAATCTGCTTTTCTCCGAATACTCGTGACAGCTCTATTTCGTGGAACTAAAATACAGTTAGAAGAGTATTTTCCTTGCCTTAATGAAAGAGTGAAATTTCTATAATGAAATACATTTCTATACATTACAACCTATTCAAATTTTCAGTAGAGGGGCTTCTGTCAGATATTTAGTTGGAAATGATTGCCTTGTAAATACGCTGAAAAGAGCCGGGTAAAATCAGTGGTTAACGTGATAGCCTCTGGTCTGGTAGTCCAGGGTTCGATCCCCACCTGGCCCTCGATTTATTCACGCAGGAGGTGAATAAATCTGTGTACGTTCTCTCGGAGAGGATGTTAAGTATCAGTCCTTAGCCTGCACGATGTCAGATACTCGTTAAAGATTCCTTTTCGAAGTGCACTTGAGTTAGGCAAAATTCAGGACTCCCAATGTAGAATCTGTAAAATCACCGATCAAACAAAAAGGCTTTAAACGGTTGACGTTATCACCCACTAGGGTATCGGATTAAAGAATAAAAAAAAAGGCTGGAGTGGCCTATACTCAACTTTACTATAAGTAAACTTAATATCAAACTTCTTGTGCATATACTATATAATGTCTCATTTAAGCATAATATAATCGTCTAAATGGGAAATGTTTATTAGTCTTTCATTCCTGAGGTAGTACAGATAAGTACAGATAAGTGATCCACTTATCAATAGATAAACCTTTTTTGTATGTCACACAATAATTGGATATACAATCATTAGTATAACTACAGCAGCAATAACATTATGAAAAGCCAAAGTGAAAATTTGTTTATATGAAATAATTTCCTACAAGAGAGCATGGCTTTTGCTCCAATAGCCTGTGGATCTCTTACATAGTTTATCTGACCTCCTTCTACATTTAATTCTTAAGACAAATTATCCCATTTAGAAGTAAATTTTTAATTTAAGATGTAGGATAATTTCATTTATACTTTTTAAAAGAATTTTTTTTTAATTCTAATAATGTTCTAAATTTTTGATCTTTTATCAAATTATTATACTGGAAATTTCATGTCATGTATTAGAGTTTTTAAAAACTCACTTTTTTTCCCTTTGTCAAAAATCATAAAAAAAACAAATTTACTCTGAGAGAATGTTATTTTTTCCCACGTGCTGTACTCTGTTATAAGTTTGCTGTAAATGTATATTGAAAAAAAATATATTGGTAATTAGCCACCTTTGACCTCTTAAATCAAGTTCAAAGCCGACTTTTCCATATAATTTTAAATTTAAAAGCTGGAAGCTTGAAGTTTTTAAAAATAATGGTATGAACTATTAGACTAGAATAGTGAAAAAACTGTAAATTAGACAAAAACATAGAAGCCCTTCTATAGGACGAAAAAGTTCATTCCAAAAACTACAATATTACTCAATAATAATGTTATTCATAAACGTAAAAAAATCAGCATCTGATATTAACCTTTGTAGAATGGTGCAACAAATAGATTGATTAGAACATTTTGTTAGACAAACCCATCAAACCATGAAATGAATCAGAAATTATGTGTTTTATATGCCCTATTGTTGTTCATTTTTTACATATACAAATTTTATTAGTTTGACTAATTAACTAATAACAAATTAAGATTGAATTAAAAGTCAAAATTTTTACATTTTATTAAAAAAAATATTTCCCGTTGTTTTAAAATTCTGAATATATTTTTCATTTATTGCATTTGTAACCCCAAGGATAATACCAAAATATCAAAACTCTAAAATTAGCAGTTTAGTAGAAAAAAATGTTTTCTAAAAATCGGTTTTGGCAAAAATAGTGACTTTCTCGTCATGCATAATTCTTCCCAAGCTATTGAGATCATCTACACTATGGGGCCCATTTTTTTGTAAAATATCAACTTGATCCATCAAAGATTCTGACAGACATCATCGAAAAAACATCATAAAACGACTTTTGGGACCTCAAAACATATAATTCCGTCAAAATCTCGAGATCGAATTTTTTCATGATCACTATAGTTTACTTATAGTAAAGTAAGAAATACGTTTCCGAAATTTTTCTGAAAGTAATATTCAGAAAAATGACTGTAATTCCAATTTAATAAATATATTCAGATAATAAATGGGGTCAATACAAATCACAGGTAACTGTATTTATGTCTGTATGTTGTAGTACTTGTCAATGTGAAAGAATACTTTTGAGAATAATGTATACACACTCGCAATGTAGATTATATGGCCAATGTATATTCGGCCATTCGCAAACTTACGAGTATGATAGTCTCTACTAACTTTAAAGTTCAGGGCGATAAAATAGTAACTCGAAACACAATTCACGGCATGAATGCAAAATACACCCTGTTCTTACTATACGTTTATTCTAAATAGACAATTTCTTTTACAACAGAATGAACAACAATTATTACGTAAATACATAACTTTTTAAAAAAAAATTGCAATATTTTATTCTTTTTGTCTCAGTAAAATCTGTATAATTACTATGTAAAAATATTATTTCATATGTACCATTTTCATACTGCATAAATACAACTGTAGCTGATGAAGTCAGCTAAGCCTAAAATGTTACGATCTGGCTTTATCAAACTAAGTCTAGACCCCAGGTATGGACGACTAAGTCACTGACCTCGGCCACGCAGGCGCGGGTTCATTCCCTTATTGTTTGTTTAGTTGGCCATGATTTTGTTTAGTTGATTCGTTAAGATGAGGTTGATAACCACAGATGTTGGTATATCTATTACAAAAAATAAATAAAAGTATAGCTTCATTTTTTATGGTAGGCTGTTCAAAAATGGAAACGTAATAATAAGCAGTTGTAAGCGTACAACATTTAAAAATGTGGTGATATGGAAAAAAAGTGGATGTGTGTAAGCTTTTTGGTTGCATCCAGCTAAAATAACACTATTTATGCGTTATTTGAGGATTTTTGATTAATCTTATATACAAATATATTTATCAATAATTAAGGTTTAATAGTTATCTATCGTTCACACTGAATGAAAGAAGTTATAAAAGCCCTAAATTTAGCCTTATTAAAGTTGATTAGATTAGGTATGTTCAACGAGTACCCGACACCGTACAGGTTTCGGTCCGTTAGATCTACGTTTGCTTCGATAGTATACATAATCTCCCACGTGAAAAAAAAGAGAATATTCATACTTAAATAGTAACCAAAGACAACTCCGATTTTCTAAAATAAGGGTTCTAAAGAAATGGGCAATATCTACAGGATCATGAGGTTGTAAAGAAATTGTTTGTGAATTTATTCTATACCACTCAGTATGTTGAAGTCCTGATAACTCGTTTTCTATATCGGAAAAGTGTTACTGCGTAAAAGTGGATCTGTTTAGTTTGAAAGTAAAAAGGAATCAGTGTTAGGATAGGTTATATTGGAATGGCCGTTCTACGAGAGAAGACACGTAGGCCAAAGATTGGTCCTTTGTTTTGTGATACCTCACAATGAACATTCTGTGATAGAAGTTCTAAATTTATCAAGTATTTATAGACTTGATGTCAACAGGCACCTGACACGAAGAGGCTGGGACCTGCGGCTTAACGTCACCTCAGAGAGGCTTCACCTCCGGCGTAATCAAAACTGAGGGCCAGAGTGGGTATTGAACACCGAATCTACCAGTTCTAGACGAGTACATTATGCATTGGATAGGTAACTCTGATCCCCTCAGTGTTATCAATCTGAAAATATCTCTTTACCGGATGAAGAAGAAAAATGTATGAAATATTTATTTAAGGGAATGATGAGAATCAGCTTAAACAATTACATGTCAAAATGGAAAGTCGAAAATCAAGTAACTGGACGTTAATTATTTCAGTGCTAGGAAAAATAGAGTAAAATGTGTAAAGTAGATAAAGATTTTAAGTCCTCCGGTTGGAATTCAGGACTAATTCTGTCTTAAAGATATTATCGAAAGTTAAGACTAAAATGAATCTCAGTATGTCATTGGGAGTTTCATTTGAAATATGAAGTCTGACCAAACTCTGATTCATTTTAGTCCAATTGCATTTACTGTTGACATGCTTTTGAAATTGTATGTATTCTAGGGGTATAGATGATTGCAAATATGAGTTTTCATAAAGATATAAAAAGAATATATAATGAAGATGAAAGTGAATGTTTAAAGAAATGAGGAAAGTTACTCCGTTAAGTCAGCAAGCAACTAGTAGACGATTTTTTTTTTTATTATTAGTGTCGTGTAGTAGAAGTTTGTTTCCGAATCAAAGTAGTGTTTATGGTAATCCTGTCCAAGACTTAGTTGTTAATGATGGCCTTTATCAGAGGAAAATGGGGAACGTTATAACACGTTTTGAGCATTGAAGTCGAAGTTACAAAATAATGTATTGAAACTGTTAACAAACTTTCTAGTCAATCTTTTGAATTGCGAAAGAAAAATTACTAGACTTTATTATAAATGACTTTATGAAATCAAACACATTCTTAAAGAGTTCTTCTTTAATTAGTGTAAATATAGGTTAGGTTAGGTTAGGTTAGGTTGAGAGTGGGAACAACCCTGTTACATTGGCCGAACGTGGCCCTTTGTGATACTACAGAATGAAGATTGAATATTAGTCCTAAATTTTCATAACTCAAGTGTATCTAGAGTAGGACTTGGACTAGCCAGGCTCGGTACCGACGGCTTAACGTCCTCTCCAAAGGACCATGTGCTCAGATTTATTCACCTCCCACGTGAATAAATCGAGGGTCAGAGTGGGTATTGAACCCCGGACCTACTAGTCCAGAGGTGAGCACGTTTCCAATGGGTTAACCTGGCCTCCCAAGTGTATAAATATAAAGTGTGTAAATATAAGTTTTAAAAGAAGATACAAAATATTTATCTAAAAGATTGCAGAGGTTTCTTTCATTATTTTGTTGAGTTATGTAACCATAAACAATCTAATTGACGTTGGAGATGATAGTATATATTTACTTTTATTAGGCAAAACCCATAGAAACTGATCGCAAAGAAGATAATCATAAATTCGTTATCATAGGAGATTTAGAAAATATATTTTTTTAACTAGTGTTGAAAATTATTATATTATGAACAGCTAATGATATTAAAAATCAAAATATCTCTTTTAATTGATTTAAAAGCAGAATTTTGAGTAAAGATATTGTGATTTATATAATTGACAAATGTGACAACACAGTTATAATTAGAGAAAATGATTATAAAACAATCAAAGTTTTGTTAGCCTAGTTGTGGTGAAACTTTTTTTAATTGCAAAAAAAGATTAATTATCGAAATTGTTAAATTAATATAAACTCAAAATGACAGAATATATAGATAGGCATTAATAATAGAATAGGATCCATTGGAACACATGGGTCAAATTGCATAAGACAGATATCCCGTACAGACTGTAATATCGTTTATGGCTACATATAAACTTTCTAAATATATAGAAAAGTATCTCAGCTAAATTACATGCCACAATGAATAAAATGTTAAACATTTTCTGAAAACAAAGGAAACTCTCTCAAGCTAGGTGCTATGTTGATGGTACAATGATTGTTCTTGATGTTCCAAACATGGCATTAGATCTAGCATTTAATTTAAGAAATAAACAATAGAATAAAATGAGGTTTCAAGTAGCCATATCTACATTGAGTCCACATATAGAGTAGATACATATTTAGGTTGCTTATTGAGCCACTTATACAGGCCACATATTTTACACAGTATGGAAAGGTTCTTCTTAAAAGTAAATGTTTGTTCGAAGAATTTCAATTTCAAGATCGGATTCAAGTTCTCCGATCAATCAATATTGGAGATTATCAAAACCATAGTGAGGACACTTACTATGGTTAATGTAATATACACTAACGCAGAATCCATAGTAACCATGCGAATTTATTCAATTAACTGATTGAAACTATTTCGCGCGTTCCTTTAAAGTCTTTTAAACTTTAATAAACTTGTTTTTGATTTTAGATGAAATTTGTTATACATTTTTGTAGACATATTTGACAAGTGCAACAGGAAGAGATCAGTATGATTGGGTTTCTTGTGCAAGAGTTGAAATGTTCAACTCAAATGTTCAATTCAGTTGGGTTAACTATTGAATCTGAAAGGCTTTTGAACGCAATACTAGACCACATAGTTTAAAGGGTACAATGGGATTGAACAAAAAGTAGGTCTCTATAAGAGAAGGAGTTGTTTAGATTTTTGATAAAATTGCTCTAACAAAAAGGAGGAGCATTATGACTATTTTGTCAATTGAGAAAATATATTTTCTCGCTGAACTACAACAAATGCAAGACTCAAACTGTTTTTATTATCAACAAAAAATATTAAAATAATGTTGACCATCGTTAAGAGGCAATACAGTCTTCAAATCCCAGAACACAACTTGAAATAATGGCTACCTGCTCTACATTGATTGATTTGAATAATTAACTTAGACCATTGTTGTCAATATTTATTGAAAACCTTAAGGTTTGGCTATATTATATATTTTAATTGTGTCGTTTTTCTTTTATTTGTTTTCTTTACTATCTTTGAACTAGGCCTGCCCATTCTGGATCGTTTAAACAATATTCAAGTTTTACTATATTAAGGTGAATTGAAATAACCACATTGGATTAAAACTGATTTGTAATTTTATAGGAAATAACTTTGATTTATAACCAAACCTTCATTTTTGGTTATAATTACAGAATTTAAGTGCATGTTTTTTCTTTTATTTGTTTTTTTTTACTATCTTTGAACTTCCAGAAATATTTGCAGAAATATTCCATTATTTTAAATGTTATCTATCAATTACAAGTAAGTTTTGCCTATTCATCTGTTCAATTTCTGATTTACTGCATGAAATTAAAAAAAAAATATTTAATTAAACTTCTTCATTATCAATATTAAATTATAAAGATTATAGTCAACGAACAATTGTTAATTTAGTAAATGAATTATTTTATAATATATGGTCTAATACTTTTTAAACATTAAGTTTTGGACTAAATTAAAATTTCAAAACTCTTTTTTTTTAAGGTAATTCATTTTTTAATCTTGTAATTTTAGATAGCTGAAATAAATAATATAATAATTACCTTGGAGAACTAAAATGAATACAAAATTAAGATTATTTGTGAATATTTTTTAATTTAAAACAATTTTTTTCTCAATAATTAGCTGAAATAACAGCCAAGAGGATTTTTATTAAAAATTCTAATATATTCCATTTCTTTGAACGCATTATAGCTTTGCTAAAAATGAATTCATTTGGGATAAAAAAATTCATTTGTAATTAATTTTTATCGTATTAAACAAATATAACAAACTTTTCATTAAACTTGATTTCAAAGTAAACAAATTAAACAATGTATATTGACGAATTGATAGGAAAGAATCCAATTGTTATAAAACAGAATAACTTAGAGTTTTTCCAGTTTTTTCATAAATACAATAAATAATTCAGACTTTAAAATGAATGGATATATTTTTCAAACCTAAAAAGCAATTTCAAAAAGATATCAAGTAAGACGGAAATTAAATTTCGTATATCTAGTTCAAACTTTTACCAGAAATGCAAGTAATTGAATTACAAATTGCAATTCATGTTTTAGCATGTTTTTTACATTTGCAAAAAATTAAAGATTTTAAAACTTATAAAATAATTTTAACAGTAAATACATGATACATCTTGAGAAAATCAGTTCATTTAATTTTTAAAAAACTTTCATTCCAATCTAAAAAAAAACAGCATACTTAAATGATTTTGTTTCAAAGTGTTAACTTATTTGTAACTAACAATATTAGTCACAAATGGCTTTAGATTAATCAGCTTTTTCCCTATTTTAATTGACCATCACAATTCTATAAGTAAGATTGGATGAGCTCTAATTGAAATAATAAAAGTACACTTCTTTAAAAGACAAAATAAAAGTTTCATAGTTTATTTATTCCATATAATTTTTTTCCATATCAAACATTTCTTAGTGTCTTAATTTTAGATTTGGTGAAAACAAATCTCCAATAGTTATGAATGTTCACAAATAAAATTACTTATAATTGCCTCATATTAGTATTATCATTATTACAACCACTCGAAAATGAATAAATAACTCTTTGTTTCGAAGAAGAAATAGAACTCCTGGATAGAACTTAGTCAATAAAGTCACTAGAATGTCTCTGACACAAAAACAACGGGTCCGAATCCCAAACTAAAGTGTTAAAGTATGAGGAATAATTATTAAAAGTGATAATATACTGTTTAGTTATAAAGATGTTAAGCTCAAAAGCTTCAACTGTGGTCATGATAATGGTATATTATGCTAACTTAATGAATCATTAAATATATAGCACATTGCAAACTAGAATTGCATAATGGATATGTTTGTTTATGTGTATATAATCATTTCATCTTAATTTATTCGTTTCTTTTTTCATGGATTATAATATAATATTATATTTACTGTATATCATTTTGCATATGTAAAAAAAAAGAACCATATATATTTCTTTTCTTCTAAATATATGGTTCAGTTCAACCTACAACTTACACCAGCGTTTCTACTATATTTATAGACAACTTCAGAGCTACAAAAAAATATGGATTTTATTACTTTAACACAGAGGTCCCAAAACTTTTCATCAGGTCGACATCTTCCCAAAATATTTCTCTTCTTATCAATTTACTGTAAGAACATTATTGAAAGTAACATATATTTTCACATTTATGACAAGAACTTATATATTTTAGACATTAGTAAAGTCAAGATATTATAATGCTTAGACAACTAACCAAAGCATCTTTGTTTCCCACATCTAATGAAATTCCTGAATGACTATACGATGCAGACAATGTTAAAATTTAATCGCATATTGTCTTGTATGATTATATTATATTTGTCATTAAAATCTCTTACCTACAGAATAGCACAAGAATGTGCTAACATACATATTTTATTAAAACACTTAAAACAGTCCTGTTTGAATAAATGTCTATAATTTACATCAGCTTTTCTACTATATTTATAGACATCTTCAGAACAACAAAAACATATAGATTTCATTACTTTAACACAGAGGTCCCAAAACTTTTCATCATGTCGACATCTTCCCAAAATATTTTTCCTCTTATCAACCTACTATAAGAACATTATTGAAAGCAACCTATATTTTCACATTTATGACAACAACTTAGATTTCTTCCACATTAGAAACGTCAGTCAAAGCATTTTCCTTTTTCACATATATTGAAATTTCTGAATAACTGTACGATGCAGAGAGTTATAATTTTATAACTGTCATTAAAATGTCTTACCTTTCAGTTGAAAACTACAGGACAATACAAGAATATGCTAACATATATCATTTACTAAAACAGATGACATTATTTATTCTCATAGATGAGAAGAATGTCTTTAGTGAGCAACAATAAGAGTGCTCATATTGGGTTCAAATCACTGAGTTTTAGCCACAAATCACCAATTTTTTTACAAGTTTAGTCTTTTCCTCAGTTTTGTCAGAATTAGGTTTGTATATTAAAAACCAGCTTGAACCCTGTATCCACTACTTATCAATACTTTCCGAATCTTGTGTGCTTTTAAATCCTTCTGAGTATTTGTGTTTTTATATACTCTACTATGAGCACTGAATATTTTTTTAACCTCTCTTTCGCTACCATGAACTTATCACCCTCTAGTATATTCAACGACCCCCTTGGCTCTCTCATCAACCCCTGGCGGTTGATATAGACTCACTTTGGAGTCCTCTAGTTTAACATGAATATAAATTCTTCGTTAAACACATATATCTATAAATGATGAATTTGATATAGCCCTGGGGAAGGCAAGAAATATAGACAAAACACCAGAGTGAGGTATTGAAATTCATTTTAAGTGTACCAAACCCCGAGAACAAAGTTTAAAAAATACTGTAGAATATTTGGTTTAGATAGAATATTTTTATTTGATATTACCCAAAACAACATTTGCAGGATTAAAAATTATTGCTTTTTCAAGTACAATATAGTATCAACAACTTTTCTTTTAATTAGTTTTTTAAATAGTTTTTAGAACTTTTTTTCTCTTAAATTTTAACAACAAATACAGTTGTTAGAGGACCTTAGTACTGAAAAACCAAGTGACATGCCTACAGTTAGTTAGAGTTGCTAACACTTGTTGTATGATAATGGATTAATCAATTTGTTAAGTATTTCATTATTAATACATTCCTACTTTTTATGTTACTTCATTACAAAATGAGCATATGGGTACTAACATGTATAACTGGTCAAATAGTTCAAACAAATGATAAATTATGTGGCAATTAAACGATCCATAAAGATTCTTTAACCTTACTTATTATAGTAAAATAACAAATAAAAATATGGTAACAGGGAGAATTAATAATTCAATTCTTTTAAGGAATGTAAATTTACTCTTTTTGATGTAAATTATGTATGAACTATTCAAAAATAATTAACTGGTTTTCGAAAAGAAAATGCTTTATACATTAATATATATTTAAGAAATTAATATTTATTTTTTTAATTTAATAGATTTGTTTGATCTATTTAAAAAAAATATATATTAGTGTAAATGCTCAATATTATTTTAGTCTAAAACGGAAAAAATATATATAAAGAATGAATAATACAATAATTTCTATTATCTTTACTTTTTACTACTATCTATATCTAATTCAATTTAAAACAAAATATAGAATTTAACAGTATATGGCTTGAAATGTATAAAATTATCTATTTCTGTCTAAGAATAAAATATCTAAAAAGTGTTGTGAAAGAATCTTAATAAATTAATTGTAAATGTTATAAATATTTCTTAGATTTTTTTACATATTTGACGGTACTTTTATTCAAAATAGAATGTATGGTAAATATAACCTTTTGTATTTATTTCTTGAAGGTATTTATTTTTTGAGTTGATTATTCATTACTACTATAATTTGAAATGAAATTTAATTGGAACTAATTGCTTATTTCCAAGTTCTAATAAACAATAATTTTGTTTATTATTAATAAAATTTGTATAAATTTGTATTTGTATAAATATTATAATATTTGCATAAATAGAATTAAATAATTTAATAAAAGATTTAATAAAAGTAGATTTAATAAATTGAAGATAAAAATTCGTTATTTAATTAAAGGTAAAGGTAAATAGTTAATAATAAATACGAAATTTTAATTTTAAAGAATGATCAAAAGAAAAGAAAATTAATCTTTATTCTAAGCATTTAAATATAAGTAGAAAGTTTTACTCGTTAATATTATTTTTGCACAGAATCATTTACTCAGTAATATACAAGAATTCATTTGTGACTAAAATTCTTATGTTGAATTTTTATTCAACATAAGAATATTTATTTTGGTGTTTAGGTGTTTAGGTAGTTCAACCTGTTTCACTTGAAACAGCTATAAGTAATGTTAACTGAAACAATTTGTTATAAATAATGTTTATGAATCTTAATGTGTAATTCATGATGATTCATGATATATTGATGATTCATTATATAATTCATGCTGCAAAATTCATCAGTTGTGATAACACCAAAAGTAATATCAATAACCGATTGATAACATTAACCGAAGAAATAGAAATTGCCATTTTACCGTTCTTGTAGTAGAATAAATGAAATATGTAATAAATAGTAATACTATAAGTTATAGTTATACTATTTAAGCTACATAAAAGCAATACTTTCATAACAATACAATATTTAACAATAAGTTATTTATTTAAAAATCTTCCAGCTTTCTCTGCTTCACATCTTTTCAGAGTAAATCTTTTTAAAGAACTCATAATGAAGTTCAAATTCAGAACATCTATTTTGCACTCCAAGACATAATTCGCAAAGAGCCTCCCACATTTCCTTATTTGTTGGTTGGTCATCCTCTGTCTTATAGTCACTGGCCACTTTATTTTCCCTAACCTTTGTGGTTAATGACCTGGAGGTCACTGACCACTGACATCCACTCTTCGAAGTCGGTTAGCGGCATGTCACTTGGTTTTTCAGTAATAAAGTCCTATATTGTTGCGGTTGTAGTAGTACACAACCATTCTTGAAACAGCTTTGAACTCTTTCTTCGAAAACATGTTTCCGAGTCATCTTCTTGGACATTTGTAAACCACATTTTCCAAGAGAATTTTACTTCAGTGTCTTTTCCAGTCTGTCTTCTTTTGCACAACAAATTCTGGATACCTTTGATACTCATCTCAAGGCTTGTATGGCTTTTTAGAATTTTGAATTGAAGTGGCTAGAGTATTTCCAGTTTTGCAACAAAACCACGTGGCTCAATCTTATCTAGCTTATCATAGCTCTCTAAAAATGCAGCTTTCTCTTTGATACTTAAATTGCTGCGTTTTTTTCATCTTGAAGGAGTAAGAAAATCAGTGAAAACAAAAAAGTCACTGTTAGATAGTTTGTCACAACTGGTTATCTGGTACAGTAACTGAAACTGAATGATTTGGGTGATAGTTAAAAAACCAGAAGATTGAAGAAGAGCATTGAAATAAGGAAATCTTATCTCTTGCTTTGCCAGAGATAAAATTTGTATTCTTAGAACAAAAACTTCTCCTTGTGTTTTTACGCTGGAGCTGAACTCAACGAAAAAAGTTTCAGAAAAAAATGGAAAAAAAAATTGATAACAATAACCGATGTTCTGATCACAAAAAGTGATATATTTGTTATGTACATTGTATGTAGGGGCAGGGGTCAGGAATTCCGATAATATTGACCAATTGATAACATTACCTCTGATTACTTTAAGCGGCGTCCACAGTACATGTTAGTACTCATATGTTCATTTTGAAGTGAAGTAACATAAAAATAGGATTGTATTAATAATGAAATTATAAACCAAAGTGATTAATCCATTATCAATTAATTTATCCATTATAATTGAATTAGATATAGATAAGTAGTAGCAAACAATAATAATAGAAATTATTTTATTATTCATTGTTTATAAATATTTTTTTTGTTTTAGTCTAAAATAATATTGAGCATTCACACTAGTATATATTTCTCTAAATAGAAAGCAAATAATTATTAAAATAAAAAAAATATTTCTTTTAAAAAGTATACATTAATGTATAAAGCATTTTCTTTTCGAAAACCAATTAATTGTCATTGAATTATTCATACATAATTTACATTTATAAAAAAAAGTATTTTTAGTGCTTCATTTAATTTATTAATTTAAAGAAAATTAAATTCATTAATTTAATGTGTTAATTTATTTAAAAAAAGTAAATATATTTTCCTGAAAAGAATTGAATTATTATTTCTCCTTGTTACCTTATTTTTAGTTATTATTTCATTATAATAAGTAAAGTTTATGAATCTTTATGTATCGTTTAGTTGCCAGGAAATTTATCAATTGTTTGAACTATTTGAGAAGTTATACAAGTTAGTACTCATATGCTCATTTTGAAATTAAGTAACATAAAAAGTAGGAATATATTAATAATGAAATAATTAACAAATGTGATTAATCCATTATAATACAACAAGAGTTAGTAGTTGCTAATATATTTATTGTTGAAATTTAACATGAAACATATTGTTCATGAAAAAGCACAATTTATTAGATTTATTATAAATAATAAAAGCAGATAATATTAGATTTATTATAATAATAACTTTGTTTCCTTTATTTTTTGATCTTTTATTATAATTTTCTTTCTTTCTCTGTTAATAATTATTATAGATATAATTATTCGTAGCTAGTAGTAAAATGTAATTATTGATATTATGATTATAATTATTATGATTAATATTATATTATTGTTTATTATTGATTAAATTGCTATTTATTTGGGCAAAAATACTAATATTGGAGGTATTCCTTCTAGCCTTATTATTATAATTATATTTATTTTTTTTATTTTATTTTTACAGATTCTTTGAATTTGGTTTATGAATTGAATTAATTTTTCTTCTATTCTTTTTATAATTATTATTACTATTATTGAATATAAAATTAAGTATTTCAATCAGCTTTCCAAATTATCCTGCAAATGTTGTTTTGGGTAATGTTAAATAAAGATATTCTATCTAAACCAAATATTCTACAGTATTTTTTAAACTTTTTGTTATCGGTGTTTGGTACACTTAAAATGAATTTCAATACCTCACTCTGGTGTTTTGTCTATATTTCTTGCCTTCCTCAGGGCTATATCAAATTCAGAATTTATAGATATATGTGTTTAACGAAGAATTTATATTCGTGTCAAACCAGAGGTCTCCAAAGGGAGTCTGTATCAACCGCCAGGGGTTGATGAGAGAGTCAAGGGGGTCGGTGAATATACTAGAGGGTGATAAGTTCATGGTAGCGAAAGAGAGGTAAAAAAGATTAAGTGCTCATAGTTGAGTTTATAAAAACACAAATACTCAAAAGGATTTAAAAGCACACAAGATTCGGAAAGTATTGATAAGTAGTAGATATATGGTTCAAGCTGGTTTTTAATATACAATCCCAATTCTGACAAAACTGAGGAAAAGACTAAACTTGTAAAAAAATTGGTGATTTGTGGCTAAAACTCAGTGAATTTGAACCCAATATGAGCACTCTTATTGTTGCTCACTAAAGACATTTTTCTAATCAATGAGAATAAATAATGTCATCTGTTGTCGTAAATGATGTATGTTAGCATATTCTTGTATTATCCTGTAGTTGTCAACTGACAGGTAAGATATTTTAATGACAGTTATAAAGTTATAACTCTCTCTGCATCGTACAGTCATTCAGAAATTTCATTATATGTGGAAAAGGAATATGCTTTGATTGGATTTCTATGGAGGTTATCTAATACCCTGACGTTTTTACTGTGGAAGAAATCTAAGTTGTTGTCATAAATGTGGAAATATAGGTTGCTTTCAATAATGTTTTATAGTAGGTTGATAAGAGGAAAAATATTTTGGGAAGATGTTGACCTGATGAAAAGTTCGGGGACTTCTATGTTAAAGTAATGAAATCTATATGTTTTTGTTGCTCTGAAGAGATGTCTATAAATATAGTAGAAACGCTGATGCAAATTGTAGACATTTATTCGAACTGGACCATATATTTAGAAGAAAAGAAAAAAGAATACTGTAAAATATAATAATACATTATAATCAATGAAAAAAGAAACGAATAAATTAAGATGAAATGATTATATACACATAAACAAACATATCCATTATGCAATTCTAGTTTGAAATGTGCTATATATTTAATGATTCATTAAGTTAGCAAAATATACCATTATCATGACCACAGTTGAAGCTTTTGAGCTTAACATCTTTATAACTAAACAGTATATTAGCACTTTTAATAATTATTCCGCATACTTTAACACTTTAGTTTGGGATTCGAACCCGTTGTTTTTGTGTCAGAGATATTCTAGTGACTTTATTGACTAAGTTCTATCCAAGAGTTCTATTTCTTCTTCGAAACAAAGAATTATTTTAATCATTTTCGAGTGGTTGTAATAATGATATTACTAATATGAGGCAATTATAAGTAATTTTATTTGTAAACATTCATAACTATTGGAGATTTGTTTTCACTAAATCTAAAATTAAGACACTAAGAAAAGTTTGATATGGAAAAAAATTGTATGGAATAAATAAACTATGAAACTTTTATTTTGTCTTTTAAAGAAGTGTACTTTTATTATTTCAATTAGAGCTCATCCAATCTTACTTATAGAATTGTGATGGTCAATTAAAATAGGGAAAAAGCTGATTAATCTAAAGCCATTTGTGACTAATATTGTTAGTTACAAATAAGTTAACACTTTGAAACAAAATCATTTAAGTATGGAGTTGAAGTTTGAGTAAATCTGTACTAATTTGAATGAAATGAAATTTTTCTTAAATATAAGGAAATTATTTTCTCAAGATTATAAAGTTATATTTACTGTAAAAATTATTTACTTTATTTTATAAGTTATTGTATATTATTAATTAGTGAAAATGTAAAAACATACTGGAATATTAACTCAAGATATTATGTCTAGATATTTACTGGTAAACATTAGATGTAGATACATGGTATCTAGATACATGGTATATCTAGATACATTCACACTTGATATATTTTCTGAAATTACTTTTTAGCATTGAAGAAATATATAATCCATCTTTTTAATTATTTGTATTAAATTGTTTAATTGCTTGCATTGTTATATATGATTGATGCTTGAATTATTTGTATTGGTATTTACAGAAATTGGAAAAACTTCACGTTATGTATACTTTTTACAGCAACTGGATTATATAGTTCCCCTCAATTTGTCAATAAACATTGATTAATTTATTTTATTTGAAGTTAAGTTTAATGAAAATTATTTTGTTTGTCTTAATACGATGTTCGCAAAAATTAATTTTGTTATGCCTAATGAATTCATTTTTATCAAAGCTATAATGCATTCAAAGAAATGTTTAATTGGATGTATTTATTTATTGAGTTTTTAATAAAAATCCTCTTGGCTTTATTATTTCAGTTCATGAGTGAATATTTTTTTTTGAACTTTATAAATATTTGGCAAATAATATTTAATTTTTATTTCAACTTCTTTTTTTAGTTCTTCAAGGTAATTATATATATTTTTTATTATCTTTCCAAAACATCATTATGAAAAATATATTTATTACCTGGAAAAAAGTAGATTTTGAAATTCTAATTTAGTCAAATTATAATTTTAAAAATGTATTAAACTAAATATTGAAGAATAGTTCATTTACAAAATAAACAACTTCTTCATCCACTATATTTTTTTATTTTAATAATGAGATAAAGTAAAATATATTACATATCTTTTTTATTAAATTCATGAAATAAATCAGATATTGGATAGTTTTTAAGAAGTAGGGGAAACCTATCTCTACTTGACAGATAAAATTGAAAAAAAAAAATATTTTCTACAAATTCAGTTGATTAGTAAGGTACTATCAAACTCATTCTATGACATTCTAAAACTGTTTTATTTCAAAGTGGTTGTTTCAATTCACATTAATATAGTACAACTTCAATGTTGTTAAAACGATCCAGAATGAGCAGCTTTAGTTCAAATACAGTAAACAAAACAAATACAGGAAAAGCGACACACATAAAATCTCTAATTACAGCCAAAACTTAAGGTTTAATACCTTTCAATAAATTTTTATAACCATGATCAGAGTTAGTTTAAACAAATCAATCAATGTAGAGCAGGTAGCCATTATTGCAAGTTGTGTTCTGGGTTTTGAAGACTGTATTGCCTCTTAACGATGGTCAAAATTATTTTAATATTTTTTGTTGTTAATAAAAACATTTTGAGTCTTGCCTTTGTTGTAGTTCAGCAAAAAAAAATATATTTTCTCAATTCACAAAATAGTCATAATGTTCCTCCTTTTTGTTAGAGCAATTTTATCTAAAATCTAAACAACTCCTTCTCTTATAGGGAGCTATTTTTTGTTCAATTCTATTGTTACCCTTCAAACTATGTGGTCTGGTATTGTGTTCAAAAGCCTTTCAGATTCAATGGAAAATTACATTTTTACTTTTTTGCACAACACTAGTTATTATTTTTAACCATTAAATTTTAACCTTTTTTTATTTTTTGGCAAAATTTGTTTCATTTTAATTTTAAATTGGAACTCTTTATAATTGTTTGTCTTTGAAGAAAAATGGTGTAAACAAAGAGCATTTCCCATGAGACGATACTACCTCAAAACTTGGGGTTATTTACATTTAAGGGTCACTTTCCTGTATAATACCAACTTTAGTTATAAGGTGGTTCCTGCAGAGTGTCTAAAAACTTTTGGGTATACCACAACCACCCAGCGAACTGCACATTCACACATATAAACTAAAAAAAAAAAAAAAATGCCACTTCAAAACGTAGAAATTTGTCATAATTTAAAAACTGATTGAAAGGTTACAGGAAAGGCAACTTTTGCATAAAAATGTTGATTTATAATTGAATTTGACAAATTATGAACAGAACACTGGTCCCGCTATTTCACAGATCACAATGAAATTAAACATAAAATTGGATGATTGGAAAAGAGTAGTCCTTACAATGATAATGCATGTATTTTTTTGATGAAATCACCCAAAGTAAAAGAGAATATTATGCTACATTTGTGAATTCAGTTTTTTTTTTATTTCACTTAACTACCTTATATAATAAAGTAGGTTTCATTTCTAAAGAAGATATAAGAATTACACTTACTTATAGTGGTTGTTTCAATGTGAATTGAAACAACCACTTTGAAATAAAAAAGTTTTAGAATGTCATAGAATGAGTTCGATAGTACCTTACTAATCAACTGAATTTGTAGAAAATATTTTTTTTTTAATTTTATCTGTCAAATAGAGATAGGTTTCCCCTACTTCTTAAAAATTATTAATATACTCTAATTATAGTAAAGTTTAAATGGAGTACTCATGTATAGTTATTGTTAAAAAAAGTGTAGTTCAGAGAGTCTAGTTACTCAACTGATATTTTCTACAAGTAAATGTATTATCTGACTCATTTATAATGATATAATTTATTGGTTTCTGTAAATTTTGGCTCTCATATAGACATTTAAGGAATTCTAAAGTAACAGTAAATTCAAATTCATAACAATCAATTACTTCATTTATTTTATTTTACAACAAATAATGTTACAACAAATTTTAAAAGCTGCCCTTCTAAGTAAGTGTAATACTTATATCTTCTTTAGAAATGAAACCTACCTTAGTATATAAGGTAGTTAAGTGAAATAAAAAAAATCTGAATTCACAAATGTAGCATAATATTCTCTTTTACTTTGGATGATTTCATCAAAAACAATACATGCATTGTCATTGTAAGGACTACTGTTACCCAATCATCCAATTTTATGTTTAATTTCATTGTGATCTGTGAAAGAGCGGGCGCAGAATTCTATTCATAATTTGTCAAATTCAATAATAAATTAACATTTTTATTGCAAAAACTGCCTTTCCTGTAACTGAAAAATTCTGATATTTTTTTTTAGATATTCGTAATTCTAGTTTAATATTAATTGAAATATTAAGAGTATGTTTCAGTCTTTATATTACTGTTTGATGGTTCTTTTTGAAATTGTATCCAAGGATGGTTTTGATGGTGAAACTCACCCAATGAGGGCTATTATATCAGAGGTATTATCCCATGGGTGGTCAGTCCACTTTATTTCTAGGTTTGTGTTTTTGAACACAATGTTTTACTTTACTACAAGTCAAATATAGTAATGATGAAATAATTATATTTAAGTTTTTGTTGAATTTATACTTTTTTTTGTAGCTCACTTTATTGTATTAGTGCAATTTTGAAACATGTGTTAGGTTCCTTTCAAATCATAATCTGTATAATGTCAGAATTTCATTATTAACTCATATTATAATTAACTTAAATGAATGAATGGTAATTAATTAGTTAATACAGTTAATGAGTATTAACTAAATAAATGTCTGCTGCATTTAGGATGTAGGATGAAACCTATTGTAACCCATACAACCTTATGTTAAGGTATCCTATATCTTAAATGTAGCAGACATTTATTTAGTTAATACTCATTAACTGTATTAACTAATTAATTACCATTCATCCATTTAAGCTAATTATAATATGAGTTAATAATGAAATTCTGACATTATACAGATTATGATTTGAAAGGAACCTAACACATGTTTCAAAATTGCACTAATACAATAAAGTGGGCTACAAAAAAATTATAAATTCAACACAAACTTAAATATAATTATTTCATCATTACTATATTTTACTTGTAGTAAAGTAAAACATAGTGTCCAAAATTAACATACAACTTTAAGTTAAGGGAAATTAACAATTGTTATATATGAAGATTTTTGGAATTTCATTTGTTATATGCAAATTGTTTTTATAATTTTGGTTCAAGATTTATTTTTACTAGGTAACGATGAATACCATCTATATTATATATATTACAATAATATTTTTTTTTTTTTTTTTATTGTCAGAGAACAGCATGCTCCACCTGAAGGCACCACATGCATCAAAATCTTTAATGTTACACAATAATTTCCATTATGTTACGTAAATGTAGCTTAAATATATAATAATTTAACAATAATAAAATAACTATAATGATAACAGAGTAATTGCTATTAGAGTATTCAGATAATACAGGCTATTATAATTTAATTCAGTAAATTAAAATTTCCATTATGTTATGTAAATATAGCTTAAGTATATAATAATTAACAATAATAAAATAACTATAATGATAACAGAGTAATTGCTATTAGAGTATACAGATAATACAGGCTATTATAATTTAATTCAGTAAATTAAATTACAATAATATTATACACTGTAATTTTATAATAATATAATTTACGGTAAAAGCCCCTCGATGGTTAGCAAACATTGCAGTATCATAAAGTATATTATACTAACAATAATGATTCAAAAATAAATCCTTAAATGTTAATGATAAATTAAATTCAAATATTAATAAATACGTATATTGTTTGATTTTATAATTTTTAGAGTAAATTTTATTTTATACTATGCGAATATTTTTGTGTTTTTTTTGTAATTTATTATCTCCTAATATGAATAATTAGAGTTAATAATTATTTTTCATTCTAATAAAAATTAAAATCGAATTTAATTCGAATAAAAATTAATTTTCGTTCTAATTTTTAAAAGGAATTCACTTATACAAATTATTTATTGTCATATCCGAGATCATGAAGAAATATGGTAGCAAATCTAAGAAGACGATTCCGGTGACTTAAATACTTTCCGTCTTTTTTTTATATATTTTATTTTTATTGCTCCTAGAGAATTTTTAAAAATTCATGACTTTTCTTTAAGAAGAAAAGTAAATCTCTGGCGTCATTTATGTACATCTTTTAGCTCTAAAGTTTCTCATAAAACCCCATACCTAGTGTGGTATTAATCGCAGAGGAGCCTGCGATGTTTCACGACAACTGGAGGTTGCTGACCATGTGTACCATTCTCTACTGTTTGCTCAATTGTTAGCAGATTAACTCGTTTTAGTACTTGATGTATGAGTATATGGGAGTGTTCCCAGGCCACACTGGCTTATTTTGATCTAGGTCACATGAGTACTTTCCTGTACAAATGATAAAGTGATCACCTTATATTGTCTCAATATACCGGAGGTTCGTTCTACTGGCTTGGTCTTCTGGAAACATGGGCTATTGCTGCATCAAGCGTTGGGTTATATTTTGCGTAATTCTGGAAAAAGTAACTGTGCGCTGCACTTGATACTCTTTCACACAGAATAAGTTTGGCTAGTGTTCTCCCCGTGGGGTTAAACGTTTTGCAATTTCTATGTCTGTAACATATCTGCTAATATGATAAGAATGGATTCTAAGCTGTTACAAGTGTAAATGGCTGAATTTGTTATTGGAGACCACACTGGAGTTCCCCTGCTTGTGGGTAGAGTGGTATGATGAAGACCATTCCACACCTCCACACTGCAGTTCCGATTCTCTTGATATCCTCCTCCTGTCAAGTGTTTCCCTTTCTAGTTTTATTCTTATCCTATACCCTGCCAGAGGTCTCATCGGAGTGGTCTCATTGAGTAGCACTACATCTATTTAGCCTTCTTTAAGTGCTGGCTGTATTTCATACTTTTTCTTTCCCTACCTTACATGTTTTAAGAATTATTATTAGTAGGTCCATAATGTTTAGAAAAGAAGATCTTTCTTTTAGAATGCCCTTAATGCCAAGCAGCGCTACATCACATGCTTCGCTGCGTTATCGCCTGGCTGCAGGGACTCCCTGACTGGGTTAGCTTATTCTGTGTCTTCTTGTTTCTTTTAAACCTCTGCATCCTCTATAATTCGTTGATGAGATTCTGCAGCTACATGTAAAGAGCATTCCTTCAAAGGTGCAATTGAAATAATAAACTAACATTTCTTTTAATAATTTTTGTGATATGAAAATATCATACAATTTTTAAATCTAACAAAATTTAAAAAAATATTCTTCACTACCTTGAAACTTTCAAAGATGTTTTTCAGATATAATATTGACAGAAGAAAACTGATAATTTTTCAAGTTTATGCAGCTATTAATTTGGTTCATTCAATTTTTCCATTTCATTTGATCTTATGAGCCAGTAGCAAATGTAATAGTTAAAATAGTTTATTAACATTTCGAGTTCAACAGTTGTAATAAAATGAAGTATAAACAAATTTGTCATTAACGATCCGAAACTAAGAAACTTCCTCAAATTTGAGTTAATTTCAACAATTATATACAATTCAAGTCTAAATCCTTTTCTCATTTCCCATCTAAAAGGATAAATTAATTAATATATTTCAACCAAATGACCTTCGTAATTGGATTTAAATAAAAAGGAAAAAAAAAGTTTTTTTTTTTTTAAAATAAGTTGGAAGTATATTTAAGTAGCATTTAATCAGTTTGTGCTCACCAGCCAAGATTTAAGACCGAGAATAATGGAGAAGGGTCGCGACGCTTAATCGGATCACCGCTGCCGAACACGGTTCCACACTTACTCAACACTATGTAAATTGCAGCCAGTCATTGGAACACTCCAATCTCCGTCTGATAAGAGCTGTTTCACTTTGTTTCAATTATTATGGCTCTAATAGGGTTTTATTAACTGCTTAAACCAAAATGTTTGTTAAGATCATTGTTTTGTTAAAGCTTTAAAACAATTCTCCAAAAACATTATGCATATTATAATTTTTTTTTAATTCAGGTTATAAACAACGTTATTTTGTATCAAAACTGTAGGAAAACGTAAGAGTATGAAACAAATTTTTACTTTACTGTAATTGAACTATAGTGACAATGAAACAATAGACATTTGACGGGTTTACTCGTACATTTTTGACCATTTGACAAAAAAAGTATACAGTTAATTTGGTTTTATGTTCATAAATAATTGTCCAATTTCATGTAGACAAAAAGCTTTCAAAGAATCCTTCTTGCATAATGTGTCTAGAGATAACTGTTATTGTGAATAATGTGATGAAAGATTCTGTAATTCGTTTATTTAAAGCATAGGTACCTTTATAGTTGCATAAAGCAGCAAGGTATTATCTTTTTAAATAAAGAGATTACAACCCGGTCTGTGGTGAAATGTGGAAGCATTGCATGTTGAACATTATGTAGCCCCGTCGCCATCTGCCACGAGAAATTGTAAGAATATAAGAGATGTCTGATGATATAATTTAAAACATAACAAATCAGTTTTTTTCAAATTAGAAGTATTCTTTTATTTCAATATTAGTTGGAAGTCTATATACCGTTATTTATCAAAGTATAATATTTTTTTACATTAAGCTTGACAGTATATTTTAATTCATTGGATACTACTTGTTATTTATCAACAAAAGTATTACAACTTTATTTTCATTACTGTTTATCACTTATAGCTTGACACTATATTTTGTCTTTTGAATTCCATTTGGAATACCTACTTTCGTTATTTTTACCTACGAACAAAACATTATTTACACACCTTTATTGTTACATAATATCGTGTTCAAGTTCTTAAATCTTCTGGTTTCTCTACAAATCACCTCTTCTTCTCTTGTCTAGTGACTTGGTCCTTAAAAAGGATGATAGAACTATTTATATGAAACCTATTTGCTTTGCTTGATGGGCTTTAAAGGAACACTTGGTTTTTAAGAGAAGAACACATGACGCTTTCCACTATTGCATGATAAATATTTTTAATAGTGGACGGTGTAAAAGATGGGCTTATTTTACATGAGTCTATCAAAGTAGAGGATTTTCAACAGTAAAAATATACCGGGAGAAAGTCTTACGATTTGAGGAATGAAGTTATTCAGTAAATTAAGGGTCAATAGGACTACTAAGACATCGATGAATGAATCACTATGAAGTATTTTGAAAGAACCAGGTGTTTAACTCAAGCATAAAAATGCTACTGCAACAGTGTGATATTCAAAGTATAGTATCTTTATAAATTCACAAATAACTTTAGGTATTTTTACAAATGACCTTAAAAATTTTATAGTTGTTTCATATTTCTAAACAAAGTACTTCACATATAATTTTGTCTTTTGAATTCCATTTTGCAATAGCTATTCTTGATCCAAAAAACAAGACATTATTTCACACCTTTATAGTTACATAATATGGTGTTTACGTTCTGAAATCTTCCTGGTTTCTCCACAAATCACCTCTTCTTCTCTTGTCAAGTCAGACAACAACTAATAATAACAGTATCAGTACTGCTGCTAATGGTTCAAGTTTTAAAACCATTAACATTTAATTTCATTCAATAAAGTATTTCGGTAGAATTATAGTATGTTACCAACTTTCGATTTTTTACAATAGTATGCTATCTACCACCCATTATAGTACCCACCGTAAATAATAAACAGTGTTTAGGGATACATTTATTTGAAATTGTTTACAACTCATGACACAAAAATTTTACAACTTATTCAAAACATAATCAGAGTTTACAAAATTAAAAGAAGTAAAATATGCAATATATCCCGTCAAAAATTTATTCTATTACTGTTTGTAAACATATCTTACATCTTTCAAGAAAGCTAAAACAAGACATTATTTAAGGGTCAATATTGACACTATTTAATATCATAAAATATTTATATATCTTCGTTCATAAAATTTTTAATATCATAAAATATTATCTTAGAAATATATCATCGTATTTCTAAGAATTTTCTAACAGTATGGTGTCTATGAGATTGCAAATGATGTTGACGTACTCCTCTTCTTTTTTAGTATGTCAATCTTAGTGGTTGACATCAAAGTTAAAGGTAGGTAGCATACTAATAACACCAGTATTTCTTATTTAAATTTTCCTTAAAATATTTATTTAACTAATTTATTGATTTTACTATTAAATAAAAAGTCGAATCAAAAGAGCTACAGCCCCTCCATAATGTGTAATTTGATTGTTTTTAAGCTGGCTTGCAAACAGAGTAAGCTGGGCGATGACATCTGATCCAACAACAATTTCGTTTTAAGCTAGATCGTATTTTACTCGATTAGAAGACCTCGGTTCCATTAAATGGCTCAGGAGACTGAGGTCCATTCATCATACAGAGGAAATTACTATGTCTCACAAGCATTGTACGCATATTATTTATCTTACACTCCCAAATATTCTTTGATCAGGATTCATTGGTTTTTGTAGCAATTTGTTTTAAAAAAAAAAAGTTGATGGTTTCTGTTCAAATATCATTTTTCACTAAGGGTTATATTAAATTTTCTTTACCAACTAAAAATCACTTAAACTTTCAACTTTTTTTGAATATTTAATTTTTTATCATTTATCGTTTTATCGGTGTTTGGTTTCAATTTCTAAGTAATAAAATTAATAATATAAATAATTTGTATAACCTTAATATGTTTTCAATAAATATAATTGATACTAAAAATCTAGAAACTTTTGTCTCAAGTACTTCAACACATTGACTTTAATCTCATTGTTACCTCATATGTCGTCATATTTTTAAAACTCTCCAGAATAATATACTTCATTTCTAAATTTAGTTTCTTCTATTCTCTTTTACATATCTCTTTTATTCTTTTTTTCTTCTATTCTCCCTTTTAACATTAATAAACAATTTCCTCTTCCTTAACGTTACTAATTTTCTTTTCCATTGAATTAATTCTATAAAAATAATTTATATATCTATATTCGGTTCAAACCGAAAATTGGAGACTGTAAGCGTGAGTTTTTAATTTTCCATGTTTCCTTACCCACATTTGACTATATATATAGACATACTGCCAGTTTTTTGAGTTTAGACTTGAAATATTTTAACATTTTTTCCCAAACATTCTTTTGGAGTTGAACAAATTTGTTCTACTGTTACCTGAGATATTTCGAATTGATCAAATTGAAAATTCAGTTTTCACTAACCTGTCATTTTAAAATGATATAAAATAGAAAAGATTTTTAGATATGTAAATTTTCTTGAAAAATATTCAGGTATCTTTTTTCGCAGCCACAATGATTTTCAAGAAAATACAATTAACTCTCAAACATCCGTATACTGGGCTATATATATATATATATTTAAAATTTTAATCCACCTAACTCACTCTACTTTGCGTATACAAACGGAAAAAAACATTTGAGAATTATTCTCGTTCCGACGATGATTCCAGGAAAGAGTTGAAACATGTTGACAGAAGGACGTATGTTACCTAGTGCAGATTTTAACAAACCAAAACGTTATTTAAGAAAACAGAGACACTTAAAAAAAAGCAAATTTCTGCAAATTATGGTTGTATTTTTCATGATGGATATATATATAATGAAAAAAGAAAAACAATAACATAACACAAAAACAATTACATAACATAAAAGTGACTTTTACGTTAGCTTCTCAGTTTTTACTTTCTTCGCTCTTTGATGACATAAATTGAAAAGCCTCAGAGCAATTTTAAGAAATTATTTTTATAATAAATTTATTATTATATTATTAAATTTCTTTGCAAAGAAAAGTATTTTTGTCATGAACATATAATAACTAATTAATACAAACCAATGCTAATAATTATCAGTGTAAAAATGATAAATTTGACTGAATGAGTTAATTATGTAATAACATTCGATAAGTTCATTTAATAATAATGCAGGAAATCCGAGGCTTCCCTCATTTATCACCAGATTATCAGCTATAATTGTGTAAACCTCAATAGATTATTATTTATAAAAGATAAACTCCTGGATTTTTGCCTGTCTGTTTAGTCAATTTGGATTAATTTTAGCATTTGTATTCCTATTGCATAATATACCGTCAAGTAAATAAGAGTTATTTAAAATTCATTTTATTATTTATAATAAATTAAAAAAGAGTGAAATAGTATTTTTTTTAAATTAGACATTGAAGAATAATTTCTATGTAGACTACACTCTATATATATATGTATATATATATGATTCGTTACAATGTTGACCAATGACTTCGGCAGAATGACTGAGGCTTCGCTGAGCAGGGGGTAACTGGAAAACCTTTTAACGTTCTTCAATACTGCTTGCAATACTTTTCAACATATTGTCAAAACCCTATGTGTATAAATAGTTTAGAATTTTATATATATAAGAAAATGCAGTTGAAAACTATTAATAATTATAGACAGATGGTGGACGGAAAGTGTACATGTTGACATTCCCGATCCTGGCAGATGTCTCTAGGAGTGCAAACATGACCCAACTCAGAACTGGTCATGATTATCTGAAACAACATTTATTCAGCATTAAAGCAACAGTGTCTGTTTTATGTTCTGTTTGTGACGTTGGTGAGGAAATGATCCCACGATACTTGCCTTTCTCTTACAAATATTCGATAGTTTTAAATATGGACGTTCAAATTTAGAATAGTATTTCAGCATTATATTTGGTTACCAGAAATACAAGCTACATATTAGGAACAGTTAACAATATTAATATTTTTAATAATAATTCTCCATAGGATTAGTTTACTTGTATTAATTGTATATTGCTTTTAATATTATTTTTAAAAATATTGGTGTTATTGTTAGCACATGTTACATACTTGTGAGAGTATGCAGAGTCATATATTTATATTATTTAACGTATTTAGAAAATAAATAATCGTAAATTGGGAAGCACACATATTTACAGATACTTGTAGGTCCGTGACAGGAGAAGTCAGATGTTTAGGTAGCAGACCAAGAGAGTGAGGAGGTTCTAGAGAGGTTTAAGGAGTTTGTGGAATGTTAACGCAGGGTTGTCACTGTATCCCCCCGATGTGCCTTCACCTTGTCGTGGTGGGGGGCTTAACATGCCTGAGTGATTATTCCCTCATGGCGTGAACTAAGAAAGGCACAACCAGGCAGACAGGTGATAAGTCTGCTCGATCGCGGCTGTCCGTACATATCAGTTTTATTTGGCTAACGCCTGTCTTTTTCAGAACTTTCTCTTATGGTGTGTGGTGAGGCGGGTTGTGTTATTGAGTCAAGTGTCCGCAGCGGAGGGTCTGCTTGATCGGACTTTGGTCTGAAGGGCTGCCCAAAGGCCTTGTGCGGCTAGCACTCCTCCTTTTCAAGATTTCATTCTCACTGTGGTGTCACAACAGTTTTTTTTTGCCATTACCGTATTCTTGGGTGGCTCCCACGGGTCTTGCGCTTGGTTGAGGGCTCCTTGTCCCTGCCTTATTTTTCTTCTTCCCACCAGCGGCCGTCTATCTTCAGACTTTTCCCCAAACCCATTTGAGATTTGGCAGCTTTTTTGTCCATCAGATCCAAGGTTTAACGAAAGTCGTTTGTCTGGGGCTGAGTTTGGTCGGACTTAGGTTTACTTGGCTTGTGTCGTTATGGTTTGCGTTGCATGCTTCTCCATCCTTCTCCCGATACCTTACTCTTTCTTTTCTTACTTTTCTTTCTTATCTTACTCTACTACTTATTATCTGTTAGGATTCTCTATTCTTTTCATTTTTTATCTGTAATATCTGCTTATCTCTTTCACTAAGTAATCAACAGTCTTATAAAGACTAGAGAGGCCTTATGTTTATAGCTCTTGTTGATATAGGTCATTGAAGCCTTCTTTCGCCAGATCCATCTTGGGGACTTCACGAGTACGGTTATGTTTTCCTCATTTGTGTCGATGCGGTTGGTACCTCATGATGTGGTGAAAGGTCTCCACGTTAGAAAACATCAACCTGGTGTGCTTTATCATGGCGTAATCAAAAGGTCGAGAAACATGTATAAATCAAAAACAGATATCGTTGTACAGTACGGGTAGAGATACATCTATTGCTATATCAAGTACAATCGTTAATTTCTAAGTAGGCGACGTGTTGTAAAAAAATAAAATAGTTTAATCCTTGGGTATGTCTTGAATTCTCTTAATTGAATTTTATTATTTCACTCTAATTTTTGTAACCAATTAGATATAATTTGTATTATAGTGTCTTCCTGATGATAAACACAAAGTGTTCGAAACGCGTTGAATAAAACTTCATTTGTGTGGAGACTTTTGTTGGTTTATCCATTTTACCTCAGAAAATAGTTTAAGTATAAAAGTAAGTATAATACAAATAAAAATAAGTATAAGTTTATACTTATTTGGAAACTAATTTGTTTTCCCTGAAATATTAAAACTCATAGACCACTTGGTCTATAGTATGTTATTTCAAAGATGATAGCCAGTCTTAATGGGAATTACTATTTAAAAATATACACTTTTAGTATTTTAATCCCGCGGAAATAGTAAGAAAAATGATTTAGAAGTACCAAACAATTAAAATAAATTGCTTTGTGGAGCATCACGGATTACCGAGATATTGTCAACTCACATTTTATACTGAAAGGTACCACCTAAAAAACTGATATAATGTTTTTGATGTATTGAAAAGTCATTAAACAAGTTTTATTGATTCAAAAGTAGTTTCTCTGTCACAAACTTAAATTTAAGTCCATGCGCAGTAGGATAATTTCACCCATTTCTATTTTGAATTGAAAAGGCACAAATATAAGTCAATGCAAGGAAGGTGAGTAAAATTGAAATGTGAGAACCAACTGTGGCTACACTACAGAGTCAACCATCCAGGGAAAGTTTAGTTATACTTTATTAACCAGGACCCATCCTTCTCTGTTTCATTTACACCTTTAAAAGGATTTTTTTATAGATAAAAATCATAATGGGATTATTTCACCATAAAAAATAACTATTAATTCTGTCTTTTTAATATTAATTATATTATTATAAATAATAATAAAATTAAATATATGAATAAACATAATTAAAAATTGTGATGTTAAAAATAATTGTTTTTTTTACATATGCATATTTATGTTGTTAATTTAAATAACATTTTAGCCACTTATTTAAAGAAAATATTTAAATTTCTTTAACAATATAATCTCATATTTTAGACAAGTAAATGTTTAATATACTAAGCAACCAATGTTACTGGACTTTATATCTGATCAAAAACTCAATTCTATATTACAATGTTTCGAAAATGTATATCTTCATTTTCAAGTGTAGGCGTTGAAATATTTTAATTCATCATTAGACGTCAGTTAGAACCTACAGGTTTAACTTCAACACTCCTTGTAAGGTTTCAAAATGAAACATTGGAATACAGAGTTGCGTTTATGATCAAATAAACCTCAAAAGTCCAGCAACATTGGTTGTTTAGTGTATTAAATTCATTTATATTTTTTTTTATGAAGGTAACGTCATTTAAAAACTCATTGTTTGTTTTACTAAAAATTTACTAAAGTAATAGAAGATATTAAATTTTATCATCTTTTCAAAGTATGTTTATAAATTTTAAAATGTATAGGGAATTTTTTTACATTATTATTCAGGTATATTATCATCAAGTACCACCACGTTTTAAGTCTGAATTGACTATACTTATAAAGCAAAACACACTGTCTGTTATGAAAACAGAAATATAATAAAAGAGCAAAATAACAACTTAAGAATAATACATATAAGTGTATGGGACGTTATCCTTCATAATTTAAAGAAATCAACCCTTAAATTCTATTTTACATGCTAAATAAATATATGTTAAATTTTGTTTACATTTATGTTCCACCATGGTTGAAAATTGAAAGAAAATTCATGTATAATGAACGTGTAAACATTTTACATAAATTGCACAATAATCAAAATTATATTTGTGTTTTTTAATCAGATTTATATGTAAATTATCTTTTAATTGTTATAAATTCTAAATTTGTATCACTTATAAATTTTGAAATTTTGATAGGATTAAATGGGAAGTAATGATGTAAAGTTGGCGACAAAAAAACTACTTCAAATCGACATAATTTCTGGGTTGATGATATTGCTATAACAATGTAGTTTTTAAATAAAGATGTTATAGTCGTAATAATTTATGACAAAAAAATTATTTTCAAATAAAAAAATAGAATCTCAAATAACAAAAGTAATTAAATGTAACATGGATTTTGAAATGTAAATTTGATATTCTCTTTCTCCCAGATTGAACCCTTTATTTATTGTATTGTCTGGTTGTTATAAAAACGGAGTAGAACCTCCGTTCTACTCCACTCGAGCAATAGCCGTCGAGCAATTCGCTTTATTAGTAGCTACTCGCGTGAATTTTTGTCTCGTACGACAAGTAAAAATTCGGAGTATGAGTAACCTAACCGTCTTTCTCATACTGTTCATCGTTTTAAGTTCAGTAGATCAATAAAATGTGATAATTTTTTGCTCACAATTTTATTATTCATATTACATTTACAATATTGTTTATTTTTTCTAACTTCACCTTTTCTGCTTAAAAAAACAGAACGAATTATTTATTTTCATATTAATTTCCCTGATTTTGTATATGATAAAATTTGTTATCTAAATATAGAACACTTCATTAAAACGGTAGATATTTCATCAGTTTAATTTAAAATTCATGTAATTTATATTTTTGAAAGAAGAAGTAGAAATATCCTTCCTATGAATGATAGTTCATTTTGGAAAATGATAGAACATATTTTCCAAAATTATATGTTCTGCAAGGTATTAGGCTATGCTAAAAAATCAAGTAGCTTGTATGATTGTATTTTATTGTTGTATTTAATACTACATTGACGATTAAAAAGTTGATACTAGGTAGCTAAAAGTAACGTTTCTAATTTTTTTTTACTAAACAGATACTTTGAATTATCATTAAGTAAATTTATTAAACAATGAAGATGCCCTTTGTAGGCTGCTTTGGTGTCATTGGTTTCAAGTATTGTCCTTTTTCAACAGGTACAGAAGATAACACAACCAGGCCAGGGTGAATTGGGGTTAGCCCAGGCAACCACGGTACCTGGTTGCCGACGGTAGTGACCTGTTCACTGGTTAATCTTAATCTGTAGGAGTTAACTGGTGGAAGGTCAGATTAAAAATTGCCGTAAACAGTTATTTTTATTTCTAATACCTACACAATAGAACCAATATAACAATTTTTATATATATAATAATTTGTAGGTGGGTTTTGCCCCGGGCTCCTCATCTTTCTAGGGACGGTCCTTTATACAACAGAAACAGAACTATACAAGGTAAAAAAGATATCTCCCTACAAGTCTGTTTATTGTCTTATTTAAAGCCTACCCTACAGTATTACAATAATAAAGTGTTTCATATACGGCATGCCCAAATGTTTGGAAGGGTCCAATGTACCTAAAACAAATACTGCATGAAGCAATACAATGTTACAATTATTCTTATTAAATATTTCTAGTTAATTTATACAATTATTGTTATTGTTAAACTTGTGTTTATTATTGCTTTTCAGAAATACATTTTTTTTTGGTATTTCAATTTGAATGGGTAAATCGATACATAAGGCATTAAAATTGTTTAAGATTTTACTGGGAATTTGTTTTTCGATTATTAGGAAGGTAAGTATGTAACAAAAGTTCTCCTACAAAGTCTGATATTCAATCCAAAGGGTTGATGCTTTTGGTCCCTCTCTATGAGGTAATCGTTAATCTTCCCCATGGCTATAAAGCAACAGGTGGTTTTAGAAAACGACGTTCCTACCACAGAATAATACATTAGAGTTTGCTCTATGAATCAGATGGTATTCCCATGAGGAGCTCTTTCCGACGTTAATTGGGTCCCGTCTCTAATTGGATCTAGGGCTGCACTACTAACAGTCCCTTGTCACAACTAAAAGACTTAAAGCTGAGACAGAAATTGCAATTTAGACTCAACTTGAATCATTGATTATTACTTTTAAACAATAAACAATTTTCCTTTTTTGCTAATAACAATTGTGATAGTGTTTATATTCATGATGTAAATCCATAAATTAATAACTTAATCTGTAATTAAATTTTTACTTTGGTATAAGTAAAGCATAGTGAGAGTAAAAGAATTCGATCTCAAGATTTTGACGGATTTACATGTTTTAGAGTTACCAAAGTTTTTATATGACTTTTTTTAATGATATTCGTGTGTGTGTAGCTTTCAATTACTGCAAAGAGCAAAACATTTTGAGGAGAACGAGTTGAGATAATTTTTTTGACAATTACATTCACCAGAGGGGCGTTACAGTACATTTTCTGTTTTCAGAAAATGTTTTTTTGACGCTACACGGCAAAATTTGCCAAAAAATTGAAAAAAAATAAAGCTATAGAAACTGAATATTTATCCTGAACTAATGAATCACCTGTTATACTTGTCTGGTGATAAGTAGAATAAATTAAATATGTTACAGAGGAGTTCAAATAGAAAAAAACCAGTGACAAAAAATAAGAAATACTAAGAATGTAGGAGACAAAATGAAAAAGTGAAACTAATATGTATCATAAACTAAATATGTTGAAACTATTGAACAAATTATAAATCCACTATTTGTTTTGGACTATTGCATCGGGTTATGTCGTAACTGTCTAAGGAGAAAGGAAGGCTCTAATTTACGAAATAACAGAAAAATATTTTCTTTATTTGTTTTTTGAAAAAAAATTTTCGAAAAACAAGAAATATGCTGCATACGGAATACTTCCTCACTTCACCCTGGCAAGATCACTAACATTCGATGTTTATATATAAATAAATAATTATTCTAATTGCAAATACTAAATACTTTAAGTCATTAAAAGGAATGTTAAACACTCTTAAATTCAATTCCCTCAGCACCCTTACACCCTGTTTATTTATGTATGTTTAATCAGAACATATAATCGGTAGGCTTTTAGTTCATTTGGTTTTTACTTAAGTTATACTTTAACTAAGGCTTTCCATAGATACAGAATCATATTATTTACATAATTTGGCGTATTGTTTGAACATCGTTAAAATATTATAGGTACCATGTAGTCAGCATTTACTTGATTGTAATTACGATTCATGTTGCATACGTAGCAAGTACCATTTCTCCCTGAACGAAAGTTAAATCTTTCGTTACTAACTTTTTGAATATATTTAAAATACCTAAAAATAGAACATTTTAAGGAGGATGAGTTGAGATAATTTTTTTTACAATTACATTCACCAGAGAGGCGTTACAGTACATTTTCTGTTTTCAGAAAATGATTTTTTTGACGCGACACGGCTCATTAAAAAACAATGAACATTTGCCAAAAATTAACAATTCATAAAAAAAAGTCACGTAATTTCAAATACGGCAAAGAGCAATAACGCTATAAAAACTGATTGTTTATCCTATACTACAGATCACCTGCTATACTTGTCGATTTTTTGATATTTATTTACTCGTACATTGTTTACATTGACTTAGAAATTTTTTGCGTGAATCCACTGAAATAAAACTGATGTTTAGAAGTATTATGGAAAAATGTATATCATTTATTGACTTATATGAAATATAAGAGGAGTAATATTTTTATATGTAAAAAATCACCGCCAATAGACATAAATTTTTTTGCTTTCATTGGCATGATAGATTTATCTCACAAAATGCTCTAATCAATGTATACATTGCACTCTTGAACAAAACTTAATATCTGTTGTAAATTATTGTGTTTATGTATCAAGTGTCTTTGAGTAGTATTGAAGTCTGAGGAATGGACTCTTCCACTAAAATTGATAAGTTGATCAATCACTATCTGTACTACCTCTAGGAATGAAATACTAATAAACATCTCCCATTTAGACATACCTAAATAGAACATTATATATTATATAACGAAGAAGTATGATATTATGTTTGCTTATAGTAACGTTGAGTGTAGGCCACTCCAGATTTTTTTACCAACTGTTGTTGGAAGAAATTATTGTTATTATCCTTAAGTTTAAATTATTTCAAACTGAAATAAAAGAATATTCAAAACAATAGAACTAGTATATCTTTGGTTCAGAAAGAGGAAAATAATTCTGCGTGGTTTATTAATTGGAATGCATTCAAAGTGGTTTGAATTGGTTCAGTTATGTCTCATAGTCGTATTGAAACGCATGGAATGTGCTCCCTTCGAGATGCATCTAGAAGCAAACAATGCTTTCTGGAAAAAACTCATAAATATCAAGCATATTGAATTTTATATATCACTTTATGAACATTCAAAACCCCTTTGGCAGAAGTATTCTCGAGGATTTTTATTAAATACAGTTAAAGCGAAAGATATCTTGGTGGAAAAATTATTCATTAAAAAGAAGAAGATTTTAACAAATTAAGTATTAGAGTTATATAACATTTGTAATTAATTCTAACAGGGAAATGAACTGAATATTTATCAGTTATAAATTACTTAAAAAATCATACCATTTCCAGAAACATTTAACTAAATTTTAATATAAAAAAAGACATTTACTTCTAATCAATAATTCAGTTTGAACGGGGAGATTTTAATAACATCGTCGTAAACAAAGCGACAATAATTCAAACATTGTTACTTTTTTTTTACTTTACTATAAGTACAGTATGGCAATCATTAAAATAAATAAAGATTTTGATTTACGACTGAATTTGAAAGCTTGTGAAAACTATACTGGTCACTACTCATTGACGCTTATAAACAAAAATAATTCTTTTTGAGGAAATATTCTCTACAGTTTTTTAACAAAATAGGATCACAGAGAACGCCCATTGTAGAATACTTTATGAATTCAGAAATATATTGTCACTAACAACAAACACTGTAATATTAAAGTAAAACTTTGTAAAGTTTACTTAATTTGTAAACTATAAAAAAAGTAACACTTTCTGACTACAGGATTGGGTGATATAACCATAAAAACGAAAATCTACTTGAAATGAGAGCAACATGCTTCACTTGTAAAATTTCTTTATGCTAACTTTTATTTTTTTAAAAAATAGAGCCAGATGAAAACTGTTAGGTTCCAAGTTTCTCCTCTGATTAGTTACCAAATTAAAGTAAATAAAGTCAATTATTTGACTGTTAATAAGTTTCATTACAATCTTACCATAATGTTTGATAATAAGCTGCATGATAGCCACATTTAACTGAATCAATTGATTAAATTAATTATAAAAGGATCGGATAATAGGCTTACTTATAATAAAGTTGAGTATAAACTACTTCAGATTTTTTTTGTATACAATCTTTTTTATATTTTTTAATGTTTTTATTCTAACTATAAATATTGAAGGTTACTCTACGAAGGGAAGTTTATTTCAGCATGTACCTCATGCAATATAACACAATATATTGTAGGTCTACTAGCGATAACCAAAGCAACGCATAAGTCTCAAGAAATTATTGGGAATGAAGAAAACTTCCATTATTTATACAGGCAACCAAGTAAGCGTTTTAAAAATAAAAATCCAAAATATCATGGTACTTTGGTGGGAACATTGTAGCTAGGTTAAACAAACGAAAGTCTGGACAGTTCAATACAAGTTTGTTGGAATCCACGTAAATGAATGAGCTGATGCAGAAGCAATGAAGGCTAGAGGAGATGAGAAAGGCGTAGTATTACTTGAAATGGTCCCTCAGTCTCGTACAACATCTAAAACTCAATGAATATATGAAAAGCAATGGCTCAATACAAGTAAAGGTTCTACCACCACGCTTTATTTCCCGACAGTAACATTAAGAATGAAAAAGAGGATACTTCATACCTATAAAACTACAATGGCTCCAACTGACCATGAAAAAGTAAGGCTTATCTTGCTCGATTGAGCATTGCTGATGATCCACCTGTCCAAGGAGCAGATGTTCGAGACTGACATCATATTATACACAAACTACCAGTTGCCTCAGCTTTGCAGGGCTCAACGAAATAAAATAATAATTCATTTGACAGTTTTTTGTTTAAAATTGATTAAGAAAGTAAATTTATTGCGTAAATTAAATGGGAGCTGCCTTTAACCTTTTTTGTTTAACGACCATTTTCTTATCAATACGGTTTCACCTGCCCAAACTTTTTAAAACTGTCAAAGAGCCTCATGCGATCATAATATTCAATTTTAAATCTGTAGACGAGATATTTCTTTAGCGTCAGCGGTGAAAACATTAATACGACATCATTTCTATATAGACGAACTTAATATCAGACATGAATTACTGATAGTCCAAGTTATAGTAGCACAGTAATCAAGCAGTAAAAGGCCTATAGTCTGGAGCTGCTAGTTACGACGTGCACTATAGTGTGCGGATAGATTCGTTGGTTGGTCCTCATAAAATCCATTTTAAGTAGTAATACTTTACCACTTAACGAAGTGGTAATACCTTTTCCATTTCTTCCAAGAACATATATGGTCTTAGTGACGCCAAACCACAACCTTCTCATTAAATGATATTACACTACACACTCGACCAATGATTCTGTCTGCTATCAAAGATAGAATCATCTGTCAAGACCTGTAGACATTGAACTTGCTGAAGACCGACCAAAGCAATACACCACTCGTTTTGAGTGGTCCATCCGCAGGAATGATGTTTCCTGGACAACCTTTTTGACCTGTTGCTGTCTAATATTTTTATCATTAATATCTTTATTAATAAAAGAAAGGTTTTGTCTATACGCTGCTTAGAACTGGCTCATTTCAAGTTAACGTTACGCATTATACATTAGAAAAAACCGAATCCACGTATTCGGTTTTAGAAAAACCGAATAAAGTTAAAGAAAAATTTCTCTTTGTTTGTTTATTTGTTTGTAAACAAAATGTTGTCACAAGTAAATTCAGCAATCATAAGTCATAGCAAGCTGAAACTTTGTCAGTTTGTGTACTTGTAAAACCTATTATTTAAATGGATTGGAAATTCAATGTAGAAGTGAAGTTATGGACTTTAAAGCTGTGTTTCACTAGCAACACGGACATTTCTATTTTGAATATGCATGTGTTCTTAGGGCCCTGATACTGTAGCAAGAAGGTATTTTTAGTTGTTTTTAATTTCGTTTGCGTTTATCACAACTTGCTCGCTTTAAAAATGCAAGTCCTACCTACCCACGTACTAAATAAGAGGTATACTTAGAATAAAATCAAATTTGAGATCAGTACCTAAAGCTGCAAAAACGAAAAAGAAACTCCAGATCTAATGACATTTATGGACTGTACTATTAACGATATTTTCTACTATTCTATAATTTATAAAATATTTTGGAGTATCATCTCAGAAGTTTTGTAAAATACTCTTCAATGACGGGCACATCTTCAAGTTATTATAACATTTATTGTAATTTATATTATAATTATAATGTTATAGTTTATAATTATTTAGATATTTAATTACAGTTATATAATTAAAATATTATCGTTATAAAGTTATAACTATAACCCTAATAGTGGTGATGCTTGTTTGAAAATCAAAAATGTTTTATTTGCTTAATAGCTACTCCATAAAAAAGTTATATAGATGTTTCACTCCAACATTGGTTGACAACAATGATTTTCAGTCCAACATGAATTATCATCAGACATTGGTGGCATCTTCCTTTTTAACAAGATATTTTACATTTCAGCTTATTAAACCATATTTCATTTACTTTGTTATAAGTAATTAAAGCTCTCAGAAAAAGATATGAAAGGCAAATCTTTTAAAACAAAGGGGAGTAACGTTAAAATATAACGTTGTTTAAAAAAAAGTTATAAGCCTATAAATATGATTCAAATAATTTACTTCCATCTAACTTTCAGGAATTTAAATATTTGTGCTGGAAAGTCAAACAGCGTATCATAGAGTAATCAATCCTACCAGAGATTTTTAGTTTAGTTTCCCTTCGATGTTATTATAGCTTGGGCAAAGTTAATTTCAACATATAAGTTGACTGAACCCAACTTACGGCTGGCAAGGATTGAAGTTCAATATTCATGATATCGTCTTCTTGAGATAGACAGTCTAATTAAATATCTATTACTTCGTATTGTTTTTTAAAAATTCTAAATTTAAGAGATATTTTAAGTAAATACAATGAAAGAGTAATAAACTAGTGTAAATATTTTTTAATTTAGCAGAAAATTAATAGAATTATGATAAACAAAATAAATACTAAGAGGACTAATACTTTTATATTGCAAAGTTTTGCTCTAAACTTAAATCATATATACCTGTTATTAATAGTTACTGTGCTGTGGTGTTTATGATTTTTTTATTGATGACTTCAAACTTTCTGGCAATTTTTCTTTGTTCTGCCTAAAGTTACGTTAGAATTCACTCACTCATTGATCAACAACCCTTAACTATGTTGGGTAGTTAAAGAATAAATATTATTTGGCATCTTGGATACCTTCACCGTATTGAACTCTAGAAATATTAAATGTTTACAATTTCCTCAGTTACATGATTTCCTGGTATTTATGTGAGTAATTTTAATCAATAAAATGATTAGGAAAATCACAATCAATTTCATGTTCTTGTTACATTACTTGATATATAAGAGTATAAGAATAAAACATAATGATAATTATGATTATATTAATCATATTTTGACAGTGATATTAGATTATGTTTTTGTTATTTTTTTGTACAGAAGAACAGATGAAACACTTTTTTAACTTGATTAATGATCCTTGATTAACTTCATATTCAGTTAACAATGGAACTACAAAATAAAAAAATAAGTTAAAAATACCTGGACACGATCACTAGGTGAAACGAAAATTCTTACAATTCAATATTTTTCATAAATATTGATTAACTCGTACAGAGTTTTCTATTAACTTTTTCTACCTAATTGCAAACAAATGGAGCGCTTTCCAAACGAAGATATGCTTTTTTGCTTACATTACCCTTATCTAACCAAAACTATGTCAGAAATATTAAAAACCATTGATTAAGTGGAAAAAATAAAGGTTAAATATTAAAACAAATGCATACCCTATTGAACACATTAGTCTTTAAAAAACGCCCTGATTTACTTAATAGAAGATAGATTTCATTTTTTTCTTTGATTTTTACCTTATAAATCATTAACAATTTAAAGAAATATAATTTTAAATTTAGCTTTAAATTTAATTTTAAATATAGCTAAAAACCATAGGCAATTCAATGAGGATATGATAGTCCAATAGCTTACGTGTTCGTCTCTGGACTGGTGGATCCGGGGTTCGATATGTTTCTGGCTCCCAATTTATTTACGCGGGAGGTGAAAAAAATCTGATTACGTCGTCCCTCAGAGAGGACGTTAAGCCGGCTATCGGAGTCCGTACAGTGCCTGGAACTCGTTAAAGATTCCTACTGTAAATAAATTTGCGTTAGGCAGGATTTAGGACTGCCTACTCAGAATGTTCATTGTGCAATATAAAGAGACAATCTTTGGTTTACAGGCGTCCTCTCGTGGACTTTCCCAGTAAATTAACCTATAGGCAATTTAAAAACTTTATTAAACCCAAAGTTTTTTTTTTATTATAGAAAGATAAGTTGTAAAAGTTGTAATCATAAAGAAAAAATCATTTGGTGAAATTAAGAAAAGAATGAAATTTATTTATAAATATGGTGTAATTCATAAAAAATAATGGTGCGACCAAAACTTGTGACAGAGATTAATTACAGATTTTTTGAACATGCTACAGAAAATGAGTATCTAATGAACAGCTTTAGACTACGAAATTTGAAATTTAGAACTAAATGGCCTTGAAGAGGATTTAGATTTAGAGATAGTACTAAAAGTACAAATAAACGGATGCGTTTAAGAAAAGTAAATAAGTGCCAACAAAATCATTTTATAATGAAGCTAATTAGGAAGACGTTTCTTGTAAAGTTTACATTATTCATGCAAAAAAAAGATATCTTAAATTGGAATTAAGGAAATTTATTGGCGACATCATAGAATGGTTTCTGTGTTGGTATCATTTTCAAACAATTGAAATATAGTACGAAGGAGATACAATCTTTGGTAATGAGGTCCAGAGCTAGTGTGCTGTTTCTCTCATATATATATTCTACACATTTCTTTTATCAGTATTACAATCCTTTTTCTTTGAAAGTACATTTACGGAACAATCCTATTTCCGCATTCTCCATAGTTGAGAGTTAGCTTGCTATAAAAACTTAAACATGACTTCATTTTCCAAAAGTTGAAAAACTAATTCGTTAAGACATGATGATGGTAATTTTTTAAAAGAATAATTTTTTTTTTAAAGACGAATTAGCTTAAAAGAAGCTTAAGTCCTATGTCATTGTGGCTGAATTTTGAGAGTATCTCACTTTACAGAATGTGATTTTTGAAATCTGTGGTCATGTATAGGATCACCTTATTTCATGAATGTCCATGCATCTATGACCATCATCATTAAATAGAACCAACGATTAATTCATTGGACCATAATATGATGATGAATCTCTAAAAGGAATCCTCTTGGCATATTGACGGTACCCGTGTTAGAGATGGTAAAAATATTCAACACTTGCAAAACAGTAAATACATCCATAATGAAAGCAAGAATCATTACTCAACTGATTTATCTATTGATTTTCTTTGTTTAAATATTGGGCAGTTAAATAGGTCATTCCTTAACAACTACTTCGTGTATTTTTGTTCAAAATATATTATTATAAAATTATAGTTTAATTCTTCATTATTATAACTATTCAGAATATTTAATATTATTTAGTACAAATAACTGCATTGTTGTAAATATGTGTAATCAGTTACTATATGTTATTTATTCCTATTTTTTCTTGAGAAATAGCTTGCCTATAAAATAAGTTTTATTAAAACAGATCGTTTTGGGCAAGACGTTTCCCAATTCTTATCGGAAACGGAATAGAAGACTGATGACGTCATGTCATCTGTTAATAGATGGAACCTGAGGGAGAACTCTACGTTATTCAATGCGATTGTCACAAAAGTACTTTTGTTTGAATACTTTTATTTTATTACCAATCACAACTATATAACAAGTATAACTATCCACTCTACAACGTTACTGTGCGAGAATACTTTTAAGTCGTTCACGTTTTAAAGTTGAAGCAGTTTTTAGTTTTCACCTCATTCTCTAGGCTTTTTTTCTAAACCACTATCTCAGGCTTTTACCAGTCAATTTTTATGTTTTCTGTAAGAATCTCATTGCAAGACATTTAGTTTAACGAAATAGCATAAATATAATTGAGGTAGTTATTACGGTATGAACTTTAGTGTATATGTTCCGTGTCTTGTTTTTGTTAGAAAGTTAGATTAAGATGAAGCGAGGTGAGACACAGCCGGTGTTATTTTGAAGACCTCCTCCTGCTCAAGTCGAAAAAGGTAGTGAGATAGGAGTTGTGTGATGATTGGACCTGTACATATCGGAAAGTAATTTGGTGCGGGCTGGAGGGCCCTTGACGACCTCCTCAAGATAAGGTTGACGTCGCGCCAATCTTCTCTGTTTGTCCCATCAGCCTCCAGACCCACATCCAATAAACCTCACCCAGGCCTCTGCGCGCACCCTTCCACCGGCCTTCCCACTCCAGTGCCCCGTACTTCATAGTAAACCTGTCAATTCATCCAACAAATTAAAACAATAAATAGTCGTTTCCTCAAAAAGTATAATATTTATATTGAAAAAAAAAACAATTTGACATAATTTAGTCTAAGGAAATTAAAGGTATAATAAAAATAATAGTTTTATACTTTTAATATTGGGAACAATAAATCCAGTCATAATAATTTTTCTAAAAACGATGGCAAACACTCTATTAATTGGAAAAAAACTTAAAATGGTTGATATAATTAAATGTCGGTAGTTGAACGGTTATCTTATGGGATTTGGCACAGTTTCAGGTTACAAGTGAGATTTATGCAGGCTATAAATAAAACAGGGTCCAGCCAGTCGATTCACAGTAAGGCAGTTTGGAGGGTGACATTTTGTTTTTTCTTTTTTAATTTTTTTCGTTATTTTATTTTAAATGGGTTGGTTGAAGAGAGAGAGAGCGCTGATAGAGAGATAGAGTGGACGACAGGGCAGTAAAGCAGATAACAGCTGAATAATGTAGGTGAATCGGCCAAAACCAGGTGAAATGTTAGTTGAATTCGTCACGTTCTCGGACTAACAACTCTTTAGAATCTCTGAGACTAGAAAAAAAAAATTAAGTCACTTAATAATTTTCAATTAATTAAACAAAAGCATCTGTTGTAAGAAAACAATATATACTGCTATAAATATGAAACAGTATAATAGAATATCCTATCCTGTGTTTGATGTATCAAAATGACCCTAGATTAGTCGAGGTTGGTAACAAGTTTTGAACCGTTTAACATGTTTAGTATGAACTGATATGTAGTATGTTAGATTAATAACAACTATGCTGTATGAAGCTCGAGTGGACCAAATTTATGATCGTTTGATGTGATGTTTATGGGCATCTGATGTGGTGTTTATGGCATCTGATGTGGTGTTGAACCCTGTTTTATGCCTCACCTGACTTAATGAGGAAGAACGACAATTTTATTTCCCTACAATCGAACGGCAGGAGTAAAACTTTAAGGTTATATATGGATAGTAAAAATATTATGAAGTTTCACCATCATATTATTCAAATTTATTTGTTTAAAACCTTTTCTTTATAATATATATTTATAATTATAATTAGATTATAATCATCAATTAAAATAAACAGAAACAGTTCGATACTTGTTTCCAACAACCACAGTATGCTTTCGCCTTCAGAGCTGTATTATTTCCGATGAGTAAAATTACAACTATATTATCAGTGATTATTCGACTTTAATCAAGTGAAATTATGAGAACATTTTTTTAAGCTAACATTCTACATTGGAAGTCCTAGATTTTGTCTTAATCAAATGTATTTAGAGTAGCAATCTTTAACGAGTACCTGAAATCATTGAAGCTCGGAGCCAAGAGCATTATGTTATCATTTACAGACGACCTCCTAAGATTTTTTCAACTTCCATGTGAATAAATCTAGGAACACAGTGAGTATCGAACTCAGGACCTACGAGTCCAGATGTGAGCACGGGCTACTCTGGCTCCTAGTAGTAAGTATATAATAAGTTGAAAAACGAAATGTCTACTAAGCAAATAGTTGCAATTTCACGAAGAAGATATTCTGTAATGGTTGTCCTTAGGTGGATATTCTGGAGTACTTGTATTAACTAAGACTTTTTTCTAAGGCATCAAAGTGTATTCCATATCAACTACATTTATAACATCTTTACTTTACAAGAAATTCATTCAAGCTTAAAATGGTATAACATTTATATTTATTGTTTTATTGATTCTGAGATAAATTAAGTTTTGTAAACTGATGATGTATATGTTTTACAAGATTTCACAGTAAACATGTGTCTAAAATACAGTAAGAAATTCAGAACTGCGACTAAGGTCTTTCATCAAAAACAAGTGGTCCTGGTAAGAGATTCACTCTCCCTTCCTAAACTAAATATGACGACCTGATATCTTATAAATTATAAGTACCTCAGACAATGAGAAGCCGCAAGCCATACAACCTCGAATACGACTCGTTTCCCTGACAGACTGACATCCCCATTATTGAAATGTGTACCAACCTAAACAAAAACAGCAGGATGAGAATTTAGCAGTAGTGGGCCTGTGGTCCGGAACTGCTAATTACGACATGCACTGTTGTGCATGGAACTCTTCGTTGGTCGTTGGTAGTCTCAGTCATACTGAAACAAATGATATAGGCCAATGTGTTCTATTAAGAAGGAAGCGAGGCAAGACTCAATGTTAGACCCAGTGTTATTGAGGGCAAAAACTTTGCTGCAAGGGCTGACAGCTGGCAGGTAACTTTTACTTATTTCTTTCTGAACTCTTTTGTTTACCCTGATCTTCTTTGTATAGCCTTTTAAAATGCATTGTTCTATATACTCTTTAAAACATCTCTCTTACGCTCTTTTTTTCTCAATAACACACCACATGTTCTATAACACTTGTTTCAGTATGAGTGACACTTTGACAAAATATCAGTTTTGGTTACGTCTTAGTCACATTTTTGAATTACATATTCAGGTTTTAGACTCTGATGTATGTACGCACTGTGGTGTATGTGAATGTGAATTATAATTTTTCTTGTGAATACAAAACAGCTTTCACTATTTGGTGAATCGAAATAAAATTCGAAGTAAAAATACATTTATGTTAGAAGCAGGATTTTATGATTTTTGGATAAAAATTGGTTATAAGAAAAATTATTTGTAGTACTTTATACTTGTTAAAAAATGCTATCATTTTTCATTTGAGACTCTTACAATAATAGTATGCAATAATAAAAATGTTATGGTTTTTACTGTTAGAGCAAAGTAATGTTCAATGACCAATATAATCACAGAATAAATCACTACCAAAGATAATGTAACATTCATTTACATTTTATCGTTAAAACAGCTTTAACAATTTTCAAAATATGATAAAGTTATCGACAATACATTTCAACTTCATATTAAAGAGAACTGCATAATAAAGATAAGACTTTATATTTTTCACAATATAGATGATATCACTAAAAGGGCTATATCCTATAAAAATATGCATCTTCCGATTTCGATAAAACGAAGCATATTTGGAAGTATAAATCAAACAATATTTCAACACTTCAACTTCTTCAGTAGATTTTATAACATTCTAATGAGAGTGGAGGGGAAGTAGTTTTACTCTAGTTAAAACCATTCAACGATTTTCATAATGCATGTTGTTAGACCTGTATCAGAGTCATTGAATCAATTGATTGTGTTCATTTGATTATAATTTTACTAATCTTTTACAATAATTGCTTTATAATCAAATAGGTTACACAGAAATATCATTTTTTAACAGGCTTATCAACAACTGACACCAATTACTCAATTAGGAATAAACAGTTAGTGAATTAGAAACAGCTAAAAGTTAAGTTACACCACTGTAAAAGTTCGAACTTTTATTTTTTTTTTTTTACAAAAATAGAAGTAAAAGTAAAACAACTTTACAGAATAATTTTAAAAAATATGGTATTTTTATCATACATTTTTTACATATATATTCGTATAATAGAATTTGAATATATTAGCATACCAAAAATCAGTTGTTTGATTAATTAGTTGAGGTTAATAACATAAACAATTTTTTTTCTCTATTTATCAAATACTCTGCGTGGAATGATGAAATTCAAACAAAGTTGTGAGAGGAGATGGGAAAATAAGATTGGAAGCGTATAGCTGGGCGGAGAACCACAAAGGTGTTTAATTTGACATCAGGCAGTTTTGATAAAAACTTTTGCTTCCCCATTATCCCAAACCGCAAGCACAAGTTCTTTTAGTTTTGAATAACCATATTCCTCTTTATAAGTTCACTTGATTCTAAATAGATTTTTCTCTCGTATTTTTTTTGTTAATATAGTTAAAATGGTTTGAAGAGAATATTCTTTTTTTAGAAAAAAAAAAAAAATTGTAGTGATCTACACTCACCTTTACTGTATAACAAACTTATTATCAGCATTAATCAACAATTAATTAAATTAATTCATTACTTTATCAACAAGTTATGGCAAAATTTGTGTCCATAATTTGTTTGGGTTATCAATTCAGAGCGTTTACAAAAACATTTTATAATAATGCAACTGCCAACAGATAGAATAATTTCTACCTGTAGATCTATAGAAACAGATATGAAAGTTTTTTGTTCTAATAATAATATATCTAAAAATTATCTTCAAAATATTCACAATAAATTAACCGGAAATATTAAAAATAGTTATTTAATTTTGAGTTCATAATTTTTTGACTAAATTTGAAATAGTTTTATTTGAAATAGTAGGTAATTATCTTGCCTGCTGTAAGTATCTTTAGGTATGATTAATGTCATTAATAATTGATATTGGTTAATATTTTGATAAGATATTAAAATTTTATTTTCGTTTTGAAAAAAATTTGGTCTCAATAAATCTAAGGCAAAAAATCGGAAAAGTAAATACAGATTGAACTTAATGTTTTTATTTTCAGTTTTAATTTCCATTGTGATAAACCAAAATAATGAAATTTTTATTAAGTAATACTGACAAAAGGCTAGTACTAAACACTACATCTTAACTTTCTAAAAATATTAGAAAAAGGGGAAAAAGTAGTACTTATTTTGATATCTGTTATGATAAATCATCATTCGTAAAAAGAAAAAAAACGAGTTATTTCTTACATAAAGTAATATAAATAAGTAAGGAATCAGGAAAATGACTAAGTTCTTTCAACCAAAACAAGCGGTTTTCATCAGAGTCCAAGAGATATTGCCAGTATTGCTTGAAAGATTTTAGTCATTTTTTTTTATTTCTTACGTGATTTTTGTTTCACATGGTTTTTGGGATATCTTGTTACAAGGAATATATATCTGTCAAAAATGCCAAATTGTTCCGCTAAACGGAAAGAATTATAAAGAGGTTAGAAAATTTTCAAGTAACGTCCACGCGCCCGCACGCATTCATACACAGTGGGCATGCCTATCATATTTGATAATACAATATCAAAAACAGATTGAGGAGACCCTGAAACATGTTAACTGCTATCTGAACAGTAAAAATCTAAGAATGGTTTAGACTATAATGTAAACATATTATGAAAACAAATTGTTTTAACATTTAAATTTTGAGTGGTGTTAAAATGATGGCACCTTTTTTTGATTTAATAAAACTAAAACACATGTTCAACCCAAATGATTGGTGCATATGTATTTTTATCAATAATTTAATCTTAAATGTTTAAATTATAAATGGAATAAGAATCACTGAAACTAATTAAACGAATACTAAATATTGCTGAATACATTGAATCTAATAGTCAAACTTTCCCAAGATGAATTTTTTTTCCTCTTGGAAATATATATATATATATATATATATATTGCGTGTATACTGGCAGCAAGTCTTCTTTTAAACAAGTGTTGTTAAAAAGCACAGCGGCTTCAGCATTAATAATCTTTTTAGAAAGATGTTCTATTTGCCTTATTATTTTCTTATAATTCACTGGTAGCTCAAAAATTAATCTACCTAATTCCATGACAAGAATAGGAAAACAATCTTCAAGAGACCTAATGTAACAAACTATATTTGACACTACACTAACACAAACTAGGTTAAAGAACTAAATGGAAACAAGCTTTCGGCCACATTGGCCATCATCAGGTAAACAATAAACAATACAGTAAACAGTAAACAATAAAACGAAACAATTAAAACAATTAAAACATAAACCAAAAATTAACAACAAACTAAATAAGCACAGTTCAAATAGTGGCAGCGTGTAACTGTCAAAGCAGCGCTACATGCGCGCACCCACGCGTTAGACAGTTGAACCACTCCAGCACTTCTCGCCTTCGACAGGTCACAACAAGGGAGAGTTCCGAACAAATTTTATTTTAGGTTCGAAGGTCCTAGAACTCGGGATGACGAACATGTCACTGATTTGAGAGTTCAGCGCGGGGCACAAATCTTTGATTAATAAAGCCTCTAGTATTTGTAGCCTGCCTCGATCACTGTTCTCAGCCAAAACTGAGGTTCCCTCTACTAGCATATTTCTAGTGAGGGCACCTCCGTGTTCTATCTTAACATGGTCCTTAGGGGCTCCTGTGGAGAGATGGAGGGTTAGACGCCTCGACAGCTTCGTTGTTGTCATACCGATGTAGGTAGAAGGAAGGGCTGCACAGTTCCCTTGAGTACATGAAAACTTATACACCAGGTGACTACGCTGAATATATATATATATTCATATATATATATATATATATGAATATATATATCTAATATATATCTACTATATATATATATATATATATAGGAGGCAATTATCTGTCTTCTCAAAGCTCGCTCTCCTCCTGGCCTTAACTTGTACCGTTAATTTAATTTTTTACTTATTTTTTTTTAATAATTTATTTATTTATTATTTTTTAATTTTTTTTTATTTATTTATTTTTATTTTTTTATTAATTATTTTTTTTTTATTTTTTAATTGTTAATTGCTTCATTTACTATTCTTCTCCTTCTGTTATTTTTATTTGCTTTTATTTTTTCTTTTTAGTTATTATTCTCTTTGTAGTTAGTAGCTTACCTAGGGCGGCCGTCAGAGTGCGCGCGTGTTCGTTGCATTTGGCCTACCACTCAGTTAGCTTCAGCTACTCAAAGGGACTACTTCTACCCGATGACGACGACTGTCGAAATATCGTTGTGAGTCTTTTGTGTGTGTCTTTATTTGTGTTTTCTCTTTCCTGTGTGAAATATATATATATATATATACTATATTTATATATATATATATATATATATATATATTAGGTGTTACTTTCGCCAACTTCTATATGTGCCATATTGAGAATTTAGTGCTTGCACAAGAATCGATATGCAAACCAAACATGTATTGTAGATATGTCGACGACTGTTTTATTGTGGCCACAAATTTAGAACACATCGACACCTTAAGAAATGCATTCGAAGCAATCTCTGTCCTCAAGTTCACAATAGAACTCTGTACGGAAAAAACAATCAACTTCCTGGATGTCACTATTAATGAAAACATTGATCACTATACAACATCAGTTTACGTAAAACCTACAAAAGGTGGAATCTATTTGAACGCTCGGAGTGAATGCCCTAACAGGTATAAAGATGGAACAGTACGAGCACTCATACATCGAGCTTTCAAAACTTCTTCAAATTGGTTTCTTTTTAATATTGCAATAGAAAGGATAAAACAAGTTTTAATTAACAATGGATACAGCAATAGATACTTCGACAATCTCTTACACAAATATATTTCCAGATTCAAACACCCGAAGGACCAGCCACACACCCAAGGTACAATACAAACGGTCTACTATAGAAACCAATTTTCCAATCATTACAAAACCGATGAAAGAATACTGAAGACCATTATTAAAAACAATACGAAGTGCAACAATTCTGGAGACCAACTGAAGATTAGAATTTACTATAGAAGTTTTTGCACAACACACTTAATAGTCAAGAATAATTTACTGCAAAAACCACTCTTGCAAAAGACCAATGTGGTATACCAATACAATTGTACCATAGGAAACTGTGAGTTCCTTAAATCATGCTACATTGGTTCTACAGCAACAACATTATCCAGGAGATTAACAATGCACCTGACTGCAGGTGCCCCGAAAGAACATACGCAGAGCACCCATAGCCTCAAGCTAACCAGGGAAGAATTGAATAAAAATATCACATTACTTTATCAAGAAAATGACCTGAGAAGGCTACACATTCTGGAAGCGCTGTGCATAAGAGAAAAGAAGCCGAACCTGAACAACCAAACCACGAGCTTCTCAAGAATATTAAAACTGCATGCAGGAACGTAGGATAATATTAAGTTCAATCCCTGATTATTTTCAAATTCGTTAGTACTTTTAATTAATAGCAACCCTGAGGACCGTTATAACCTGTATAACCTCCCACTCAATTCATGTAAATATTTCTTATTCTGTTAGGATGTTAATAATTGTGTTAATAATTTAGATAGTTCTTATTTTTGTATTTGAGTTCTGTTATGAATTGTTATTAGTGCCTGAAGATGGTCAGAGCTGACCGAAACGTCGTATATAATTAGTATGTAAGGTTAATTTGTTTGTTATAGTTAAAACTTGTTAGTTAATAAAATGGAAGTCAAGAATAAATCTTTTGGTGAATTACTTTATATTTTACCAGAAAGGTGGAAATCCATAGTGAGAAAACTTGAAAAATTAACTCGGAAAAGAACAAAAGTTAAAATTGGCATAATTTTTAATAAAACATGTTTGATTGAAGGTCTGCTCCCAAAATACACAAATATATATATATATATATATAATATATATATATATATATATATATATATATCAATAATCAAACCACAATATGAAAATGGGAAAACAAGACTAAGATCTTTCAACCGTAACAAGCGGTGTTTATGTGAAATCTTTTTGTACATATATGTATATTTTGATGTGCATGTAATTCTGAAATGAGTTCATGATATAGACTGGGAATTGTAGCATGATTCATGCAAGCTGTAATCAGAAGAGAGAAGTTTTCTACTTGAGCGAGGCAATATAAGAGATATGGTGCATACAGTGAAGTTTGACATGAGAATGATGTAATCATCACGAAACACTTTGGCTTCCTTGTGCACACTTACACTCTAGTACGCTTTCAGAAATCCTACTCTAGAATGTTCACTCAACTTTAAGAAGAGTGAAAACCTGTCCTAGTACAAGTTGATATCATGTCATGTAACTAATCAACGCTATTTAACATTGAATTATTTTATGTGAAAATTAAGAAAAACTTAAAATACGTTATTTTTGGGAGAAGTATAAATAAAAAATAATTCAAATATATCTTCAACCCTTTATTACGTAGACATGTACTTTCTTTGTACAGGTGTTGCTGTATTTGAATTTAATCTATGATGATATTTCTTTCTTCCAAGGCTGGCATTTTCCGGTTAATGATAATAATAATGAAATGTATCAAATATGACTATGGATAAAACATTATTTATTTCTTATGAAGTAGTTATTTCCATTCATCTGTTTGTGCACTAGATAGTCCATATTAATGGGTTTTATTTGACAAGAAAACGAAACAAAGTCAACAAAACCACTTTGCGTAATTTTAAAATACACATTGAGATCTTTCGACGAATATTGGTGTAGCTACAGTCAGAATTTTTTTTTATAATATTTTTTACTTGTATTTAACCTAAAAAAGTACCTTATTTATAAGTTGTTTTCAATATCACAAACATTTTGGATATTGCATATGTAATTTAATAAATAAAGAGTTAATAGAGTTTTAAAAGATTATAGGATTGTTGTTGGTTTGATTTTTATTTGAAGCTATATACCAGAAGGAGAAAGAATTTGTATTCAACTAGCGGTCTCAAACATATGCTATCAAATGTATTGGTTCTAAAAACAATATGCAACGATTACATTATTTGAAAGAAAGAGGAAACTGAGTAGTAAAACGTCTGAGACACTGGCTTTCAGCATAAACCGAATTAGCAAAATAGACGAAGTCTACGAAATCGTATCGTCGACTCAAAGTGTAGTTGGAAAAACAACATGAAATAAAAAAATACTGGCTGCAAAAGTAATTTTAATGAGGTTATTTTATAAAGATTTTATAAAGCTATGCTCATTAAGAAGAAACTGATACTTTGCATAGAATAATTAAACACAAAATAATGTTAATCAATTATTAAAATGCTATTATTATCCTGATATTATTTGAGTATATGAGTTGAAGATTAAATTCATTTTGGACGAATGCTTGTTATTCTCTAAAGTATTGTGTATATTGGATTCAGGATGGGGTTTCCAATTTCCTCGGAGTAAGAATTTGAAATGAGATAGATAAAAGGGATGCTTTGAAGAAGAGAGGACGTAATCGAAAGATTTGATCAATTACTGTTGAAACACACTCTATATACGAGATAGCTAACAGGGAATTCAAGTTTCTTTTGATCCTCACTTTTTAATTAAAAATATGCTACGTTTAAGAGCCAAACTTTTTGTTACCAACTATTATTTAACTTTTGACTTTTGACAATTGACGGTCTAATTCAATTGTTCTGACTACTTTAAACGTTCCTTTGATAAAAGACCAGCCTGTGATGTTTACAGAAAAACTTCCAATGAAACTTCTCTATGCTAAATGAAAAAAGTTATATCATACCAATACATGTATTATACTCGTAAGCATAAAGAGGCATAATCGTCCAAAAGATTATTTCAAGTATTTGATAAATTTTCAAATCTTAGGTTCCCAGAACAATACTTTCTTGTTGATGTTGTGCATATTTGGTGTACGCGTACAATCTACTTTTTTTGTGTATGAATTAAAAAAATGAATTTAATCCATTAAAAATTGTGGATTGTAGCGAATATACAAGTTTTTCAATACGCACCAACCAACCCACACACGCAAACATCATCGATAAAAAGTCATACAAGGATTTTGGGAACCTTTTAAATCTGTCAAAATCTGGTGATCGATTTTTTCATAATGACAATATTTTACTTCTAGTAAAGTAAAAAATCAACTACTTATAAATTATATAACTTAGATTTCTTTATTTTTTTCTGCAATTAAAAATCATAACTATTTAATTTCTTCCAGCGACAAGAAAACTCTCACCTGCTCATCATCAGGACACTTCTGTCTCAATCACTCATATACTCGTATTATCTGACACTATATTTTATTCAGGGATTTTTTCTTTTTACTTCTTCATTAATTAATGTGTGCATATTTCTCACAATTAAATTTCTTCAGCTCTTGATACTTCTTCAATGTTATCAAAATTATAGTTTTATTCTTAAATTTTTTGATGTTTACTTAAAAAAAAACTATTTATTTTATTTCACATAATATACAATCATAATTATGATAGTCCTACAACGATCGTCACATTCCTCGTTAAACGGATTTTTAAAAAATTTTCTATTGTAATTTCCACTTATAGTTTTAAGTAATTGATTTCTTTAATTTTTAATTTAGAAGCACTTAAATACAATATTAATTCCATTAATCAACTTAATTTTTAGTTGTTAAAAAGATTCATATTCACAATTATAAGAATGAACAAGACTACAATCGTATGAAATCATCAGCTTTCAACTATTAACATTATTGCAAATTCATGGATTATTCTTATACTCGTATATCTAAATTTAACAGATTATATTTCGCATAATTGTTACAGAAACACAATCTAATAATAACTGAAATATTCCAACACTATACATTTACTTACATTTTTATATTTATGATATATTATTAAACGACTTCGTAAAAGTAACATTGAAGTATATAAAAAGCAAACGCAATGGAAAATTACACTATACAAGCCATTTTAAAAAGTTTCGTGATGACCAAAATGGAAAGGATATTTTTTCTTGTAAAAATATTTCTAAGTAATTAGTTAAATGCTATAAAAGTTCAGAATCAATCACTCAGAGCACTCTAAGTCTTAATTTAGTCAAAATTAAATGCTTTTAATATTTCTAATGTATTTTGATCAACTGTTTATTCTGAATTTATACATTGGTATTAAATTATATAATTAAATAAAAATCGTCTTCTTACATTTTTTTCATTTTTAATTCAGAAGAATGATGGAAAGGTATTATAAATGATTGATTCTAAGGCGGAATGGAGAAGAAAGGGACATTCTTATGATTGTGTAATATTAGCGGTGTAAAAAAAAAATGTGTTCAATGATAGGGAGGGTTCGCTTGTAAGGAATGAAAAAGAAATTAAAAGAAGGATAGAGAAGGTAGGAAGGAGAAATGTCAGAGATGAACAAATTGGATCAGACTAGCCGGAATGAGGTTTTTATACGGTTTCAGAAACCAAATCAAACTTAAAGCAATACTCTCGGTTTCTGTCAAAATACCTGGCACATTCCCATTGCTCTTTTTATTCTATTGGCGAAACAAGCTTCTTTTTCTTTCAGCAGGAAAAAAAAAACAGAACAAATAATCTGTTTAATTTAATCTTCTTGAGGAGTAATTGAACCATTCTTGATTCACATAGATTATTTAAAATTTTACATAGATACCTGTCCAGAGAAATGAAAGAAAATTCTCGACATATGGAAAAAAAACTACTTTGGATTATCATTACTGCAATGAAAATATGATGAGCGAAAAACAGGTGTTTACGTTCCTCCTCTCAGCCCCATGTCTGGATGAACTGAATACACTGGTGGAACATCATTAATATTCTTTCCATATCATTTCGCTAACTGATGACAAAAATTCTCCTTTGCATGTTTTTACTAAACCCTCAACTCTATTGAATTATTCATTATTTTATTAATTCAACTCCTTTATAATAATTTTTCACGTAGGGTGAACAAATTGATATGACATTCCAAACAGGTGAAACTTTTGCCATCAGGTTGAATCGATTGTGCTAAATCAGTGATTCCCAAACTTTTTCGAGCGACCGCCCCCTTGGGTCCGTAAACCTATACTCAACACTCCTCAATAATCAGAATCTTAGACTAAATAACGAAATGAGTAACATTTTAATAATTAAATTAATATAATGAATAATCGAATATTTATTTATATTCCAATATATGTATTGTTTCATGGCATATTTATGCAGAAGAATTAACACACAATAAAAGAAACTTAGATGAGAATATCCTTTTAACATAAAAATAAATTATGGAAACAAATAATTTTAAGAAACCTTTTCCTAGAAGTTTACATGTGGTGTTTTCACTTAAATTTAGAAATTATATTGCATGAACATTTTCAATTTATGGAAATAGAATCCCAACTCCTTTTTGCATTAGCACCCCCCGATATCAAAGTACCGCCCCCAGGGGGGCGGTACCGCCCACTTTGGGAAACACCGTGCTAAATAATTAAATTTTAGCTGGATCCATCTCTGGGTATTTCTGTATTATTTTAAATTATGCCCAATAATCTGGTATTTAAAATTGCCATAACGTAGGACAAATGTAATTTTGACTTTTTTTTTATTAGATAAGGACCATGAGATACAAAGGTGATATTAAATTTCTCTTTAATCACAAATATGGATGTTTCTCTTTGTTGAATTTGTGGTGCATCTATCATTTTATATTTCTACAATTACAAACCTCTGCGTTATTCTAGATTTTTTTTTTCATTTGAAGAGATAAAGTTAGTTCTTTTGCTCATTGAGATAGGTGTATTATAGCAGGTAGCGTGATTGTCTTTAGTGTTGATGTTTGCAGGTTCGAATACTAGTGATGAGTTTATATTTCTCAAATTAGAATAAATGAGATGGTAAATCTTGTGGAAAGCTGTTACTCGGAGACGACGAAAAGCTCTCGGTCCTTCCTGTCTCACAAAGCAGTACAGATAGTGTCAGGTAGTCAAATAATCTTGAGAGAGGTTACAGCTAGTGCTTTTGATAGGTATTACGAATAAACTATTAGTGTGGTTAAACTAGGTGCCAAATATAAATGAGCCTAAAAGTCTTAGGAATCAGCAATAAATATTTATCTTTGTGTTTATACAAACAAAAATAATCGGATTTCTCAATTAATTTCAAATATGTTATCACTATTCTTTTAAAATTGTTTTCTTCTTGTACTTCTTTGAATTTATTTTAGCCTGGATTCTTATAATTTCATTACTTTGTAGGACTGTGACAATTTTTCTTAACCATCCTCCTTTACTTTTTAATCTTCTTAAGTTTTTTTCGCATTGTTTTCTCATCAATATAATCAACGAATATCTTGTTTGAGATCAAAGGATATCCTTTGTAATTTAAAGTGGAGAGGTAAAATTAATTTAAAAAGAATTAGAAACAATGGATAAACTTTAAGAAGAGCAGTAAATTAAAGGAAATAAAAATAATATTTTAGAACTCAAATAATAATGAAATTAGAAACTGGTGAGCAAGCATAAATTACCCGAGGACATCAATCAAACAACAACAACAATTTAGTATCGGAAGGCTCTGGCAAAACTGGTGGGTTTTGCATTGTTATATGAGATTCTTTTGGAATCTCACATTAGTTTGTATTGGTATTTGTTTGTGCTTGATTATTTCTCACAATGTTAATTGTGATAGACAAGTTCTTCAGTCTTTTTAACATTTGAATCAATAAAAAATGAATCCATAACATGCCTTTCTGATGATGAATGATAAAATATTGAAGTGAGTCTCTGCCGGTATTTGTCTTGTGTTGGATGTAAATATAATTGTGAACTTGAAGAGTAGGCCTTTAATTATACAAGCTTAGTCAAAATCCTTTCTTGTTTTCATCGTTATCAACTTATTTGTTATTTTTCCAAACCATCCCACGATTGTTTTAATTTTTTTTTGTAATAATAAACATTTATAAAATAATTATTATAATTATATCATTGTATAAATTTTGGACCTTCTAATTATACAAACTTTGTCAGAAAAATAATTATCTGAAATTGTTTGATCACCCAATAACTATTTGAAGGTCTGTGAATTAAATACCTCTAACATTAGCAATAAAGATATTAACAGTTTAAATATATGAAATATGAAACCAAAACTAGTACAAAATTAAGCACAGATACATAAATATGTAAAAATCTCAACTTAAGTGAGAGGTTTACTTGTGCTTTTGGAGCTTGTTCAGATCTGGGGATTCAGCAGTGGTTTTCATTTTGATTCAAATTGAGACAAGTTTGCAATGAAACAAAATGACTATTGCAGGATGTATATTAATTTTTTGCAACTTTAGGATACTGTTTTTTCAAATACTCGAGAACATGTTTTCTGGTTCTTAAGATTTGGTTTATAGTATATACCTAACTAGCTTAATTATCTGGAACAGGTTATAGTCACATTCCAATTACAATATTTCATCATTATTATCTTATACTTAACGTGAAGAAAGTTATTTTTTTTTTGTTATTGCTGAGTTTGACCGTGAATATGAAAACTTGAAACAGCTTCTAAAGCCAATGTTAACTTTCAATACTTCAGATAAATTTTGGGCTTATATGATCTTTTAGGGCTCCTGTTCCGAGAAGGGCCGTTTATTCTAGTTGTTGACACCATAAATAAAGTTGGGGAACTTATATTTCCTTTTTCCTACTTACGTATCTCGTATCTCTGGCTCATATCTCTGCATACTGCTGCAGAGTTCATTGTAGCTGCAGTTACTTATATATTATTTTTTATTACTAAGTTATCTGTGTTAATATTTCGTAGTATATATTAATTTTTAGTTAAACATTTGGTTTTAAGCAGTTGATCTTTATACTAGTTTTTAATGCTTAAGAAAACTGATTGATTCATATAGAAAATGTATTATTAAGATAGTAGACTGCATTTTATTCACTGGTTTACTTAAATAACACATATTTTTTTTGTAAACTATTCCAATATTCTTCACTAAAATCTCACAAAATGCTTGTTATAATGCCATAACATTGTTTGAATCTGTTGCTGAAGTGAGTCCAGTCAGTGGAATCTTAAAACGATAGGAAGCAAGAGTGCATTTGTTGTACCATTGTGACTATCTGAGCATCCACTCTTACATTTAAATAGATAATACCACTAAAAGTTAGTTTTCTATGAATAAAAAGTTTTGAATCGTTCAATATTAATTAAAAACTTTTAATTAACGTCAAAAAAGTTGATAATATTGTTGTATTGAGTTTATGATAGTGAATTTTAAAACTGAAGCTGTTTCTAGTGCGAATATTAATATTCCAATCTGTTGAACATTTTTCACTCAAGGACAACAATAGTTGATATTCCTACAGTAACATATGACTTACACAAAGAATTCGGTGCTATTACCTAATTCTCTAAATGACATATGTAGAAATAAATAAAAGTTACGACCATTATACTCTATTTGGTTGTTTATATTTTCATGTTATGAGTGAATAGATATTTGTTCGCATGTTTTTAATAAGTATCTTTAATAAATCTCTTAAATGGGAAGGGTGCAGAGGAGAATGTATATGATAAATAACATAAATATTCTCTTCTACCGATAAGTTTTTGAAGTGGAATTCTATCCCCAAACCCATTATCCCATTGGGTTTGTTTAGTGTTTTTAAAAATTTGTTTATTATTTTAAGGTGGTGTTTTACAGAATTGTAGTCTTCATTAATATTTCTGCTGTACTGCATGAGGATTTTAAAACTTCTGATACTATCGGTTTTAGAAGAGTACCTACTTTGTGAATTTTTACTCTTACATAAATATATCAAGGACTTAATATTTCCATAACTCTTTGTTTTTCTGTATTTATTGATTTGTTAATTTTTTTATTTCTTTTTTTAATTTACTTGTACTATTTCTAGAGATTGTTTTAAACTTAGTGCTGTCACTTTGTATCAGAAGGGCTATGAATGTCGACGAATTTGTTCGTGTTATTATCTCTTTTAATGAGTACTTATTTAATAATCTTTAATCTTTTTACCAGCTTCTTTGGAATTTTTTGTGTGTCACTGAACTCTTAGAGTTCTAAATTAAAAAGTGTTAAATTGTTGTTATAATTGTTAAATTATTATTTTTCTAAACCATCTCACGATTGTTTCAATTTCTTTTGTATTAATATACATTATTGAAATAATTATTATAATTCATTGTATAATTTTTGCGACCTTCTAATTATACAAACATTGTCAGAAAAATAATTATTCGAAATTGTTTGACCACCCAATAGCTATTTGAAGGTTGTGTGAATGAAAATACCTCTAACATTAGCAAAACAAAATCCTGTTAACGTCATTATAAACACGAAGTTAAATAATATTTCAAATCGAAGAATCCTGTCTCATGAAGTCTGAATTTTTTAGGGTTTCTTAAATTAAATTTAGCTTTGAAAGATAGAGTTCAAGTAGAAATTAAAGTATACAAAATGATGTAACGCATATATTACTAAATACATAAATAAAATACGTTTCATACATTAAAATCCTACTCTATTTTACTAATCATAAGTAATAAAGATGAAGAATATCTTTCCTACGAGATAACATCGTGTTTTACTTAATGAAATGCTAACTTAACCGTGTTGTATTTATATAGAGTTTGTTATTCTATTCTGTTTGAACTGTTTAGAACAAATCTTAGATAGGATTCTCTTCTTTAAATAGTTTGTTTTATCTCTGGCTTTAGTTTTCTTCAATATAACTTTAAAAAAGTTTGAAAATAAACATATCGGAATTTTGTATCCTCTTTTCTATTTAGTGAAAGAATTCTTTTTTTCGCTTGTATGTTATTTTTCTTTGAACTGATAAATTTTAAATGCTGATAAATGTAATTGCTGGATAATATATTTGATAATACTACTTTAACTAATACATCTTTGAGATACTAGGACTTACACGATACATTTCTACATTAAATATATTTTTCACATAAATGTTTCTCAATGACTTATTTTTATAAGTTAATTATTAAATAGAAATTACAAATTTTCAAAATATAATTTTCGAATGGGTTGAATTGCTCGACTGCTTTTTTTGATTTCATATTCACTTAATATAAGTCCGTACTTGCATGTAATGAATTAAATACACTTTATGCATTATAATAATTGAATTTATAAAGGAGAAAGAACTTTTCCTGTTCAAACAGATATCAGATGTGAATTAAAGAATCCTATTAATCAACAGCTAATGAACAGATATTAATTGTAAAATAAATTCTTTTTTGTAATACTCCCGCCAAGAAAGTGCATTTTAATGACGAGGTTCGGGACTTTGGTCTAACGGAAACTGAAATACGAATTTTTGTGAGTATAATAACTTTTTTTTAGTTTTTGAGATATCTAAACAACATCTATCTAAACAACAAAGTTGTTTGCAAAATATATTTCATCAGATTAATGGGACTTCAAAACTTCTAACTCCGTTGAAAACTCGGTGTCAAAACTTGATTTTATCTATAAGGTAAAGGAGAGCACAAAATAGAAAGGAAGTTATAGACAAAAGAATTATCCATAGATTATTAGATAAATTATATAGATTTAATTGGATAATAAAAATACTTACTGGAGTATGAGATTAAAGACAACATAAGGAATAAATAATAAAATTAGAGTATGAAGTAAATAATGAACATCAATCTGAAAAAGAACTAAAAAATATGACATTTAAGATCACTACGTATTGAATATACCTTGAAAAATACTAAGGATTTCAGAACATGTTCTACTTTCTTTCTCTTATTCTCACTGTATCGCTCCCTCCCCTCGCTCCTTCCCTCTCTCCCCCTCTCACCTTCCCCCCCTCTCTCTCTCACTCTCTGTTTAATTACTATGAGTTACAGTCAACAGAACTACTGCTGGTTGAACAAACAAAAACTGAATTGAATACACTTTTCAATCGCAAGTCATACCATAGTTGTATTTGCGTTAACTCTACTTTCTAAACGGTTTTCTACTTTCCAAAATTAAACTGACTTTTAAATTTAAAAGTAGATGTTCTTGATCATCATTGTAAGTTTTCGAATTACGTTCAAGTACACTTATCCTTTTAGAGAAAATTTATAGAAAAACTAAATCCCGGTCATTACAACTTACCTGAGCTCTCATTCTAGTTATCTGATTTTGTTGACATAGCCAGAGAAGTCGGCCTTAGCAACACATTGAGCTAGACCAGGGGTGTCAAACTCATTGTGGTTTGGGGGACCGAATACATCTTAATCTGATCTCAAGTGGGCCGGACTAGTAATATAATTGCAAAACAATAAGTCACTTTTTTCTTTGTATTAGTCACTAATACTAATAATTAGTGCAAAGAAGAATAAGTCAATTATGCAAATCTTTATTAAAATCCGACACTCTGTATCCAATTTTATTCTTATTGACAGAGAAATTTCGTCGCTGGTGAAGGTGCGAGGAGAACGGAAAAGTGGACAATGCGCCAACAGACTTTCAATTCAACCACCTCCTTGTGTTAGTTCTGTCACCGTGTTGCTTTAATGTTGTCTATGCAAACAAAAACACTTTGCCCCAAACGGACAATGTAAGAATCACAGGTTTTAAAGAAAATTAGAGCAAACATCATTTTTTTTTTATAATAATGCAGATAAATTCCCCAGGACGTACTGAACCCCAAGGTGGGCAGGATCCGGCCCGCGGGCCGTATGTTTGACATCCTTGAGCTAGACCATTAAAGTCGCGTGGAATTTCATACCACTTTCTTTTATTAATATTTATTTATTTATAGAATTTATAAGGTTTCATCTGTTCTGAATCATTAGTACAGACTTTAAAGTATTCTCCATGTTTGTCCCATCTAATTCATCAACAATCCAGACTGATTGATTTTCTAAATCAATTTTTTATTAAATTGCTTACTTATTTTATATTATATTTCCTATAACACCTTGATTTTTTGTTTGTATATAACACTATTTTTTAATTTGAACTCTACTAATTTCTGATTAGCTGGTACAATTTTTTTTGATATAAACCGAAGTTAGAGTTATAAAAATATATTAAATTTGGATTATTCCTGTTAACTATGAAACGGAATAAATATATAATGCACTTATTTTAAATATAAACTCATTTATTGTTTTCTATAGAATTCTGATTCGCTCTAGATAGGAATGATTAAGATTGTTTTAATAGCTGCTCAAAGGTTGTTCAAGTCAAAGAGACTGTTACCCGATCAGCAAGTGCCCCTGCAAGAGGACTCAAGCTTAGGTAACAGGCCTCTCAAAATTGTTGACTCCTTAATTAACCTCCACTCCTCCCGTCTCATAAATTCTTCCATAGATATCTAATGATTTTTAAGGACCTTCCTAATTTTTTTCTTTTGTACATCTATAAATTCTTGAAGAAAAGAATCCATAAAGGAAAATAAGAATTTCGTAACACGATAGTTATGTTGAAAATGGTTGTGGATATTTTAAGGATATACTGTCATTTATAGGATTTTCCGTCAGAAAATAGAATAATCTTAGTTGTTTAAACTTTTCAAGAGGCCTGCTACCGATAGATAAGGTGTGTTATCAAGGATTATATGTCTCCTCCCACCCTCAGTCTTCCATTACTGGGAAGCTCTCTTTTATTTCTTTTATGCCTGTTTAATACCATTTATAGTTCTTTTCAACTTTTATATTGTTGAATTATTTATAAAGTTATTTACTTGGGTATATCGTAGAAATTTATATTTATATTGTAGTATATTTGTCATTTAGAAAAATCTCAATCAGACTTAATAGAAGTTCAAATGTCTCAATGGAAAAGTGCAAGTAAATATGTATATTTTTGATTTGAAAATATAATATAAAAGTAAGCACTAGTACAAAAAAATACAATTTTAAAATTCTAATGTAGTGCAATCAGTTATTATGTGGTATTTACTCATTGTAGGGTAAAAATGTAATGAAATGGTCTCCACATATAAAAATTTAATGATATAAACAACGCGTTTCGAACACGTAGTGTTCTTCCTCAGGCATTAACTAAAAAATACAATGACACTAGAGAGTTATCTATAGTACAAAGTAAATAAGTACAAAAAATAATATAAATTTTTTTTTAATTTTATACGATCCTTAGGTTCATACTTTCTGCCTTATTTTATTTTATATTAATTTTTGTACTTATTTACTTTGTACTATAGATAACTCTCTGGTGTCATTGTATTTTTTAGTTAATGCCTCAGGAATAACACTACTTGTTCGAAACGCGTTGTTTATATCATTAAATTTTTATATGTGGAAGACCATTTCATTAGATTTTTACCCTACAACAATTTAAAAATTTATTTTTACTGATTTTTTTGCAAAAAAAATTCTCAAATATTTTTATTTAGTAGAACTTTACTAAATTAATTAATTAAGCCCAAATGCCACACGATTCAGGCTTAAAATTTAGACACATTTCCCACTAAAAAAACGAAGAAGAGATTAAAGTAGGATATTAGAATAATCATTACTCTTGAAAGTATCAGAAACTTTTAAATCAATGCGTACATGAAAAGATGCTCAAATATTGTGATTAATTACACTGTTTATGACTTTACTTGTTTATGACTAATGAACAAAGATTTAAGTATAATGAATCTTTATCGGTCTGATAAGGCTTGGACTGACAGGTTGTGTTCTTACCAACAGTACTTAAGATAGAAGGTTTGAATCTTAGTCGTTACCTCTAGACTTTTTATGTGGGATATAGAAAATCGTGCGATCATCCCTTGGAGAGAATAAAAAGTGGCCGCTCTTGAGCCTTTACGTTGCCAAGCACTTGTTATAGATAGCCAGGTATTCTTATCAATTTAAGTGAGGCTATTGACTTATTTGCGAGTGTTTAAATTACTCGCAAGAAATCTTTTAATCTATTAGAATCTGTGTATTTTTTAAATCATTAGTTGTGCAATCCGTAATTGTGTGGTATTTACTCATTCTGAGGTAAAATGGATAAACCAACAAAAATTGAATTCTCTTAATTGAATTTTATTATTTCACTCTAATTTTTGTAACTAATTAGATATAATTTGTATTATAGTGTCTTCCTGATGATGAACACAAAGTGTTCGAAACGCGTTGAATAAAACTTCGTTTGTGTGGAGACTTTTGTTGGTTTATCCATTTTACCTCAGAATGTTTATTTTTTTCAAGATAATTTATATAAATTTTCAGATTATTAAAATGAAATGTTTAGTTTAGAAAAATACAAATTGTTTACACCTCTTACCTAGAGCTTTTAATCAAGAGATTCTAAGATGTCAATATTTGCTCGTCACATTCGTTCAGAGTAAGTGAGGGATGTCAGACCAATAAGAAAAAAGAACTTGTGATTAGTATACTAAGTTTAAAACTTAAAATTTTGACCTTAAAGTCGCACCATATTCTGATTTTCCAGTTGAGGTCGATGAAGAACGATTAAAAAACCTTTTACTACGAACATTTTCCTCAAACGGTAAGAGAAGTTGGAGAGAAAATGGAATGCTTTCACACTGCTGAAGAGAAACATGCCAGATTTATTATTGATCCTAGCTTTAGCTGAAATTTTAAAGAGGGAATAGAAAGATATTTGAATTTCAAGCAACAGACGAATAAACAACCCGTTCTGAACATAATTTTAAAAGTATTTAATTTTTCATTAATTTCTGACATTGCTGTATTCTAAGCTATAAGTGATTTGTACTTCAGAAAGAGCCAAGTGTAGATTGTAAACTTGTTCATAAAATATGTAAATTATTAAATAAGTGGAATCATGAAGAGTCAAAGATATTCACAAACAAGTGTTTTATTTGAAAATAGTTCAAAGATATTTATAAAATTTAAGTGACTATAATAACAGCTAGATCGGTGTATTGATGTAGTTCTAGATCAGTTCTTGATGTTGCTAGAGATCAGCTCTCTTATTTAAAGAAATAGCAACTCGAAAAAGATTATAAAACCTGACATTTTCCTTTTTTTAAATAATTTATCCAAATAAATTGAGTGAGATCTTCAAAAACATAGGAATAGCATAGCACATTTTTTTAACTTCACCTGTACCTTATCGAAAAAAAAGGGTTTTACTTAATTAAAAATCATTAAGAACTATTTGCGATCTACAAAGTGTCAAGACTAATTAATTAACTGATACTTAACTCACATCTATAAAAATGATATTCAAGATATAGTGATTTAATAACATTTAATTGTGACTATGCCCAAAATTATAATAATCATTATAAATGTAGTTAATTATATCAGTTATTATTTACTGTATAATAAGATACCATAAAGTATTGACTGTTCTCTGTAGTTATATCAATATATTTGTATCTTATTATATAATAATTTTTTGACCTGAAATTAATTTTAGCTGTCAAATGAATTTATGGATCACTTTTCAGCGGACTGTAAATTGAAAGTTAAGGGATTCAGCTTGAAAAAAAAACCAGAAAGAAAGTCATTTCATGTGACGTAAGTACATCACTTAATATTGTATTATATTATAATTATTTAATAAGCAACTTAATATATTACTTAATAAGTTAATATATATTACTTATATTATTGTACTGCCTTAGTTTCCCAGGTAGACTGCAGTAAATTGACTGTTACTGCTTCAGGTTTTATATCCATTACATCTACCGTCTTTAAGAGAGAGGGAGCAGTTAAACAGTACCTCTTAGCCGTCGTAGTTTGCATGTCTTCAAAATCAACTTGTCCTAGTTGATTGATATCTTCATTATTGATTATACCCAATCAATGATGATATCTTGTTGACCCTGATTAGCTATTTTCAGTGAACCAAACGCCAGCATTTGCTATTCCTCAAGAAGCTGCTTGATACGGCCAAGCACCTATTTTTCAAGTCCTTATCGCGTTTCTTGAAGGGTTTGAAAATTGAACCAGGTGAAAGGAGTACTGTACGCTGGCAGCTCGTACCTCATACGCTCGTACTAAGAAGGAAAAGTCGTAGCAAGGTGATACCACTCTACTTTATACAATAGAGAGGATTATTCGCTGCATAATTGGTTACGCTATCTAGAAGGAAAAGTCGTAGCAAGGTGATACCACTCTACTTTATACAATAGAGAGGATTATTCGCTGCATAATTGGTTACGCTATCTAGAAGGAAAAGTCGTAGCAAGGTGATACCACTCTACTTTATACAATAGAGAGGATTATTCGCTGCATAATTGGTTACGCTATCTAGAAGGAAAAGTCGTAGCAAGGTGATACCACTCTACTTTATACAATAGAGAGGATTATTCGCTGCATAATTGGTTACGCTATCTAGAAGGAAAAGTCGTAGCAAGGTGATACCACTCTACTTTATACAATAGAGAGGATTATTCGCTGCATAATTGGTTACGCTATCTAGAAGGAAAAGTCGTAGCAAGGTGATACCACTCTACTTTATACAATAGAGAGGATTATTCGCTGCATAATTGGTTACGCTATCTAGAAGGAAAAGTCGTAGCAAGTGTGATACTCACTCTACTTTATACAATAGAGAGTGATTATTCGCTGCCATAATTGGTTACAAGCTATCTAGAAGGAAAAGTCGTAGCAAGGTGATACCACTCTACTTTTAGGTTACAATAGACGAAGGATTATTCGCTGCATAATTGGCTTACGCTATCTAGAAGGAAAAGTCGTAGCAAGGTGATACCACTCTACTTTATACAATAGAGAGGATTATTCGCTGCATAATTGGTTACGCTATCTAGAAGGAAAAGTCGTAGCAAGGTGATACCACTCTACTTTATACAATAGAGAGGATTATTCGCTGCATAATTGGTTACGCTATCTAGAAGGAAAAGTCGTAGCAAGGTGATACCACTCTACTTTATACAATAGAGAGGATTATTCGCTGCATAATTGGTTACGCTATCTAGAAGGAAAAGTCGTAGCAAGGTGATACCACTCTACTTTATACAATAGAGAGGATTATTCGCTGCATAATTGGTTACGCTATCTAGAAGGAAAAGTCGTAGCAAGGTGATACCACTCTACTTTATACAATAGAGAGGATTATTCGCTGCATAATTGGTTACGCTATCTAGAAGGAAAAGTCGTAGCAAGGTGATACCACTCTACTTTATACAATAGAGAGGATTATTCGCTGCATAATTGGTTACGCTATCTAGAAGGAAAAGTCGTAGCAAGGTGATACCACTCTACTTTATACAATAGAGAGGATTATTCGCTGCATAATTGGTTACGCTATCTAGAAGGAAAAGTCGTAGCAAGGTGATACCACTCTACTTTATACAATAGAGAGGATTATTCGCTGCATAATTGGTTACGCTATCTAGAAGGAAAAGTCGTAGCAAGGTGATACCACTCTACTTTATACAATAGAGAGGATTATTCGCTGCATAATTGGTTACGCTATCTAGAAGGAAAAGTCGTAGCAAGGTGATACCACTCTACTTTATACAATAGAGAGGATTATTCGCTGCATAATTGGTTACGCTATCTAGAAGGAAAAGTCGTAGCAAGGTGATACCACTCTACTTTATACAATAGAGAGGATTATTCGCTGCATAATTGGTTACGCTATCTAGAAGGAAAAGTCGTAGCAAGGTGATACCACTCTACTTTATACAATAGAGAGGATTATTCGCTGCATAATTGGTTACGCTATCTAGAAGGAAAAGTCGTAGCAAGGTGATACCACTCTACTTTATACAATAGAGAGGATTATTCGCTGCATAATTGGTTACGCTATCTAGAAGGAAAAGTCGTAGCAAGGTGATACCACTCTACTTTATACAATAGAGAGGATTATTCGCTGCATAATTGGTTACGCTATCTAGAAGGAAAAGTCGTAGCAAGGTGATACCACTCTACTTTATACAATAGAGAGGATTATTCGCTGCATAATTGGTTACGCTATCTAGAAGGAAAAGTCGTGCAAGGTGATACCACTCTACTTTATACAATAGAGAGGATTATTCGCTGCATAATTGGTTACGCTATCTAGAAGGAAAAGTCGTAGCAAGGTGATACCACTCTACTTTATACAATAGAGAGGATTATTCGCTGCATAATTGGTTACGCTATCTAGAAGGAAAAGTCGTAGCAAGGTGATACCACTCTACTTTATACAATAGAGAGGATTATTCGCTGCATAATTGGTTACGCTATCTAGAAGGAAAAGTCGTAGCAAGGTGATACCACTCTACTTTATACAATAGAGAGGATTATTCGCTGCATAATTGGTTACGCTATCTAGAAGGAAAAGTCGTTTCAAGGTGATACCACTCTACTTTATACAATAGAGAGGATTATTCGCTGCATAATTGGTTACGCTATCTAGAAGGAAAAGTCGTAGCAAGGTGATACCACTCTACTTTATACAATAGAGAGGATTATTCGCTGCATAATTGGTTACGCTATCTAGAAGGAAAAGTCGTAGCAAGGTGATACCACTCTACTTTATACAATAGAGAGGATTATTCGCTGCATAATTGGTTACGCTATCTAGAAGGAAAAGTCGTAGCAAGGTGATACCACTCTACTTTATACAATAGAGAGGATTATTCGCTGCATAATTGGTTACGCTATCTAGAAGGAAAAGTCGTAGCAAGGTGATACCACTCTACTTTATACAATAGAGAGGATTATTCGCTGCATAATTGGTTACGCTATCTAGAAGGAAAAGTCGTAGCAAGGTGATACCACTCTACTTTATACAATAGAGAGGATTATTCGCTGCATAATTGGTTACGCTATCTAGAAGGAAAAGTCGTAGCAAGGTGATACCACTCTACTTTATACAATAGAGAGGATTATTCGCTGCATAATTGGTTACGCTATCTAATAACATAAATATCGTGTCCTGAACAAGGTGTGATGATATCAAACCTAATAAAAAAAAAGTTAAAATCTTTTGGATCGAAACATTTACAGCCTAACTTGTGATATAGACAAAGGGAATAAATATCTAGCGACAAATCATCAGTGATAGTTTCCCAGCCAGACTACAATAAATTGACTGCTATCATTTCAGGTTTTACATCCATTACCACACTACATCACTATAATTATACCTTATGCATATTGTATATCACACATTCAGCAGTGTACTATACATTTTCGCAGCGAACTATTAAGTTTTTATCAACACTGGATGTAGTTGGGGTACTCCCTGATTTCATTCGAAGTTTGACAGCTAACTTTATCAATGTCTGTTATCCATTGTCCCCAGTATTGATTGTCAAACTTCAGTGATTTATTTTTATTTTAAATTCCTTAATCCTCTTTTATATTTCGTTTTTCATGTATAAATAGCATGTACAAACTTTTCATTTATTGCTAATATCCAGTTTTTAATTTCACTGATAATTATTTAGTTGGATATATTTTTTTCATACTTTTTACTTTAATTTCTTTTCCATATAAAATAAACAATAATGCAAGAACTTAGTTCAGGTCAAAACTTCTACGCCAAGGAACCTCGAGTCTTGGAACCTGAAAAAGTGTATTCTGATTTCAAAATTATTTTATTTTTTTTAATTATTTTATTTTTGATTAATAAAAAATAAAAAATAATAAATTATTATTAAAAATAATTATTTTTTTAATTATTTTCGTATTTTTATATTTTATGTAGTTGCTAAGTAAAGTGAAATGAGATTGATCACGTCACACATAAAATATCCTTGCTGCAATGGTTGAATAACAATCCACTGGCTCAAGATACAGTAGTTTTTGTATTATTTAATGTATTTGTCTTTGGTACTATCAACATTCTAAGGCATCATTGGTAACCTAGTAATTAGTCATAGAAATTATTGAACTGTGAAACATTTTTTCTAGCCTGAAAGCAGATTCATTAATGGTAAAGTTACACATGTGTTGAGGAAATGTAAAAGTTTAGAAAATATAATTGCATTTACTAATTCTCCTAAAAATATATAAACCGAATCTTTTACAGTGGCTTGTTTTTCTTGAAATTTATTTATAACTGTTAGTAGGTAAGAGAGCAAAGAGCATTAAGGCTTTGCAGAAGCCCCGCTAAACAGTACATGTGTTTAATGGCGGATCGTAAGAACAAGTGATATAAGCAGTAAAAAGGGCAGGTTTTTTTCTCTCTCTAATAAAGGGAGTTTATGGCAGTGGGATGGGAGGTTGTAACGATGCCCCTGGGACTCCCTCCGCATTACCTCTGCTCACATCTACGCGATTACTCTTCCGCCATGACTGATGAACCAATTACACCTCTTTCTTTCGTTAACTACCACAAAAATACCGCGAAATTTCAAGCAATTCGTCAACCAATAAAAATACATTTAAACTGATTATTTTAGTTTCCCTTGAAATTAGGAGCCACCCAAACAGGTTAGAGACGAAGTTAAAATAAGTTCAACATTTACCACCAACATTAAATACACAAACACACACACACATATATATATACGTACATACATACATACACACACATATATATACGTACATACATACATAACAGAGTACTTAAGTTTTTTAATGATGATGATGGGGTTTATATATATATATATATATATATATATATTAGAATACGTTGGCAGCAGGTCTTCTCTCAAACATATGTTGTTAAACTTTGCAGCAGCTTCTGCACTCACTAACTTTAAGCTGGTGGCCTCGATCCTTCGGGCGATTTTTCTTTCTTCTGGCTGCAGTTGCCACAGCATCTGTCCTAGAGACATCTTCAATATTATACGAGCTTTCGACCATAGGAACATTGGTAGTCTTTAGGTAGAGCATGCCTTGTAGTAAACAGCTTAAATGCCAATCAGGTTGACTAATTCGAACCAATCCTGCGCTCTGATTGGTTCGAATTAGTCAACCTGATTGGCATTTAAGCTGTTTACTACAAGGCATGCTCTACCTGAAGATGACCAATGTTCCTATGGTCGAAAGCTCGTATAATATTGAAGATGTCTCTAGGACAGATGCTGTGGCAACTGCAGCCAGAAGAAAGAAAAATCGCCCGAAGGATCGAGGCCACCAGCTTAAAGTTAGTGAGTGCAGAAGCTGCTGCAAAGTTTAACAATATATATATATATATATATATAATATATATATATATATATATATCAATGATCAAACCACAATAAGAAATGGGAAAACAAGACTAAGATCTTTCAACCGTAACAAGCGGTCTTCGTCAGAGTCAAAAACCCAACTGAACACTAGATGCAGAAAACATCTGGTGAGGAGTTGAGAAGAGTGGGAGGGAAGAGTGGTATTTTATAAGGGTGAAAGCACAGGAAAGGACTAATGTCCAGAAAAGGATGTTTGGGGAAACAAAGGAGTACAGTAAGAAAAAGTAAAAAACTATCCGCTAGCTGTCAACCCTCTTTGAAGAGGCTATTGCCCTCGTGACGAAAGTATCAAGTTTGAAGAGACCGTTACTAATGTTTATAATATTAGATCTATTAAATTTAATTAGAGACGATTCAATAATATTTCTTAACAACATTGATTTTTCATAGGTAATAAATTTAGCTCCTGTCCAATCAATATGATGATTTTCATTTTTTATATTCAAGAATATGGCACTACTTTTTTCCTATCTACTTACGTTATATTGGTGTTGTTTTACACGTGTTTTTAATGATTTACCAGTTTGACCAATATAAATTTTATGGCAATTTTACACGGTATTTTATAAATACCAGCGGACTCCAATTCGCAGGGAGAGTTTTTTATTAACATGTTACCCACGTTATTACGATTAGAAAACACTATATTAAAATCAAGTTGTTTGGCTAATCTTGGAAGGGGGTCCAATGATTCGTGGTATGGCAAAACTATAGAATTTGATAATAAAGGGGGCTCTGTTGAAGTATTAGAGAAAGTTTTTTTCGCACCCTTCAAAGCTAAATCGATATAAGAAGAGGGTATTTTAATTAACGCCCTCAAAAACATATTTCTAAAAACAGAAATTTTAACATTTTTTGGATGCGAAGAATAAAAGTGAACATATGCAAGTACATTCATATGTTTTCTATATACACTAAAGCGTAACTCATTAGGTAACCTATGGATCAGGACATCTAAGAAGGGCAAATTACCACTTATTTCTTCTTCCATTGTGAATTTGATTGTTGGCACTAATGAATTCAAGACCGCTTGTTACGGTTGAAAGATCTTAGTCTTGTTTTCCCATTTCTTATTGTGGTTTGATCATTGATTGTTATTTCACGTGTTTATGTGAAAGCTTTATATATATATATATATATGTAAATTTTGGAATCAGTCCTTCTTTGACACACACATTATTGAAAATGACACCAAATTTAGCTGATACTTCTTTCTTAGCAAGTTTCTCAATTTTTTTTGGAAGAACATAAGCATGAAGAAAGAGTGTTTTCTTTATATATATTATATATACCTGTGTCAACAACCCAAGTTGGGTTTTTGACTCTGACGAAGACCGCTTGTTACGGTTGAAAGATCTTAGTCTTGTTTTCCCATTTCTTATTGTGGTTTGATCATTGATTGTTATTTCACGTGTTTATGTGAAATCTTTTTATATATATATATATATATATATATATATATATATATATATATGTAAATGTTGGTAGCACTCCTTCCTTGACATACACATTATTTGAAAATGACACTAAACGTAGCTGATAAATCTTTCTTAGCAAGTTTCTCAATTTTTTTTGGAAGATCACAAGCTTGATGAAAGAGTGTTAAAAGACAATGTAAGAAATAATGTCAGCTGCAAAAACTTGAATGAAAAAGTAGCACTGGTCGCTTACTCCAAAAGCCCACCTGTGAGTAGCCTGTTTATACAAAATAACAATCAAGACAAAAGTTCACCTGTAAAGGAAACACATCTAGTTTACGAATATACATCTAATAATGGGGGCTGTGAAACCCAAAAACAATAGTACATTGGTATGACCACCACCTCCCTTTTAAGAAGGCTCACCATGCACTTAATGGCCAAAAAACATGCAAGACAAACAAGACTACAATAGTCTTGTTTTCCCATTTCTTATTGTGGTTTGATCATATATATATATATATATATATATATTGAACTCAGTGTGATGCGTTCAATTTGGTTATAAACATGAACTACTATGTTAATTATGTGTATAAAGTACTACAGTTTCTCCTGGAGTTAAAAGAGATATCTTCTTATTACCAATCAAGCATTCTCAAATATTCATTCTTATCGAATGTTATCCCAAGTAAATGTATTTATTTATCAGCCAACGTTAGTAGTCGTCTACAATCAACATAACTGTAATTCGTAACCTGGCAATCATTAGTGTATAGCCAATGAACTGAAACTAATTCATTTAATGAATAGTTTCAATGAATAGTTTTAATGAATATAAATGAATAGTTTCATTTAATGAAACCGTAAGATCTTGAAATAAGGTTTGAAATATGCTATAGAAATTCCTTCCTTTTCCTTTCCATCGATAGAGGGTACTAGAATGTTCATAAAAAGTGGAAATATTGGCAATCTCACTAGTAAGATCAGCAATAACTGTTATTCAACTTTATCGAAATCTGAAGAGCATGATTTATAATGAGCCTCTTCTTTTTATCATATTACTCTCATCGTTGGTGCTTGATCTATATAATTTTAGCTGTTTTTTCCAAGTACAAATAAATTGGATCTCTAGGTGTAAGAATTCAGAAATATATTTTGGTGACATAATAAAAAAGTGATATATATATATATATATATATATAAACTATTCATTTTCTAAATATTTCTATCAGTATATATAAAATAAAGATAGAAGACACCCATGCTAGAAAACGGCATCCACTACCATTGCCGTTCATCGACATCTATGACACGAGAGCTGTTTTGCCTTCGAAGCGGCTCACTGTATATTCCTGATGACGAAGTATGTCAAAATAAAAGTAATTAGTTTTTGTGTTTTTCTGTGTTTCCTCCCCGTGGTTCTATGTTATTTAATTTGTTGAATTGTTTTAGATAATTGCCTATGTATATACAAGAGTATAATAATTTGATTTAAATGGAATTATAAAAACTTGAATAAACTCACATAAGAGAAGATTTACTATAGTTGATAGTTGAAAGGATGTGGAAGAAAACAAAAGACTACAGATAAAAAAAGATAGTGATGAGCAGAGATGACTAAAAAGAAGCCTGTCTTTTGTAATCATTTGTAAGACATGACTCTCTGACTCTCTTTGTCTTTTAGTTCTCTCCTGAAGATGAACAATTCCAAAAAGTATCTTTTCTGTTGTGTCTTATGCCTCTGTGTTGTATGTATGTATAAATATGAAGAGAATAGAGTATAAGGATGCAGTTAGTTTCTCCGAATTCAATTTACACTTTAATTGCCGATAATTTGATCTTTATTTAAAACCTTTATTCATAGGTCTAAAAAAGAGAAGAAAAATGGAATTATAAATAGATTCAACATAAATTAAATGAAAGGAAAAACATAATGTGCATATGTAAATCCAAATATGTACAGTTAAAATATGGGTTATATGGGTTTCTCCCTTTTCTCCTGAAGACGGAAAACCCGAAAATCTGAGTTTGTAAGTGTGTTTCCTTACTCTGTCTGTTACTTTTGTTAAATTTTGAACTTATATATATATTATATGCACATATATATGCATAACAGGATTTCATAATAAACACGTGAAACAACGATCAATGATCAAACCACAATATGAAATGAGAAAACAAGATTAAGATATTTCAACCGTAACAAGCAATTTTCGTCAGAGTCAAAAACCCATCTGATTGGGTTTTTGAATCTGACGAAAATTGCTTGTTACGGTTGAAAGATCTTAGTCCTTCAACTAATACGATATACAAGTAGTATGGCATAGAAAAGGAAAGGACCAAGTACCAGCCTGGCATTTTGAGGTGTCTAAAATATAAAATTTCCAAATATAATATAATTTTAGAAGTCTTTGAACATGAACTGTTTCAATGTACGGTATACTTAGCATTTTTACCGCAAGTGTTTAGTACATGTAATAGTCATGTTTTTTATGCATGCCTTAGGTTCAGCAGATCAGAATTGACATAAAGCTGTAATAGTTGAAAACTTTACTTCATTTAATTTTATATTCACAATTCATTGAAAATAAGTAAAAAAAAATTATCGTTTTATAATCAATTTATTCAATGTTTAAATTTGAAAAATACAAATTTTGAACTTTCTTGCATCGAAAACATCTTTACTTGAATCAGTAAGGGATTTTCATAAAAGCAGATTCATTATGTGAAATGCAAGAGAAGTTGCTATATTGTTAATTAATATGCAGTTTTTTCACTACTCTAGTCTAGCAATTCATATTTATTCTTTTTAAAAGTTTCATACTTCCACCTATATAAGTTTTTAAATTAAAGCCGACTTTGAATTTGATTTCAGTATGTGAAACTGGCCAATTGCAGATACTTTTTTTTTCTCAAAATATCTCAATCAATATCCTAATAAAAAAGAGTAAAGGTGTACTATGGGGTTTGATGATTACTAGTAGCAAGGACGGGTTCCGGGATAACGGGCACTGCCCTCTTCGGAGGATGATGACCGAGTTCATAAGAACACTAGGATAGCCCTAAAACTGTAAGGCACTGTAGAAAGCCTGTCTGTCCATATTTGATGACAGTACCCATGACACTCGTATAATAAGCAGAACGAAGTATGCGCTTCCAAGTAATCTGGTTCAAGTGGTTTCAGAATTATCAATATCCTAAGCACATAATAAAAGTTAACACTCACTCACAGTAAATTGGATTTTTATATTTTTTGGCAAAAGGAGAGAAAAGTGATATTATGAAAAAAAAACTAGCAGTTAATATAAATTCCGAATATAATCATTTTTTAAAGATCAAAATGTAAAACAGAATTTTAAATTCAAAAGATTCTTTAAAAAATAATAAATCAAATTGTTCCATGTTTACACCAGCGATCTAAATTGTTGAAAACATTGTATAAAGTATATGTATAAAACATGTAAAAAATAATTGTTTATTTCATATCAAATCAACATTAAAATTGATTCATATACCCTCAATAAAATTGTTTTATTGAATTGTTTGTGCAAAAATATTATAAAATGTTCAATTTTTTTAATATTTTTTATATTATTTTGAGATACAAGAAATATGTATTTATGGTTTTAAAGCATTATTTTATTATCAATAATTTATAAACAGATTATGTGATACAAATTTATTAAGTGATATAGAAGTTGTTATTTTTACAGTTTTATTATTATATTTAGTTTTTTTTTAACATCTTTATTAGCAAATATACAACTACGCATATTCTACATAATAGGCATATGTAGTAATAGATTACGCAATAATATCGATGCACATGAGCAAAGAATGGAACCCTTTCAACTTTTCACTTTGTTTTTTTATTATTATTATATTTAGTATGTAGAATATTTATAGGAATATATTTGGCATTTTAATTTTTTCAATCCATTTCATGGTTTAATTAATGATATTTAACATTTTTAAATAGTCATATTAATAAACTGAAATGAGTTTTAGAGAATGAGATGCAGAGGGTTTGGATACCAATATATTAGATAGAGAGAACGGACGAATAAAGTACACATGATGATTTGAATGTAATACTCGTAATAATTATTCTAATGTTCCAATGGAGAACCCAATATTTGCTTTATAAAGAACGAAGCTGAAAATAACAGAAGCATTAGAAATATTTGAACGAAAAACAGTTCATAAACAAACTGACCACATAACACAAGATTTATTTAAACCACTAACGGGCTCACGGACTTCTTAATGAAGACCAAGAGACGAAAAGAAAGGATAGAGACAGTAAACAAATCTAGAGTGGTCTTCACTCAACTTTATTTTAATAAAATATAATATCAAACTTGCTAATAACCGCCTAATTTTTACTTTACTAACAGTATAGTGATCATTAAAAAAATCAATCTCAAGATTTTGACGGATTTTCATGTTTTAATGTCCCCAATGACTTTTTTGAAGATTTTACGATGATGTGTGTGTGTTTGAGTATATATCTAAATGTTGGTGGGGTCGCTACAGTCCACAGTTTTCATGGATGAAATTAATATTTTACACAAAAATGGCCCTCATAGTGTAGATGTACTGTACTGTTTAAAAGCATGAATTCATGATGGGAAATTACTATTTCAACAACCAAAAATGTGTTTTAAACATTTTGTTTTATCCTGAAATACTAATTCTAGACTTGACATTTTGGTATTATCATGGAAATCAAAGAAACAATTTTTGAAACAATGAACTGGATTTTTTTTTAAATATTAAATTTTGACTTATGGTTGAATCAGAATGATTTTGAGGAGACAAAACTCAGTATGTTTTTAACCATATTAACATTTTTTCATATCAAATCAACATTAAAAATGATGTATTTAAGCTCAATAAACTTGTTTTATTGAATTATTTGTATAAAAATATTATAAAATGTTCTAATTTTGTTATACTGTTTACTTTACTGTTGTTACAGTAAAGTTAAGTGCAACCTCTCCAAATTCTTATTTCTTAACTTCATGTAAATATGAAGTTTTGAGAAGTTTCATTACAATTTGAAAAAGGAAAATACATTATTCATTTTACATTTAACTGTGCATTTTAATTGGAAAGGTGTAAATATAGTTGATTAAGGTTATAAGAAAAGGTTGAGGGTTAGTTTTGTTAAGCTTGGACAGCGCGTGTGATAATAAGGTACTGAATATAACATCCCGAGCTAGAATTAATCTGAAGTTGGTAATAAAGCCACTTCAATATTAGAATTTTTATCAATAGAATAATTTAAAACAGCCAGCATTAAACAAGTCAAGGTTTGTTTTTTAGTGGTTAGCACCCCCATCTACTGGAGGGTACTGGTTTCCTAAGGCGGATAAAGCAAGGCGGCGGGCTGGGGGTGGAAACTGTGGAAGCCTTTAGAACCTTTCAATTTTCGGGTGAGTCCTGGCGTCGGGGCTGCCCTGGTCCCTCCTGACGCTTTTAATTCTGGGTTGGGGGTTCCGCCGTCGGTTGCGGTCGAGGTCCCTACGTACGTTTTAATTTCTGGTTGGGTTCCCAGCGGTAGGATCCGATTCCTCTTCCCTCTTAGAAAGACTTGGCTTAATTCTAAAAGTCATCTACTTCAATGCAATTGAGTAAATCACTTTATTTTAATTATACCATAACAATTCAATGAATATTATAAAGTTATTTAAAAACATCTGGAGTGACCTGCACTCAGCGTAATTATTAGTAAATATAATATCAAACTCGTTGACAAGCAAGTGATTTTCTGTTTTATTTTAATGTCGCTTTAGATACACCCCCTCCGATGTGCCTTCACCTTGTCGTGGTGGAGGGGCTTAACACGCCTGGGTTTTGCTCCCTTAAGGCGTGGACTAAGAAAGGCACAACTGGGCGGATGGTAGTCTGGGTAGGCGTGCGGGGGTGGAAAGTCCGCTCGCTCGCGCGCTGGCTTGGGTGACAGTCCACCTTTATTAGTCTGATGTGGCTAACACCTGTCTTTTTCAAGACTTTTCTTGCGGGGATTGGTCAGAGTGGTTGTGTCCCTGGGCCGAGGTCCGCGGGTGGTAGGTCTGCTCGGAGCTCCCTAGTCTATGGGATTGCCCATCCATTCGACCTCGTGCGGCTAACATCTGTCTTTTTCAAGACTTCTTCCTCACTTTGGTGGCAGAACAGCAGCCGCTCCTTTCTGATTCTTGATTTTGGGTTGGTGCCCGTCGAACTGCTTTAGGCCACACACCCCACTTTTTCTTCTTCTGGCCAGTGTCTGTCTTCTTTTAAAACTCTTCTCCCTCCTCAGTGAGATTGGCAACTTTATTTGCTTATCAGGCCAAAGGTTTATTCAGTCTCAGTGAACTCATGTTTGCCTAATGCCTAACAATTTCATTAGTTGTAATGCGCTTAGCGTCTAGATGCTTCATCCTTCCCCCTATACATTTTCTTGTAATCTCTGACTCATTCTCTTATTTACCTACCTATTATTTCCTGTATCTCAACTCCCTATTGACTTACTCTTGATTTTTCTTTCCCTCTTCATTTTTCAGGGTCCCTTTCATGAAGTAATAACCAGTCTCTTAGAGACTATCAGGCTTTGTTTATAGCTTTTGTTGATGTAGGTCTTGGAAGTCCGCCTCTGCGAGGTCTACGTTGGACACCTCACGAGGATTGTATCGTGAGAAGCGGTTGGTTTCTGGTACAAAACCAATATATATTATATCAATAATATTATAATTTTATATATTATATCAATAAAATATATATTAATCAAATAAAATATATTGAATAAAATATATATTATATGAATAATATATCTTTTGTTTACACGTGGACATAACTAATCATTTATTATTTATAACAAATGTGAAATCATTGATCAATTTGATATGTTAATAAAATGAGGGTTTGAATCATCGAACTCGTGCTCTTCTCGGCTATAGCTATCGTACTCACATGTCATAGTTATAACAAATGTGAAATCATTGATCAATTTGATATGTTAATAAAATGAGGGTTTGAATCATCGAACTCGTGCTCTTCTCGGCTATAGCTATCGTACTCACATGTCATAGTTATAACAAATGTGAAATCATTGATTAATTTGATATGTTAATAAAATGAGGGTTTGAATCATCGAACTCGTGCTCTTCTCGGCTATAGCTATCGTACTCACATGTCATAGTTATAACAAATGTGAAATCATTGATCAATTTGATATGTTAATAAAATGAGGGTTTGAATCATCGAACTCGTGCTCTTCTCGGCTATAGCTATCGTACTCACATGTCATAGTTATAACAAAATTCAACTTCAGCTTTTAATTTTTTTAATGACCTCTATAAATGTACAAAGAGAAGTATCCTTCACATCTATAGTTTTACTCGTACTATGCTTTAACTAAAATCTTTATCCTCTCCAAAGCTCTATCTTTTTCTGATTGGTTCAAATTCAGATATGATGTGATCAAAAGTTTCTGTTTCTTCTAGACAGAGTGTCTACATAACCTCTCTCGATGTTGAGTATTTGTGATTTTTATTGTGACATCAAGGATGTGTTAATATATATACATTTGTATTCAACTGGAAAATTAGCTGGCCAAGTGACATGTCAGATAAAATCAACAAAATATACTATTTCTTATCTAAAAGAGAGAGTAGTATAAATAGGATTATAAATTGTTATAGTTGTGTATAAAAGTTTAGATAAAATAAATATAATATGTATGTTGCATTAAATATTTTATTTATTTTATTAATATGATGAATACATTTTATTTTAATAAATGTACATAAATAATGAATCTGGATTGATTTAAATGTAAAACAAAGTGGACTTTGAATAATTCTTCACTTTGCACCATACTTATATCAATTCATCTCTTTACAAATTGAGATCAACATTACAAAAAATAAATCTTCTATTTTTAGAATTATTGATTCCAATTCTTTTTATGCATTTAGAAAAAAAAAGTAGAGCAAATTTATAGAGAAAGTTTTAAACCCCCGAGGCACTCACTTATTCATCTTAAATCCTTTCTTTACTTTCGTGTTTCCGTCTTTCTGATGATAAACACTTTGAACTCAGAACGATCTTATTTTTGTTTGAATGATTTAGAAATTTTTGATAATTTTTATAATTAAATTAAAAACTAATGACGTTGAGTATATCGTAATATATATATATATATATATATATATGCTTTTAAAAACTGTTTCCACTTGGTTCAATTTCGTCTTATATTTTTCTAAATTACGAAATTTTTTCTTTAATTCAGAGTTCAACTTAAAAATTAAATCACCATAATTTTTTAATTTATTATTGGACATGTTACATCCACCATCTTCAGCAAAAAAAATGTAATATATATATTTTATATATTATATATATATATATACATCGATAAAAACTTTGTGAGATGTTTTTATAAGTATATTGAGAATAAGAAACATAAAAGGTTTGTAGATGTGGAGGGACATGTATTGTAATTTGTCGTTGGACGGACATCCGCCTAATGGGTGTCCCGACAGCAGGCCGTTTGTACTAATTCAACGACAAGAAATGAAAGGCAGTCTGCTTTTCAAGGCATTCTCAAAGGAAACTTATTTAACACTTATCAATTTATTCAAATCATTTCAGATTTAATAAATATAATTTAACCTATCAATAATTTTATTAAAGATTAGCTTGAAATGTGATTTTTTATGGTTTGATATTATATCATTGGTAAATATAGCTCACTAAATTATATGTTCTATAACTATTATATACACATATTATAAAAATATATTGAAAAAGATAAATCTATTAAAAATATTTCATGTTTTGGATTTGACATATTGATTTATTTAAATAAATAAGGGGGAGGAAAAGATAGCTGTGTATATAGGATACCTTGTACTGACTGCCAAATGTCTTATATTGGACAGACGAGTAAAGGTCTCTTTACAAGAGTAAAACAAATTCAATTAGACGGGAAGATGAAAAGAGTGCCTTGTTCTTACATGTAAGCAACAAAAATCATTTCATAAATTGGAGTGAAGCAAAGGAATTAATTTTTGTACCTTCAGAAAGGAGGAGAAATATTATTGAAAGTGCACTCATAAAGAACTTCTATGGAAATTTAATGAACAATAGTCCGGGACTTTACAAACTAGATGAAAAATTAATAAAAGAAATAAGTAAGCAGATCAAGACTCCTTCAATTTTAGGAACATTAAATTCAGACAGGGATACCAGCAATCCTGAAGACTTCAATCAACCAGGTTAACTTGTTATTATATTTTTTGTTTGGTTCATTTAGCTCTCTGATGATGTAACAAAAAACCTTAGAGCATTGTAATTAATTTATATTTGTTTATTGTGGTGTTTAATTCATATATTATATCAAGAGTTATTGTTGATTATTAATTTATGTACATAATAATATATATATATATATATATATATATATATATATATATATATATAGTGCGTGTGTGTGCTTCATTAAAGTGAACCGCAGTCTGGCATTTACGATCATGGGAGATTCCATTTTCCGACAATTTCCTTAATAGAAACCCGAAGATGACCTATGAGTAGACCAAAAGATTGTTAAATTAGTTACAGTATTTAAGAATTTAGAGATTGAATTTAAAATTGAGTTATAGTGGTTAATAAGATAGTTTATCATGTAAGTCTTGTTTGGTGTAATAACCCCCTCCCCCCTCCACCCATATTTGGATTACAGTAAAAAGTTCTGTGATAATGTGTTGTGAATATGGACATTAGAGCCAACCCAATGCAAGGTATTACGCAAATATGAGGCAACCTGTAAAAAGTTAGTCATTGCAGAAGCTGCTGTCAAACTGAATACAATTTGTCGAAGAGAAGATTAGCTGCCTTCTTACACTAACAAATCTATATATATATATATATATATATATATATATAAGACAATCACTACAAAGTAATATGAGTAGTAGTTACTTAGAATGAGTTTTTTAAAGAGTTGATAGAACTAAACGCTCTTAGAACTGTTTCCTTTTCTTTTAATACTTTTAGTGGTGTCTTTCTTGATTGTAGAGTCAATTGCATTTATTCTGATACTTTTGAATGCATACCTTATTAAAAATATAAACGTGTACTTGGCAGGTACTTATTTCTTTTCAGCTTTTCAATCTTCTTAAATAACACTATTATTATTTTATCTTTACAATATACTCGTAATGTCTTTCTAACACTCAGCATGTTTCAAGTGTTTACTACTATTTCTCATCAGAAAGTAAATAATCTTGTTTTTCAACTTTTTATTTATATAAATAGATTTAGAGGCCATTGACGAGGTAAGAGGATAAAGATATTTTGTTTGTAATGAAGGTAGGTAATTGGGTAAAGAAAGTTGAAGGATTTCCTGAAAAAGTCTCCCTCAGTTCATTGGATCTAAATACGAGTATATTTAAAATGTTTGCATTGTTTCCTACTTGAATATTTGGCTTATGTTTTTGTATAACGAGGGCTTCCGTAGTTCTAAGTCATATGTCGTTCTCATTCTTTATTCAATTATTTTGAATTACCCCTCTCGTTAGCTTGTCATTTATTTCTCATATTAGCTTCGAGTATGCATAATACCATCTTGTGCTCCAGCTATAAGGCGCATGCTCTAACTTACGTACAAATATCCTATCAGTTTTTTTCGGTTAAAAAAATGATATTACCAATATACGTAATTTTGAATAATTATAAATAAACTGACTAAACCTTCGAGTAGCATTTGGATCAAGTTTTCACCTTTCCTAGCTTATCGTTTCTATCTCTTGTGTTAATCGAGATTATTATGCAAGTAATGTTGCCTGCTTATTTTTTAATTTGTTACTATTAAGAATGAAAAGTACTTATATTTAAATAATAAATAAATGAAGTTGAAACAGATTATAAATAAATACTAAAAAGAAAAAGAAAAATTTGATAGGAAATACCTTACAAAATCAAAAGTTTATTGACAAATTTACAAAGAACATTATGTCTTTAGACAATAGCAATAGGGAACTTGAGTGGGAGATAATATTTTTTTATAATTTATGGCCAGTGCATAAAAAAGTAACCTTATATATATATATATATATATATATGTGTGTGTGTGTGTATATATGATCAAACCACAATTAGAAAATGAGAAAACAAGACAAAGATCTTTCAACCGTAACAAGCGGTCTTCGGCAGAGTCAAAAACCCAACTCTCACGAAGACCGCTTGTCACGGTTGAAAGATTTTAGTCTTGTTTTCCCATTTTCTAATTGTGGTTTGATCATTGATTGCTATTTCACGTGTTTATGTGAAATCTTTATATATATATATTACAACTTCATATGTATATATATATATATATATATATATATCACAGTAAAAAAATCAGAGAAACGAATAAAATCTTTCAAGCAATTTATTAGAATTTTTTTGTAATATTTATAAAGAAGAATTTTGCAGGGTAGTTTAAGGGATGGAATTAATGGGTACAAATGGTTAAATGACCAGCATGAATAAGGTCAGAAGGTCTTGAATTTAATCCAGCTGACCTTTAATCCATTATATAGTGCGCTCAGTTATGCTTTCAGTAAATGGCAATGGTATTTAAAAAAAAACACCATTTCATATTTAGATGAAAAAGGCTAAGTAATATAGTAGTGTATAAAGCAAATAGCAAAAATTATAATATTGATGTAAAATCAATAATAATCAGTTTATAAACTTCATATTATTTTAGTTTATTAATTAATTAATATATTAATTAAAATAAATTAATATATTAAATAATACAAGCAGTAAAAAATATTGTATTAGTCCACTTCTACTTTACTATAATATGAAACACATTGAATGTACTCGTATCAATGACAGTAACTGAAATTTTGTTTTATTACTTCACTGTAAGTAAAGTAGAGTAATTATGAAAAAAAATTGATTTCAAATTGTTTATGGATTTACTTGTTTTGAGGTCTCCAAAGTTTGTTTAGACAACAATGTACTTTGTTGACTAATATTTTTAGTAAACAATAATTTTTACTAATATATTTTTTTATTTTTTTTTTCAGTTTATTATTTATTTTTCTCACATTTTTTCATTATACTATATTATTATATTATACTTTTCTTTAATCACATCTTACTTCTCTGCTATGAGTGTGATAACACTGTTCGTCTCCACCAGTTGCTTTGGTGGAGTTGCTTTCTAGTTTCTAGTTGCTTTCGTCACTAGTGGGTTTGGTGTTCCACTATCTTCTCTCCTGATGACGGTTGAACAAAAAAAAATTAGAAACTATATGTGTGTGTATCAGCTGGGTTTTTGACTCTGACGAAGACTGCTTTTTACGGTTGAAAGATTTTAGTCTTTTTTTCCCATTTATTATTGTGGTTTGCAGACATATACATACGTATATACTAAATTCACATTAAGAACAAAGTTATAACAGATCAGTTTTTGGAGAAAATATGTAAAATATTATTTCTGAGATTAGCAAGTTTGCAGTAGGAGACAGACAGAATCTCTCTGCAGGTAGAAGAAGTACAGGTGGACGAAGAAAATAAAGGGAAAAACACGTTGATAACCGTGGCCACCCTATGAGAACCAGGGTGCTTCTCATTACAACTCCCTATGTTGTAATAGTGAGAAAAGTAGTATCACTTCGATCCCTGGTAAGACCAGAATGATGAATGCACATCCGCTGTTACTATACGACTGTTAATGAAGTTAGGAGGATAATCATGGGCAGAAAATTTGTTTTTTAATTGGCTAATTTGGAGACACGATAATTTAAATTGCCACAAATTTGATGAAAGTTTATGGACATGTATCTGAAAATGGTCTTGTTTAAATTTTCAAGATGATAACTATTAAAATAAAGATACTGCTGGAATTGATTGGTTTAATACGCACTGAAGTAGAAAAATATCTATTATTATAGGTGACATTGGTATTCAAAAAGGGAGGTTATTAAACACATTATGACTAAAGGAAACAGATAGAGAAAATGTTTGGAAGGACGAATAGAACAAGTTTAACTGATGTTTACTATGGGGTCAAATGAAAATGATATCATCTAAGAAGTGGATGTAAAGAATGGGAAGGAGTTGGCGAGTTGTTGGGTTTTTGACTCTGACGAAGACCGCTTGTTACGGTTGAAAGATCTTAGTCTTGCTTTCCCATTTCTTATTGTGGTTTGATCATTGATTGATATTTCACGTGTTTATGTGAAATCTTTTTATAAATAAATATATACATTTATATATCAAAATACATAAAAAATTAACCAAAAGACTAGCATAACTCACTTCTCTATTTCTAATTTCAATACAACCTGAGGTCAAGGTGGTTAGGCAGTGATTATGTTCTCTGGTTTCATCAGTGATGATGAGGAATAAAGTAAATAACAAGAAAGGAAACTGAAAAAAATAAAATGAAAAATTATATAAAAGAAATAATAATAGTAAGAAATATAAAATTAAAAAATAAGTTAAAAATAATGAATAAAAGAAAGCAGTATAGAGAAATTAAAAAAAAGTAAACAACTATTTAAGTAAAAACAAAATTGGTATTGATTGACTCTTGTAGATGATTTGGCATTGTGGAAGCAAATATATACCTCCTCTAAAGCTCTTAAATAGTAGCAGAGTTAGAATCGGGGATCTGATCGGGGGTTTGAACAGAAAATCAAGAAATATGCTTCTTTTTAAATTTTATTAAAAAGAATGTTTTTTGTTTACTGGGACCTTTTTGCTTTGCTTTTATTAAGTTGTTATAAGATTTTTATTTTTTTGTGATGTAGGGTCGTGGAAGCTCGCCTGCGCGTGGTCCACCTCGGGCGTATCTCGGGGGTTTTGTTTGCCTCTATCCTAGGCTAGAGCTTGTAGCTCTCGAGATGCGGCAAAAGTGCTTTCACGTAAAAAAAGCATCAGTCTGTTTTGTTATTGTTTTCAGCGATATGGCTGAATAAGCTGGGAGCGCTAAATAATACCAAAACAGGTTTGAACAGAGAAATACGAGTAGTCAGTCATCAATCCTGAGACAGTAATAATTGGCATGAATAGCAATAGACTGGTTACTGCGTTCATCGGCTAATACTTCATGACAACTCATAAGTAGGTTAATGGTAAGAGGATATACAAAGTACATCATACTGAGTGCAATCCAGTTGACTGAGTAGTTGCACGAAGTAGATGTGGTATTAATATGAATGGGGTAGGAATTATGGTAGAAAAAGAAAGTGAAGTAAGGACTGGAGTTGATGACAAAAAGAGTGTGCCTGCTGCGACGCACGTCTTTCCTCTCGTCTGATATGAGTGGGAGGCCTGATGTGAATATACATGTCAGACAATACTCTTCCTGTTGGGAGGTTTACAGTAAGACAGAGAGAAGTCGATAAAAGAAGTACTGGGAAGAAGAAGAGAGAGCATAAACAAAAAATTCTTAATAACAGTAGAAAGTCTATGGATACCAGGGAAATAATTAGTGGGAAAAGAGATGGGGTAGAGTGAGTGTGAGGGGAAGTTCTGGTGAAGAATGTATCTCAGAGCATCCATTCCTTCAGACCAGCCAATAGAGTTATACTGGGAAGAGTCACGAGTTGAGTTGTAGGTAGAAAAAGATTTTTCTTTCTCAGTCTCTCCTTGGATATTTCTTAGGTCTTTCCAGACATCAATGACAGAAAATTTACTGTTCTTTTTTTCGTTTCAAGCTACCAATGTTTAAGAATACCTTTACTTCAACAGACGTTATTCTCCTCACAGTCAAAATTGTTACCTTGTCTTTTTCGTTCTTATCTACTGTATTTACAATAACATTTAATATACTTATCCAACAGGTTGGAATAACAAAACTTATTACACTTGGTTTTGCTTATTAAACTTTATATGAACCTACTATTTTTCTCATTATTTAATTAACCTACATTAATAACTTGAATGTCATTAACAAAGAATTTTTGCTTCTTTCTTGATCCTATCCGCCACGTTCCATATTTTCCTTCGATTACCTTGCATTTTTTCATAAACCTCTTAATTTTCTCAACGTAAATTGGATTCCATTCACTTCATCAGTAGTGCTTCCATTCAATTTACTAGTAACAGCTCTTATATGACATCAAGTAGTGCTGTACTTAAAAAAAAATCCGTTTACTGACTGAAATATAACTGATGCATTGATTTTTTACACTGTTTTCTTTCTACTTAGCTCAGTATTAGTATAAAAGAGCACAGAAATTCTGTCACACAGCGCAGTAACACGTCTGTACGATCACACTAATAGTCATGGCTTATCCATCCACGTCTGCCTACCTATCAATGTTCATTAATATCAGTCATTTAACACTGAGAGATTCTGAGGATACGAATAAGATCTGGTTAAAGCAAAGTATACTCGTACATATACTGTTACTTTTATTATTTTATAAGTCTTTAATTTGTAATATTTTCATTATTACTTTTTCAATTTCTAATTCTTTTTTTCACTATTATTGTCTTCCTAAATCATTTAGTCAACTTAAAGTAACTTTTTCTGATTTGACGTTTCAACCCGTTTGCGCTTATCGGATTTCCTCAGAATTCTAGTCGTTTTTGATTTTCTTGCCAGAAAACTCCTCGATTATTTCATCATCTCTTTTGGTGTTTTGTATACTGTTATATTTCTACTATGTATTTGCATATACATATTTTAAAAGACTCAAATCGACATAAAGTTTTAATTAGTTTTAATTCGACTTTCGTTTTAAAGCTCCAAACAGACTTTATAAAAGAAAAATTACAGAGAACACAAAACAGAACATAACGCCTTCAAATTGTCGATAGTTGTAACGGTTTGTTATCAAGATACAATCAGAAAAGAGAATGAAACAGGAGAAATGAAGTCAGTGTGACAATCGAGGCCGGAATGTGCCAACTATGACATATCGAAGCTTTAGACTTTGACATGCCAGTCTGAATACATCTCTCCGGCTTAATCTTCTCATCTCATCTTCTCCTGATGATGAATGCAATTCCAATATTGATTCTAGTAAATATTTTATCTGTGTACTGTTCAGTTTTTAAACAGACACATATATTAATACAACATCAAAAGCAGTACTTTATTTTACTACTCAATATTTTAAACTTAAATAGATAGAAATAATGTACAGTTAAAAATAAAATTAAAAAATATTTGAATTCTAACAAAATTTGAACTGTTTTGTTGTTAAAGTTGTTATAAAGAAATTATTAGACTCTCTCAAGTTGAATACGTCTTTATACCCCAATCCTTACTCACTTTTTGAAACTTTCAAAGTCTTAAAAATTTATTCAGTTAATTTCATTGAATTTATTATGCTTCTTACTGAGCCATTATATGGAATGTACATTTATTTTTATTATACTTAGTAGTCATTTGAATAAATGATTATTAACAGACATATTTTTTTTATTAAAATTTATAACATTATTTTTCATTAAAATTTCTTAAGTTAAACTATTATTTAATTTAAATACTTTTAATGAAATAATGGAGATGAATGAAGTTAAATAGTTCGTCTTTTTTTTCTTTAGTAATATCTTCTCAGGTGGCATTTCCAATTATCTCTGTTGCCATTGTAAATGATACTACCTTTGTTATTTCATTATATATTAAACATTATTAATTCTAATTATACTATATAAATAACAATATTATTAAGTTATTTGCAGTTTTTCTTTTGCTTTATCTTTTTTTCTCTTATTAAATATTCCTCTTTTAAATAATATAAAATATTTTTGTGATATAATATTAGCTGTTTTTTTTTATAATTGAGAATGATGGAGTATAAAAAAGTAAAATGTGAAATATAAAGCAATGAGTATCAGTGAATTCCAGAGTATGCCACTGACATGAACAAAAACAGTGTGTGGGTTTTATACACTTATTGTATAAATCCCAAAATTGATTATTCGTTAATTTTCGTTAGTTAGTGACGCTCAAATTTATCTGATATTAATATTAAAATTTTTCTCAAATTTTTCCATGAAATTAATATTCGCAAGTGTAGAAACGCAATAAAAGAAAGGGTCATTTGGTATGATGAAAACTGTAAACTATGAAGTGCAACCAAGAAGAGTAGTAATAAGTTGGCCGGTTGAGGGGTTAGGCGGGGTTAACTACACTAGCTTACCGCACTTAAGATGCAGTGCGAGGGGCATAGGAGCATACAAGTCAAAACCAATTATTGGAAGAGCTCCTCTTTTTATTTTAAGGAACTCGAGTATATATTTAACATTTCATCTGCCTCGTATGATGATACATTGAAATAGTCTATATAGCAGTGTAGATTTCTTAATTGCGACATAAAGAAATTGAAAATGGTAATAAAACATCTACTATAATTATCCATCGTTACATACAGTTTTCTTACCTACCATTGACTTAATCTCTTTTGATTTAATTATAATTATTATTATGTATATATAATTGGGTTTTGTTTGTTTTGTAGCGGCAACACTGACGCAAGTCTGTAAGAACCAGCTGTTCTTAAGAACCAGCTGTTTTCGCCATCTTGACCTGGTTGGAAGCGTCTCTTCGTCACTCCATGAATTCGCCATCTTTACCTGTTGGAAATCGTCTCTCCCTGTTCTCTCGATCAACTCGCCATGCCTTGTGTTTCTTCGCCACTTCTTAATTCCATTCTACACTTCATCGCACGCCTTGCCATCTGCATTGCAGTATCGCCGCCGACGAAACAATCTGGCCAGATCTAGCAGTGTGTTGTGAACTGTTTTATGAAATGTGTATCCTGTTACTGATGTAATGCAGTTTTAGACGTATCCCTGTAAATATTGTAAATACAGAAAGAAAATAAATATCCTCTAAAGTTTAGTATTTATTTATTGTTACCAATAAAAAATAGACCTTACATTGTGAAAGGATTTTGATCCGTATGTAAATAAATAAATCATGGTTCACCAAATAGTGACGATCACCAGTCAATCAGTTTAATGGGTTTTTCGAACTAAAAAGACCTTTTAGTTATCAAAAAGAGTCAATACATTGTAAACATATTGTACATATATTTTAAATTCCAAATAGGCATTTAAAACTTTATCTTAGTTTATATAAAATCAACTTTGTTGACAGCATATATGTCAAACACAGATAATAGTTTAGTTACAGATATTTAAAGGCTGATTATATCCAACATAAGTACATAACAAGATTTCAATAAACACGTGAAATAAAAATTAATGATCAAACCACAATAAGACATGGAAAAAAAGATTAAAATCTTTCAACCATAACAAGCGGCCTTGTTAAAAAAAAAAACTCACTTAGGTTTTTGACTCTGACGAAGATCAGTTGTTACGTTGAAAGTCTTAGTCTTTTTACCCATTTCTTATTGTGGTTTGATCATTAATAAGTACTTAAGAGCAAAAATTTGTGCCCTAACAAAGGTGAAAAAAATGTGTTATATCAAGCTCTGGATGGTGATTTTTTTTAATTAATCAGCAGTACACACTGTTGAGTTCATATAATTTATTCTTCCTTAGAGAAAATTCATTTAATCTACAACAACATATAATATTATTTTATATGATAAAATTTAAATCGAAATTTACATTAAAATTTTAAATCATATAGTTGAGAGAAAAAGTATTTAGATTTTGTATTGACATCCATGGATATGTTTTATAGAAGAGCGATGATACTACATATAACTAATGAGTATATATATATCAGTTAAATGTGCCACCTGCAGGATGTTTAAAAAAAAGTGACTATTTACGTGAATATTATATATATCAAACATGCGACATTGTCACATACACGTACGCAAGCACTAACAGAGATATCAAACTTATACAAAACACACACATAACTCACAAACAAACACATACACACACACACACACACACACACACACACACAAGCATATATACCTATACACTGCACTCACATTATTAAACACTATGAAAATCACTTTTTCAGAGAAGAACATTTGTTATTACCTTGAATTTAATTTTTTATATCCTCATTAGTTTACGTAATCAATGCAAAAAATGTTCCCATGCTATAAAGTTATGCTGTATGACATTATTCGAGCACACGATTCCTGGTTTTATTTAGAACTTTTCAAAAATTAAGATTGCAGAATTATTTGATTTGTATATATAGTTATAATTTGCTGGAATCATATATAAGACTGTTATTCGAGTACAGATAACAGCACAAAACATATTTTGATCAACTGAATACCATCTTCTACCTTGTAAGTTTATTACATACAGCAGTATAATCAAATTGCAACCGTAATGGAAATAACATTATTACAGCAGTTGCAATTTTTTTATAAACATAAGAACATTTCAAATTTTTAGTAGCAAAGTTATTCAACATAATAAATTTTACTCTTATGATATCTTCTCTAAAGGTATGCATATATTTTAACTATATAAAAAATCCAACGTGTCACATGAAATACTTATTTTCAGTGTTTCTTAAGAGGGATCTAAAGGATTATAACATTAAGTGTATTCGAAGTGTAAAGAGAGAAGAACAGATTTAAACAAGATTGTACTCTATATATTAAGATATTAATAATATTAGCCCAATAAGCAGATACAAATTGAAGCAAAACTTTATTAAAGTGGAAAGAAAAGTGTTGATTTTTGTTGTGCTTTTGTTGGCAGGCCTGTTATTGTTTGTGGCCTGCGAGTAAGCAATAATACTCCTTCGATATTAAAGATCCTGCTCTCTCTGTTTATATTTTAATTAAAGTTTCATTGACTGCGAATGGGTAATCTTCTACACTCCATTATTAATATCCTTTTCGATTGTTCCAATATTTAATAAAGTTTGTAATATACAAAAGTTTAATTACGACGGAGTTAGAATACAGTGACTACTAAACCCTTATCCACTTAAAAACAGAATTTCTGTTTGCTTAAACACAATTTAAATTTCACAATTTAACTAATTGCTTTTAGATATTAAAAATAATTATTTAAGAAATATAATAAGATAATAATTTGATTTTATTTTGATAAATTTTTATTTTGATGTTAGGTTGTTGAGATGGGAGCACTTTGATTATTGATTCGGGAGTTGTCAGTTTTGACAGGATTGGGATACTTCTTACTTTCCTTCTATCATTTGTATATATCTTAATAAGTTTATATAATAATATTATTTATAATACTATATATATTATTTCTTAAATCTTATGATCATACGAGTTTTCACTTTTGTGCTATCAAAGGAGGAAAGACCACCTCTTTACCATAAACCAAATAATTATGTAAAGCCTTCAAATTTTTTTTACAATTGTACATTAGAATACAAATTTTACACATTATAGTTTATAGAAATGGCATTACTAGGTTTAAAAAGCAATAAAAAATAAAATAAATTAAAATATTGCTTACATCCCATTTCTTTTACTATTTACTTTAGCTTCTTTTAACCTACTAAGGTTGAATGTTATTTACAGGTATACAGGCATAAATACAGTACTACAGAGGTAAGTAAACATCATATTATAAAAGATACAAGTCTTGGTTGAGACATTAGATGCTTCTAAAGGAAGAGGAATAAACCAATTCAAAATGCTACTAAGAAGTATGTTATAAAAATCCGTCACACCTCGTGAATCGATGTTCTGGCCACACTACATCAGTGTGAGTAGCTACAGCACCGCTTCATGAGGTATAACAGATTTATATAATAATATGATATATAGTTTTAGTATATCTTTGTATATATATATATATATATATATATATATACGTTTCAGAGCAAACTATAGATACACAGTAAGTAGAAAAACACACTTACAGCCTCTAGTTTTCAGTTTAATCAGGAGAAAAGAGATAGGGACACCAAGCGCACTTGCGAAGCGACGATTGGAGACGTCGCTATTTGGTTGGTGTCACTATTTCTTCTCTCTTGATGAAGGATAAACCAAAAATTAGAGACTGTAAGTGTGTTTTTCTATTTACTGTGACCTATAGTTTACTTATAACCCTATTTAGGGTAAAATCCCATTAGAATATATTTTAATACATCTTTTAAAATAGTTACTATTAAGGGATCTTACTAAGTAGGGATCTATGACATTACAGTGGTATACCATGGTATGAGCTTTCCGTGAACTGACCAATTTTCTTTATACAAATCTCAGACGAAATGAGAAATTATAAAAATATTATGCTTAATATTATCAGGTAGGTGACTCACTAAAACATTGGAGGGTATTTCTACTGAAGATCTTACTGTCACTAATTCAATCAGTCTTTAAGTAAATATGGTATCGTCTAAACTATATCTAGAGTAATCAAGGTGACACTTCCAAGGAATAGAAAACCGTATCCAAAAAATGACTCGTCATTCAGGAGAATGCGATTTGTATACTTTAGTTTGAAGCAATATTATTTGTTCAGACATTAACAATTTTAAATTATTTTCAAAAACCAGTTTTACAAATCTTAATAAAAATGTGTTTGTATAAAAGTAGCAAGCAATGTAGTAATATTCATGCATTTCATCATTACCACAGAGATTAGTATTATTAATATATAAATAATATAAATTATGGAAAGGGTATTCAATAAAACAATTAACTGTAATTGTAGAAATAATATAGGTTATTAATTTTATAAATGAATGAATTTTTAACAGAGATTTTTAACATTTAATGAATAAATATACCAACAAAGGTAAAATAGTATATTTCATCTAATTTTATCCTTTAAAAAGAAGTTATTTATGCATGAGAGAAATGGCAAATGCGACTTGAAGAGAAACTATTATTTTTAAAAGAGTAAATAATGACCTTTTTTTTAGAATATTTATTTTTTTTGCATGTGAAAGAAAGGAAAGGAACTATTTTTCAAGGAATCTGTATACTATTTCTTTGGTATAAATCTAATAAAAAAATTGGATATATAATTTGAAGACAAAATTATCAAAAAGATATGTCAGAACAATTGCAGATAAATGTATGTTGGAATTTTAGGGGGAACCTGTCTAAACGAGACGAATATAAAGACAAAGGGTGTGATTATTTTTGTTCATATCAGACTACTTTTACATTTAATGCGATTATGATATACATAGAATTTAAACAGTATTACAAAACCTGTTTGAAATTCATCCTTTTATTACTGTAAAAATGTTTTTAGGGAATTGCAGTATGAATATGTGTTTAGATGGGAGCATACGGAAGATAGGAGTCCTAAATTATTCATTAAATAATTAAAAACCATTGTGTTGTTGGTGAGGAATAGTTTGTTTAGCTCGGGGTGGGATTAGTAGGGAATAGGGCTTGAAGGGTGCGGGGCGAGATGAGAGGTGCAAGATGGTGTAGTGATTTACTGTAGAGTGACAGTTGTTGCAAAAGAGGTCTGAAGGGCAGAGCCAGAAGGCTCCCCCCATCCCTTCTGCTAAAACAATTAAGTCCTTCCCTACGCAGGCAATTTAACGCTGTCCTGGCTAGGGATCAGCCTCACTAATGTCCTTCCCTAAACACATCCCTCGGGGCGTTCCTTCTTCAAGGCCTCCTCTTTTTACTCCTGAAATGGACACTACCCCAAAAAAAAAAAATCATTCCCCAGGGAATTTCTTTCCCTCGTTGTATTTAAGGTTCCCTCAGCGATCGGAATAATGGGAATCTTGATGATAAAACGACCCAACTTCCAAAACAGTTTCTTCATACTGTTTTTTTTTTTTAGTACCATCTACCTTTATCTTTAAACACCCAGCAATTCGTCATCATTAGTTGAAATGTAATAAAAACATAATGGCGGCTACAATACTTTGAGGAGCTTATAATCTCTTAGTATCACAGCTTATATTAAATTTGAGATATTCATGCATTTGCTAAACGTTTATTAATAGGGAATTAACGATAATCTATGCTGGTGCAAAAAGCGACTAAACAAATTTTTAAACTTGGGCAAAAAAATATATTCACTTTGTACAACCCCATATGTTTCAAATAACAGACTTTAGTTTGCTTGAGTTTTGATCTATCATCACAAATTGTGTGACCATTCCCATCTTCAAGAATTATTCTAGATTATATCTATCTTAACGACTTGATATTTGAACTTGAATATTCATTTTCAGAAGGTGTTCTAGATCATATCCGTGTTTAAAAATTCTGTGATGTCAGTCACATAGATGTTAGTAAACATCGTATTATGATAAACACCATATTACCTCTTGAATATGTGCTGAAGCAATCTGAACGTACATCTTCAAGTGGAACTGATAATTGTCAAAGGATGCAGGACATAAGAATGATGGATCGAATAAAAACAGGATACAAAGGACACTAAATATTCCAGAGGAATTGAAAATATGTAAGCATAAAAACAGAGATAATTTAATACATGAACAGAATAATCATCAATGGGATATACTATTCAAACCAATAATAAAACAAAAAAAAAAACGGCGGACCGACTTGACAATGATAATGTAACTTTTAAAATAATAAAAATAGATAATGAAATAAATCTAAAAATGATAATGTAAAATTGAGGCACCTATTGACATTCTTTGTTCAATAGGTGTTTATTCCCAGGATCCTTCAACAATTATCAGTTTCACTTGAAGATTGACAACTTGCAAAATTGGTCGGGTGACTATGACACCGATTCACGAAGTAAGGCGGACTTTTATAATAATATGATGTTTACAAACTATTCTTATCATAATTCATATTATAATCATCTTGTTGCTATTTATCATCCACGAAATGATGATATGAGATTTCACACTGAGACATTAACAATTAGAAAGTAGATAGATTCAATGATATGAACTCATATCACATCTTGTTAGTTTGACACATCTGCTGTATCCAATCAATACTATAAGCGTAAACTACAAACGTATCAATCTATAATCAAATCCTCTTGAAAAGTTGTAAGACAAGGTTAATATTTATAATTGAAACACTTCAATAAAATAATACTTTAATACATGTTTATATTTTACCGTTATAATAAATTACAATCTGTTTAAAAAATAACACGGTAATAGCAAGTCTGTACATATACATAATATCTCTTCAGCTAATGCATCAGTTTAAAGCAAGCTTCGTTACGCAACTTAAACATTTTTTTTTAATTTGTACAAGCAAACTCAACACGTTCAACAAGTTCAATTAATATAGTGTTAGTTTTCCAAGGAACGTTTATAATTAGTATTACTTCACATGATTTTACATTTTGTTTATTTTCTAGGGTAAAACTGAAGGTTTTAACCAAATATTTGATATTTATTGCTCCTTACTGACTTTACCTAGTTGATAAAAAACATATCCTAGTCTCTATTAAATGATTAAGTGTTCAGTTTTTTTATTTTATTACTATGTATGAAATATATGTTAAACTCGATGGACTTACCAAATTAAAGACTGTAAAAACTAATGAACTAATAGAACTAAACAGTAAAGATTAAATATTACATACGTCCATTATACATGGACAAACGAACCATTCAACAAGTAATTAGTATCATTATAAATAATGATATTAATATGATGACTCTTACTACATTTGACAAAAAATGATAATGTAAAAGAATACAGAAACTAATCATGCTATTTTAACAGGAGGAGTTATCGAAATTGTCTAGCTAGGTATGGAGCTATAAGTGTAGCATAAACCGCTGAAAGCTGTGATTTTCACTCTGGAGGATGGACAAAACCTGGAACTGGTCAAGTGAGGAACGAAATTTATGAGGAAGCTGTTTCATTGTTCTTTCACAGCATTATTGTTTTTCATCGGTCCAAGGTATGGAGAAAATAAATTGTTTTTTACTGTTTCATGAAATACGCTGTCTTTTGTTTTTTAAACAAAATATCAATTTTTTCAAAATAAGCCTATATAATCACTGAATAATTAAAAATATTATAAAAATATCAACTTCTACAACGCTAAAAGGGGTTAATATGGATAATAATAAAATTTAATAATGTGTGGCTTGGTTTGATGGAATTAAATATGAAATCTTTTTTCAATAGTTAGCGCAGTTTTTTCTTGCTTTTCTCTCACATTTGTTGATATTACATTATAATAAAGATGCATATAAAAAATACTTACAGCTGAGAGAAGGACAGAAAAAATTATTTATAACTTTAAATTACACAAAATATGACACAGAAAAAAGATAAATAAAGAACAGAAACTATTCACCAATGATGAACAGTTTGAAATATTCAATTTAGTAAGTGTGCATTTTATCTTTTTTCTGTGTCGTGTTTTGTGTAATTTAAAGTTTTATAGTCCGTGTGAACTGTTTATTCAATTAAGTAAAAAATATTTATAGTAAGAGATGAAAAATGTTTCAGTATTTATCAGGCCAATATAAATGATCACAAAGTTTTATCAATGCATTTTTGTATAGTGAAACTTTCATCTTTTCCCAAAAGTTAAACAGTGTGTTTGAAGTAGGTTAGTTGGTTTTACTTGCAAGAAAACTGCGAATAAGTTGAAACAGCTGACGGAAATTGATTTCTTCGATACTTTCAACCAGGGATAAGCAACCTGTTTTATATTGGGCGGGATAATCATTTGTCGTTTTAGTCGGAAGTGGGATTAAAAAATCCATTGAACACGTATTCAATCACGTTATTTTTTAGTAAGTAACGTTTACTATATCCAACAGCATGGAATGCTAAAGCAAACTGCAATTTACCAGTATTTTTATAACATTTCTCTAAGCTAGCAAATTTATTTATATCCAAACTTTATAGTCTCGAATCTTAATTAGAAAATATGTGAATTCCTAGATTTAAGTAACTAGATCTTACGTTTCTTCTACATTCTATAACAGTACGGCACTTACCATTCTCGTTTTATAATACTCCAGCATATCTAAAAATAACTGTAAGAACTCCTGGGAGTTAGGGTCTTTGAAATTAGTTTTAATCAGGAAAAAAATCATCATGATACATTTTCTTATATATTGCAAGATTTTTCATGATAAATTTTCCGTCTTAAACGTTTAATACAACAAATATGGAATTAATTTTTCACAGTGCTAAATACGTTGAAAAAATGCTTCAATTTTGAAAAAAAAACATTTCTTTGAAGAAGTAAATACCACATTGTAACATTTTTTTTCTGATTCTATTTTATAGTATTTCTACTATAAATATTACATTATCTAAAAAGAAAAAGAAATGCAATGTTTGTGAAAGGAAGTTTGTGCTTTGTAATGGCATGTCAGTTCCGTATTTGTCTTTTGTCGTTTCTCGTATATAATTGAAGCTTCTCACTTTTGCTGGACGAAGTTTGTCCTTAAACAAATTGTGTTGACAAAACTGCTGTAATTCCTTAGTGAAAATGAGAGTTACCTTAAAGTATACAATCCTTGTTAATACAAATATAAATACAATCAATGCCTATTGATTGATAAGAGCACCTACTTAAGTAGACCACTTCCTTCTTCATTATTCAGGCTAACAGGAAATATGAAGTTTCTTCATTATTAGATTTGATTCCAGCTTCATGTTTTTCTGTAGGAAGAAGAAGTTTTTAGTAAGATATATACTTTCTTCATTCCTAAATTCCATAAATGAATAATTAACTTCTTCATTCTTCACATAGTTGGTAAAATGTTTTAGTAAAAAATTAAAATTTTTTATTTTTTTTCTTAAATAAATTAAAAGTTGACAGATTTGTCAATAAATAACTCAGGAATCAATAAATAATTTAATAAGTACTCAATAAGTTACATGTAGCTCATAAATAGAGTTTTATATTATTAATATGGCAAACCGTCATACCTCGTAGGATGATCTTGGAGTCCTTGGAGTGCTTTCGGACGTTGTCCATCTACGATCGCCGCCAAGGCATCTAAGATCACCTTACGAGGTTTGATGGTTTGCCATATTAATAATATAAATCATACTAACCTCTGTGTTAATAATAATATGCACAAATAGAGATAACGACAACGTTGTGCAATGCTTAGAATTATTTATGTTCACTGTTTTGTTTCAATTATTTTTTTATAACAGTTTTTAAAAAGTAATTTAGTTCTTTATAGAATTATAATCAAAATAAAGATTATGTATACATTTTAAAGGTTACCCAAACAAATAATATTTTTTAATAAACAATACAATTAAATCAAAATTGTATCAAAAATAAAAAAGCAATTAGTTTTAGGGTCTATGTGAGAAGATAAATCTGAGAAGACAAATTGTTAGAAGCAGTTAATTTGGCTTGTGGTGGACCATTGAAGCAGAGAGTAGTGGAGGGACGGAAAAATCAATAGGAACTGCTGTATTCATATCACATTCCTGCTCGGACGTGACATTTGGCCCCTCAAACATAATTCCATTTCTAGATCAAATATAACGAAACGCTCCGAAGAGTCAATTTTACATTTTCTACCTTACAACAGTAACTTGCCTACAAACTAAGGTAGAAATGTTTATAAAAATAGTTTAACCGTTAAATCATACAATACATGCATATATACAGAAAAGAATATTTTTCAATTTTTTTTTGTATATAACTGTTTTAATAAATTACTATAAATATTAAAAAAAAATAGAAATTAAATTATTGATATTGTTGTTATTCAAGAAATAACTTTTAAAACAACTGAACTTAAAAATGGTAATTTTTAATGCAATTGGAGTAAGGTGTAGTAACCATGAAAGAAATTAATTATATATTTTAACGGTTTGACAGATTTTTGAATCTCATGTTAACATTTCATATGGCATATGCGAGTTTATGTGGTTTTCCAGGTGTTTTTAAAAAAGTTGAAACCTCTCTAAATGTTATTGTATTTAGCAAAAAATTGTTAAATTTAATGAATATGTAGTCTTTATGGGTAACCATAAATTACTTAATAATCTGTATGATTATTAAGGGATACCAGAATATAGAAAAGATACTTGGTAATATATAGTATGTTTAAAAGAGAATATTATTTCTTCCTATTCCAGGAACATGAGGAGCATGAAAAAAAAAAAAATACCAATTGAACAAACTTTAACAAATAATTGTTCACACCTTAACAACTCTCACTGGAAAACTATGAAAATGAAAAAAAAATATCAAAATTAACGAACCTATTGTATTTCTCTCTTCGATTTGACTCTTCTAACATGAGCAGCATGAAAATAGAAAAAAATTACTAACTAAACAAACTTTACCCTATAATTGTTCACACCTTAACTACTCTCACTGGAAAACTAAAAAAACGAAAAAATATATCAAAATTAACAAACCTATTGTATTTCCCTCTTCGTTTTAAATATTCTAACATGAGGAGCATGAAAAAAGAAAAAAATTACTAACTAAACAAACTTTACCCTATAATTGTTCACACCTTAACTACTCTCACTGGAAAACTATGAAAACGAAAAAATATATATAAATTAACAAACCTATTGTATTTCTCTCTTCGTTTTGACTATTCTAACATGAGGAGCATGAAAATAGAAAAAAATACCAACTAAACAAACTTTACCCTATAATTGTTCACACCTTAACTACTCTCACTGGAAAACTCTGAAAACGAAAAAATATATCAAAATTAACAAACCTATTGTATTTCCCTCTTCGTTTTGAATATTCTAACATGAGGAGCATGAAAATAGAAAAAAATTACCAACTAAACAAACTTTACCTTATAATTGTTCACACCTTAACAACTCTCACTAGAAAACTATGAAAACGAAAAAATATTAAAAATTAACAAACCTATTGTATTTCTCACATCGTTGTGACTATTCTAACATGAGGAGCATGGAAATATAAAAAAATTACCAACTAAACAAACTTTACCCTATAATTGTTCACACCTTAACTACTCTCACTAGAAAACTATGAAAACGAAAAAATATATTAAAATTATCAATTCTATTGTATTTCTCACATCGTTGTGACTATTCTAACATGAGAAGCATGAAAATAGAAAAGAATTACCAACTAAACAAACTTTACCCTATAATTGTTCACACCTTAAATACTCTCACTGGAAAACTATGAAAAGGAAAAAATATATCAAAATTAACGAACCTATTGTATTTCTCTCTTCGTTTTGACTATTCTCACATGAGGAGCATGAAAAAAGAAAAAAAATACCAATTGAACAAACTTTACCCTACAATTCTTCACACCTTAACTACTCTCACTGGAAAACTATAAAAACGAAAAAATTTATCAAAATTAACAAACCTATTGTATTTCCCTCTTCGTTTTGACTATTCTAACATGAGGAACATGAATAAATAAAACAATTAGCAACTAAACAAACTTTACCCTACAATTTTTCACACCTTAACTACTCTCACTGGAAAACTAAAAAAAACGAAAAAATATATCAAAATTAACAAACCTATTGTATTTCCCTCTTCGTTTAGACTATTCTAACATGAGGAGCATGAAAACAGAAAAAATTACCAACTAAACAAACTTTACCCTATAATTGTTCACACCTTAACTACTCTCACTAGAAAACTATGAAAACGAAAAAATATATTAAAATTATCAATTCTATTGTATTTCTCACATCGTTGTGACTATTCTAACATGAGAAGCATGAAAATAGAAAAAAATTACCAACTAAACAAACTTTACCCCATAATTGTTCACACCTTAAATACTCTCACTAGAAAACTATGAAAAGGAAAAAATATATCAAAATTAACGAACCTATTGTATTTCTCTCTTCGTTTTGACTATTCTAACATGAGGAGCATGAAAAAAGAAAAAAAATTACCAATTGAACAAACTTTACCCTACAATTCATCACACCTTAACTACTCTCACTGGAGAACTATAAAAACGAAAAAAATTATCAAAATTAACAAAACCTATTGTATTTCCCTCTTCGTTTTGACTATTCTAACATGAGGAGCATGAAAATAGAAAAAAATTACCAACTAAACAAACTTTACCCTATAATTGTTCACACCTTAACTACTCTCACTGGAAAACTAAAAAAACGAAAAAATATCTCAAAATTAACAAATCTATTGTATTTCCCTCTTCGTTTTGACTATTCTAACATGAGGAGCATGAAAATAGAAAAAAATTACCAACTAAACAAACTTTACCCCATAATTGTTCACACCTTAACAACTTTCACTGGAAAACTATGAAAACGAAAAAATATATCTAAATTAACAAACCTATTGTATTTCTCACATCGATGTGACTATTCTAACATGAGAAGCATGAAAATAGAATAAAATTACCAAATAAACAAACTTTCCCCTCTAATTGATAATAATTTACCTACTCTCACTGGAAAACTATGAAAACGAAAAAATATATCAAAATTGTCAATTCTATTGCATTTCCCACATCGTTGTGACTATTGTCACGTTGTGTCATCGTTGTGACTACCAACTAAACAAACTTTACCCTATAATTGTTCACACCTTAACTACTCTCACTAGAAAACTATGAAAACGAAAAAATATATTAAATTTATCAATTCTATTGTATTTCTCACATCGTTGTGACTATTCTAAGATGAGAAGCATGAAAATAGAAAATTACCAACTAAACAAATTTACCCTATAATTGTTCACACCTTAAATACTCTCACTGGAAAACTATGAAAAGGAAAAAAAAATATATCAAAATTAACGAACCTATT